>OZ024791.1:1369588-1429885 GCA_964017065.1 Haliclona indistincta
ACTTTTGTGAAAGCACCTACTCGTTACTTGATTGTAACTAGGATATACAGTAACTTTTGGTCCATCCGTAACTAAAACTGGTCACATTTGGACCAAGCATGCACAGTATTACAAGTTCAAAGTCTATGCAGATTACAAATGTGTCAATTTACTGCTAGAATTCAAGTGTAAAATTACAGTCAATAAATTTTTATCCAGTGGGTGATTATTGATGAAGATAATAGTGGATCAGAAGATATCCTTGAAATAATTAAAGATATCCCTAGATATAATGGGATAACATGGAAATAACCAAAATATTTAAGTTGAATATTGTCGTTCAATGCACATGAGGTTGTTCTCGGCATGACAATGCCACATACAAGTCATACAGTGAGCATGTGATGGGTCTGAGTAGACTAGTAGTAATACTACTTCTGTGAAAGCACCTAATTGTTACCTGACTGTAACTAGGATATGCAGTAACTTTTGGTCCATCCGTAACTAAAACTGGTGACATTTGGACCAAGAATGCACAGTATTACAAGTTCAAAGTCTTTATTATGCAGATTGCAAATGTGTCAATTTACTACTAAAATTTAAGTTGAAGTAATTATACTCAATTAATAACTTTTTGCTCCATTGGGTAATTCATGAAGAGACAGTGGGATAATAATATCAGAAGATATCCTTGAAATAATTAAAGATATCAAAAGATATATTGGGATATCATGAAAATAACCAAGTTATTTGAGTTGAATATTGTCGTTCAATCCATATGAGGTGGTCCTCGGCATGACAATGCCACATACTAGTGATACAGTGAGCATGTGATGGGTCTAAGTAGACTAGTAGTAATACTACTTTTGTGAAAGCACCTAATTGTTACTTGATTGTAACCAGGATATGCAGTAACTTTTGGTCCATCTGTAACTAAAACTGGTCACATTTGGACCAAGCATGCACTGTATTACAAGTTCAAAGTCTATGCATATTACAAATGTGTCAATTTACTACTAGATTCTAGTAGTAAATTGACACATTTGTAATTACTTTAACTTGAATTCTAGTAACTAGAATTCAAGTTAAAGTAATTATACTCAATTAATAACTTTTTGCTCCATTGGGTAATTCATGAAGAGACAGTGGGATAATAATATCAGAAGATATCCTTGAAATAATTAAAGAAATCTCAAGATAAATGGAATATCACGGAAATAACTAAGATATTTGAGTTGAATATTGTCGCTCAATCCATAATGAGGTTGTTCTCGTCATGACAATGCCACATACCAGTCATACAGTGAGCGCATGTGATGGGTCTGAGTAGACTAGTAGTAATGCTATTTCTTTGAAAGTTACCTGACCGTAACTAGGATATGCAGTAACTTTGGGTCCATCCGTAACTAAAACTGGTCACCATTGGACCAAGCATGCACACTGCACAGCATTACAAGTTCAAAGTCAATGCAGATTACAAATGTGTCTATTTACTACTAAAGTTCAAGTTAAAATTATACTCAATTAATAACTTTGATCCATTGGGTAATTCATGAACAGACAGTGGCATAATAATATCAGAAGTTATCCTTGAAATAATTAAAGATATCAAAGATATATTGGGATATCATGGAAATAGCCAAGATATTTGAGTTGAATATTGTCGTTTAATATGAGGTTGTTCTCAGCATGACAATGCCACATACTTTGCAGAACAGCAAGTAAATGGTCCAAACGTGAACAATTTTATTGCAGATGGACCAATGCACTAAAACAATTTTTACTTTTTGTCACATCAAAGATTGGCAACATCACTGTAATGTAGCTATTACTGGTCTGCTCAAACCTTTCTTATACTCTCGTAGACTAGGATAATGGTGAGACACAGTGAACGATATCAGTGAGAAAGATGTTAGTAAAACACACGAATAATTTTGCTCCTTGCATAATTTATCGTAATGGTTTCGACTTGCCAACAAAAATATACTTATGTAAACACTCCCTCCCCCATCCCTCTCTCACACACACTCACTCACTCACTTACTCAATGAGTCACTCGGTCAATCACTTTGACAGTCACTCACTCATGCAGTAACTTAATCAGTGACACACACATGCACTCACTCACTCAATCAATCAGTAGCTCATTCAAGTAGTCAATGACTCAGTCAGTCACAATCAGTCACTCAGTCAGTACGTCCAATGTTCCTGCAATTACACTCCATGTTAACTGAAATGCTTTATGATGAGTATCGCCTACACGACTGTAACTAGGAAATGTAGTAACGTTGTTGGTCCATCTGTAGCTAAGACTGGTCACATTTGGACCAAGCATACACACTACTACAAGTTCAAAGTCCATAGCACAGTACTAATTGCATCATTTTAATGCTCGATAATAAAGTAATAATAGTCAGTAAATTTTTCTCCACTTGGTAATAGATGAAGATAACAGAGAGATAAGAGTTAAAAATATCCCAAGATATACACTTAATAAATAATTGAAGATATCATAAAAATATGCTGAGATATCTTGCAGATAGCCATGATATTTGTGTTTGAGTTGGCCTCGGCATGACAATACCACAAACTAGTGATACAGTGTGCATTTGAAACAAATTTATATGCATGTTGTTTCTTGTGGTATAGCTATAAATAATTTTAGGAATAATCTGATGTCACTGGGCTGCTCTGAAAGTCTCTACTAACTCTATTCTAAGGCTTGCTGTTTGAAAAGTTAGATCTTCTTAAAACATGCTAGTGAATTGTTACCAGCACTGTGATAACAGCAGTAATCATAGGTATTTGATTCGATAAGGACCCATACTGGGTAACAGGTAACAAGTGTGGGTCCTTATCTAATCAAATACCTATGATTGCTGCTGTTATCACAGTGCTGGTAACAATTCACCAGCATGTTTTAAGAAGATCTAACCTTTCAAACAGCAAGAATAGAGTTAGTAGAGACTGCCAGAGCAACCCAGTGACATTAGCTTATTTCTACATCAAGTAACAAGTGTGGGGTCCTTATCGAATCAAATACCTATGATTGCTGCTGTAATCACAGTGCTGGTAACACATCACCAGCATGCTATAACTTTTCAGACAGCAAGAATAGAGTTAGTAGAGACTGCCTGAGCAACCCTGTGACAGTAGATTATTCCTGCATCAAGTAATAGGTGTGGGTCCTTATCGAATCAAACACCTATTGTTACTGCTGTTATCACAGTGCTGGTAACAATTCAGCAGCATGTTTTAAGAAAATCTAACTTTTCAAACAGCAAGAATAGAGTTAGTAGAGACTGCCAGAGCAACCCTGTGACAGTAGAATATTTCTACATCAAGTTAGAAGTGTGGGTCCTTATCGAATCAAACACCTATGGTTACTGCTGTTATCACAGTGCTGATAACACATCACCAGCATGTTTTAAGAAGATCTAACCTTTCAAACAGCAAGAATAGAGTTAGTAGAGACTGTCAGAGCAGCCCAGTGACATTATATTATTCCTGCATCAAGTAACAAGTGTGGGTCCTTATCGAATCAAACACCTATGGTTACTGCTGTTATCACAGTGCTGGTAACAATTCACCAGCATGTTTTAAGAAGATCTAACTCTTCAAACAGCAAGAATAGAGTTAGTAGAGACTGCCAGAGCTACCCTGTGACATTAGAATATTTCTACATCAAGTTAGAAGTGTGGGTCCTTATCGAATCAAATACCTATGATTGCTGTTGTTATCACAGTGCTGGTAACACATCACCAGCATGTTTTAAGAAGATCTAACTTTTCAAACAGCAAGAATAGAGTTAGTAGAGACTGTCAGAGCAGCCCAGTGACATTAGAATATTTCTACATCAAGTTAGAAGTGTGGGTCCTTATCGAATCAAACACCTATGGTTACTGCTGTTATCACAGTGCTGGTAACACATCACCAGCATGTTTTAAGAAGATCTAACCTTTCAAATAGCAAGAATAGAGTTAGTAGAGACTGCCAGAGCAACCCTGTGACAGTAGAATATTTCTACATCAAGTTAGAAGTGTGGGTCCTTATCGAATCAAACACCTATGGTTACTGCTGTTGTCACAGTGCTGGTAACAATTCACCAGCATGTTTTAAGAAGATCTAACTCTTCAAACAGCAAGAATAGAGTTAGTAGAGACTGTCAGAGCAGCCCAGTGACATTAGAATATTCCTACATCAAGTAATAGGTGTGGGTCCTTATCGAATCAAATATCTATGATTACTGCTGTAATCACAGTGCTGGTAACACATCACCAGCTTGCTTAAAAAAGGTCTAACTTATCAGAGAGCAAGAATAGAGTTATTAGAGACTGCTAGAGCAGTCCAGTGTCATTAGCTTATTCCTACATCAAGTGACAAGTGTGGGTCCTTATCGATTCAAATATCTATGATTGCTGCTGGAATCACAGTGCTGGTAACACATCACCAGCATGCTTAATAAAGATCTAACTTATCAGAGAGCAAGAATAGAGTTATTAGAGACTGCTAGAGCAGTCCAGTGTCATTAGCTTATTCCTACATCAAGTGACAAGTGTGGGTCCTTATCGAATCAAATACCTACGATTGCTTCTGCAATCACAGTGCTGGTAACACATCACCAGCATGTTTTAAAAAGATCTAACTTATCAGAGAGCAAGAATAGAGTTAGTAGAGACTGCTAGAGCAGTCCAGTGACATTAGCTTATTCCTACATCAAGTGACAAGTGTGGGTCCTTATCGAATCAAATACCTACGATTGCTGCTGCAATCACAGTGCTGGTAACACATCACCAGCATGTTTTAAAAGATCTAACTTATCAGAGAGCAAGAATAGAGTTAGTAGAGACTGCTAGAGCAGTCCAGTGACATTAGCTTATTCCTACATCAAGTTACAAGTATGGGTCCTTATCGAATCAAATACCTACGATTGCTGCTGCAATCACAGTGCTGGTAACACTTCACCAGCATGTTTTTAAAAGATGTAACTATTGAGAGAGCAATAATAGAGTTAGTAGAGACTGCCAGAGCAGCACAGTAATATTACATCAAGTAATAAGGTGAACTGAGAAGTAGAAGGGAAGACGGGAACTCGCTGCGCTGCGCGATCGCAATGGTAAATGGGCGGACGGGTTAAAGATCGCGGGTCCTTAGGTCGGGTCCTTGTGCGTTTTCTGACTAGTATAATACCTCGCATGCAGTGATTAGGAAGAAGGCGGGGCTCAAGTAAGTTACATCACGTGATTTCCGCATAGACTACGTTTCTCTCAGATCTCGTTTCTGAAGGCTCGGCCGTCTCTAATATTCTCGATCTCTTCCTCGGCTTTTCAACCAAAGTAGTATCATGGCTGATTCTCAGGAGCGATTGGTGAGTGATGAGTACTAATAATTTCAGTCTCAAACCAGTAAGGTAGGGCGGGGTAACTTGGAAGAAAATTTATGTTCGCGTACCTGCCGTGAAGAAGAAATCGCTGGTCTTCGGAAATTATGCTCACACAGTAGGTACACTTATAGTCGATCGTGGGCATAAAGAATCTTGGAGCTACCTTTCGTCTGCTTTGCAACAGAAGCTCGATTGTGAAGTGGACTGGAAAATTAGTGGGTGGGGTAACTTGGAACACCCCCTTGATCTTCCTGGCCGTTTGCGCAATGAAAGTGAACGACGATGGAAGAAGGTGAATTCTAGTCGCCTCTAGCACCACTGCAAACGTGTGTCCGAAGCTTTTAGTGCAGTTTCGCTGACAAAATTGAATATTTCCTGCACGCAATCCACGCCACATTGTGCGGCTTAATTTCAAGACAGATGATTTTAGCTAAAAACAATTTTTTCTTCACGAAACAAAGAAACACAATAATCATAGTTACACAGGATGATCTCCTTCTGGTGTTCTACACTACTGTTAGTACTAGAGTCGCTAAAATTGAAATGCAGGAATTTTAGAGAGGAGTTAGAAATTAGTTAGCCCAATTTTGCTGCTAGTCGGGTCCATATCCCTCGTCTAAAAACGCTGCAAAGAAGAGAGAGGAGCGTTTATATATACAGGTTATAAAGGACACTCATCCACCTTCTAACTGGACCATACAAAGTTGCTACAGCGGCGACTGTTGGGAAGTATGAGGTCCCAGTTTGAATTTTGTTCCAAGTTACCCCGTGTTCCAAGTTACCCCGCCTTACCTTAATAGTCAAAACAGAGCATGTTATCAGAAATAATAATACACATTGATTTGTGATTATGTGTTATTTGTAAGTGTAGCAGCTGTCATTGTTTGATACTTGTGTTCACAGAATCAAGCCCTATGTGATGCTTGCCGCAATGATGATGTGACAAGAGTAAAGGAACTCTTGTCACGAGGAGCTGATACAAACTATAATGACCCTAGTGATGTGAGTTGTGTGTGACTGTGTTGAGTCATGTAGTAACAGGTGTGTAATCCACACTACATCAGTTCTCACTCACAGTCAGTAACTGATCATTCATCTTTGTACAGTGTAGTATTGATCACTATTGGTACAGTACATGTATTCACAGGATTTACATGTATACCGTATTTCCTCGAATAGAAGCCGCCTCCGAATAGACGCCGGTCCTGTTTATAAGTCGGGGGTGTAACGGTAACATACAGTATTAGAGGCCGGGTCTTGTATTAACGCCGGGTCATAAACATTGTGGTACCGCCAACAGTCAATTATCATGCGTGTGCGCGTTCGTCTAGCCGTCACAGCAACAGCGTGATTGTCGTGCTGGGTCATCTTCTCTTTCGACAGATAGCTCTTCTCCAATACTAGGCGTCCAAGATTCTTTGTAGATATAAAACGCTCTTACTACGCTTTCCTTTTCATATACGCTACGAACAGCTACTCGTCGACTAGCTGCCATTGTAATTTTAATGTACGAATAATTGGAAATCTACAAAGGTTTCGACAAACATTAAGTAATAAACGCCGGCCTCGATTAGAGGCCGGTCCTGTTTAGACGCCGGGGTAAAAACTTGCTGGAAGGAAATAGACGCCTGGGCTTCTTTTCGAGGAAATACGGTACTTGTACATGTACATATGTTGGTATTCTACTATTGTTGTTCCCAGGGAGTGTTGAAAGTGTTTGTTAGTCAAGACAGTACTAGTAGTACAGTGATACACTACTGGTCTAGTGTGTGTGTGTGTGTGTGTGTGTGCATCTCTCTCTAGTGCTGTCGTACCATATTGCTAATAGTGGTCATAGTATCATGATCATCTCTCAACGTCATGATCATGTCGATTTGTATAAATCAAGTGATTATAACCTGCAGAATGAGTCGATACAGAGTGTAGTGTTGTGCCGCCAGCACTAGCTGTTCTTGTGTGTGTTAACAGTAGGAATCAGGTGAACTGGTCGTATGCTGGGTTAGTGTCAGTGGGTGTGGCACTGTGGCTTCTCTAGCATATGCATGTCGTAGCCTTTTGATTGTGTGTGCAGCCATACAGTCTCTGGTGCTTAAGTAGCTGCCGTACCATTGATAAGTTGGTGTGTGATGTGTCATACCCACTGTGGTCTAGCTACTAGTGTAGTGTCCTCTGGAACCAGCAGTGTGAGAGGTGTACCTTGTTTCCGTGAGAAAGTGGTTGATAAGGTGCAAGCTGCTAGCTAGCATCTAGAGAAGTGATAATTCAGACTAGGCATAGCTTCCTAGCTCCTGTGGCATGCAGTGTGTGTCCATGAGCAGTTTAATCTGTTTTGGATCTTATGATAGTAAGTGTGACTGTTTCACTGGTAGTGAGATGTTTTGTGTGTTCAAGTTGTGACAGACATGAGTTGAAGGAATGGTGTGTTGCAAGATACCACATAAGGCTGAGCAAGTACTGAGTACTGCTCTGTACTGTACTGAGCAAGTCTTTTCCACTTGATACAGACTAATCATTAGGTTACGTCTTGTGAACCTAAAATATTGTCACTGTATAATAAGAATATTGGTAGCCAGCTAGCAGTACATGCACTGTTTGATTGGAGTGTGTGAGGTTCATAATAATGATAATATTGTAACTGTGTCTGTCATTGACAATGTTTCATTCTTTTGTTTCAGGAGCAGCAAACTCCTCTACACATTGGTACTCGGAGAGGATACGAAGATGTGGTAAAGCTACTATTACAACAACCAAATGTAGTTATTGATGCTCGTGATAAGGTACGTGTACATTATGGTAACATTTCTATAGATCCTCTTGTGCACTAGTGAATCAACAGATAAGGTGGACTTGAAATTTGTCCATTAGTTTTCACTTGTTGATGCCTGCACTACTTAGCTAGTTTGAGTATGATTTCATGTCACATGTGGGTTTTGTGGTATAATTAGAGTTGGAAAAAATGTCTTTATTTTTTTAAATAATCTATGGAATTTGTAGTATTCAAAGATGATAACAGTAAATCTGGTTTTGTTTACTATTGTTTTGTACTGGATGGTGGATTATTGTTGGTTGATCATTGTTACTGAGACACTCATAGTACATGATCATAACATGTTGTGTTTACTTGTTTGTCAATAGTATGGAGACACACCACTACATGACAGCCCTTATACTGATTCTCTAGCAGTAGTGAAGATGCTGGTGGATGGAGGAGCTGATGTCAGTTCAGTTAATGATACTGTGAGTACAAAGTGTGTCTACATTGTGAGATTGTGATGGATCAGAGTACAAGTGTTACTATAGTGTATGTATGCTGCATCATGTAATATGTACAATACTATGATCTGATGTAGGCACTTGATATTTGTGCCTTCAATAGATATATTATTGGTAATTCTCTCCACTATTTTTGATATTTTCAGCTGTATCCATTGGGTCATGTAATTTACTGCATGTCCGTATGTGTGTCTGTATATATGTTATGCGCAAACCGTGGATCGGGACAATCCATGGTTTGCGCTGCTCAAAGTATGGATCCATGGTTAACGCGGGTAATCCATGGATTGCCCAGCACTTGCGCGATCCATGGATTGCGCAATCAAACAGGTTTGGCACTCCAGCTGAAGCTGGCACTCCAGCTAGCGGTTTTAGGACGAAACAATTGGGGGGGGCAGTCATGGCGTGCGTGCGATTTTGGAAAATAACTAATTAATATTCATTAGAATAATTATGACTTCGTAGTAAGCCTGGTGGAGGGCAAGACAGACCAAGAGACAGCTGTACCAGGCAAGGTATATACGTTCATAAACATTTTGGTCGGGCAAAAGCGAGGAGGCAAGCGCCTCCTCTGCCTCACAATTATTTTAAGACAGTAAAAAATTTTAAAGGGAAGAATTTTGGGGGGCCGTGGCCCCCAGGCCCCCCTAGAACCGCTACTGGTGGTAATATCACATCGAAGGTTAGAGAATTGCTTCACTTTTCCCACTTTCGGTGGGAAAAGTGAGGCAATTATCCCACCTTCGATGTGATATTACCACTTTCGTTTTAACAGTGCATGTTGGACAGAAAAGCCGCCTTCGAGGACTACGTCACAAAATCGTTTGTGCAAAAGAAGAAAGAGAGCAAGGTGATCAATCGGGAGGAAGGAAAGGAAATCGTTGCTTACCTTTCGGCTGGCAAAGACAAAGGCGATCCACTGAATGGCATGCAGTGTTTTCGTCTGGCCACACTAGCGATATTGAAGACCAAGAACCCAGGGATATCTATAGAAGATGCTACTGAGGCCTTCTAGTGTGATCACTGCATGCTCTGCCCAGCTATTACAGCCTGAACTCAAGACTCATACAACCATATTCATCTCATGTATCTCAACCTTGCTGCCTCAGTATACATATTCAGAATACTGTAGGCAATCAAGTTGAGCAGCATCATGATTGTTGCCGGATGTGCTTCAGTGGCGAACGTCGCACTTGTTTTGTTGATACAGAGTCCGCCGCTTCTCGCGAGCGTCCATGCATCAATGGTTTGGCCGAGATCCGTACTTCGAGTCCCTCGTTTATGCGATCCGCAGACAATCCATGGATTGTTGCGCAAAGCACGGATCCATACTTTTGGCAGCGCAATCCATGGATTGTCCCGATCCATAGTTTGTGCACAACATATTGTGGTGGACAGATGATGGAGAAAGCCAGTCAGATCGATTTCACTTTCAATGCCTACAGTGTAGCTCCTTATCAACTTGACGTATATAGCTGATCAGTACATGGACTTAATGATAACATAACAGGTTTATTGCACAACTGGTCCATCCTTCATGAGAGGGTTTGTGCCTTGGTACAAGCGTGTTGGTATTCATTCATACAATATTGTGATGTATTGAGACATGTACTATTGCATGTGATCATGTCAATATTATGACCTGATTTAACTTGGAAACAGTCTGACACTTGTACTCTCTTTTGTTTCCACAGGATGGTAATACTCCACTACATCGGGCTGCTTTTTTTGGTCGTCTTGATAATGTCAAATTCCTTATTCAACTAGGAGCAGATCTGTCTCTCCGTAATAAAGTGAGTGTTATTATCTACTGGTAGTGTTGTGTTGTTGGTAGTTGTATGGTCACAGCTCAGACTGCGTTTACACGGTGACGATAGCAATGAAAATACGCTGGGTCACGACCGTCACAATACGCGTCGTCATGTAAACAAGAGAATGAAAACGCATGCGTTGATTGCGTTCTTATCTCTTTAACCACACCCATTATAGGTGTGGAGTAAACAGACAACTTACAACTTGGCGAACGTGCGTGCATGATCGACAATGCCACCCAAAAACAACTCAAAAAATACTGCTTCCAAGCGCCCAAGCCTCTTGCGAAGAAGACTGCCACTTTTTCCAACGAAAAACATTCTGGTAGTTTTATTCTTTGCTCTATGGGCATGGAGACGTCCGTATTCGATCATTTTCGCTTGCTGCAAAACCAATAAGCAGCTTAGCAGCAGCACGAGTAAAAGAAGCTCTGTGTTTGCCATCTCAAGTTGAAATTCTTTTCGATAACACGTGCGCTTCCCGTTTTTTGCTGTTTACACAATGAAAATTGTCATTTCTGTTTTATCGTTTTTGAAAGTTTCCACTTTGAGAAGCGTCTTCGTTTTGATAATGCCTCGCTTAAAAACGCCACTCGTTTTCGTCGTTGCAGTGTAAAAAAAGGCGCATCCGCAAAGAAAAGTTTGCGTTTTTGCGCGTTTTCAGCTGATAGTGTCACCGTGTAAGCGCAGCCTCAAATTAGAGTATAATGAATAGATAATTGTAACACTATTCTCACTATAACTACTAACATGAGTTTATGAGTTGTCATAATAATTATGAGAATATTAGGGTCGTACAGCAAATGTGTGTCTCTCTCAATAATTTAATTCAGTTTTCTCATGTGTCTTTGCTTGAGATCAGATCATTGGAATTGATTTTATTTTTCATGCTGTGTCGATTTTAGATTAATGGAAATTAGATGGCAGCTCCGTCCATCAAGAAGCATAAAGTGCTGTACAGTACACTGCATGGGAGGTAGTCACTGAGTTTCATAGTGGTCCAAAAATGGATTCCTCATACATGTAGTGGATGTTTGTGTTGTAATTCACAAAGGGGATAATAAAAAATAAAATGGATAATGGATGGATAAAAAAATAAAATAAGCACCTCGGCTACGCCTTGGGGTTTATTAACCGGAAAGTTCTGATGCATGGCCGAGGCGGAGGGTCGTATATATTACACCTCATAATAGTGATTTATATACTACATGATTCATGACTCATCACATAATGGACTGTAGCACATGGTGTGTGTGTGGTATTATTAGCCCTGTACTCACTAAACTTATATGTCATGACTCACGCGTTATTTAGGTTGGTGAGACTGTACTTGATAGAGCGAGAGTTGGAAAAAAATTGTATGCTGCAGATGAAGATGATGAATCAAGATATGATGAAATAATCAAATATCTTGGAGAATTTGGTAAGTGATGAATTGTTATGATATACCGTATTTCTTCTAAAAATTCGGCGCAAAATAAATAATTTCAGATTTGCTTGCCCAATATTTGGAGGTAATTGTGGCAGAAGTTCCAGAAGTGCCGAATAATTGGAGGTGTGGCGACAAGCGTGTGTTTGAACAAGAACGCGTCTACAGCTCTTTTCCATGAAGTACAGGACTTTTCACGTCGGGATGTTGACTTACTGTGACGAAGAACCAAAGCGCTTGCCGAAATTTAGAGGTTTAGTACGCATTTCAGCGACAACGTGCCGAAAAATAAGGGGTGCCGAATCTTTAGAAGAAATACAGTAGCTCACTATTATTATTTTAGCATTACAAGTACTATCTGTTAATTTAGTGAGTGTGTCTAACAGTGAAGTGGAGGATCAACCATGCACACATGTTCAAGAACAGTGAGCTATAGCGACGTCACAGTGATCAACTCAGAGGATGTCATCTACAGTATCGTATTGTGTGCAAAACATGCTACCCACCAACTGGTCTAATCTTTCGTATGCACTTCGACTTAAAAAAAGATAGTTCATGACTTGTGTATATTTCTTACTTGTGTGTTTTGTGTTTATAGTGTTATAATTCTTGAGAGAACCTGACATTTCACTCACTTCACTATAGCCCTAGCTCCAATAATTTCTAGTATTCATTAGTCTGCACGGCAACTAGCAATTAGCAGAACTCGGCAACTAGCATAACTGCTGTAGTCAGCCACAGCAGCCACTGATGTAGGGATCTATGGTCTGTTAGCAAGTCAATCGTGTTACCATTCCATGCTTGTTCCTTGTTGGTTTACGTTGTGGACCGGTGGTGTATTTCTTGATTCCCGGGCCGTTTTTGAACTAAACCACGCCCATTATTATTACATTGGCGGCGGAAAATGGAGGGATCGCTTTTGTTCCAAGTGGAGCAGCCTGAAGTAAGAATAGCGCGCTACTATTGAATGTAGTGTCACTGTAAATACTACCATGTACTACACAACAGATATCTGAGGACGAAGATGATGTACAGAGAAAAGAAGAGGTGAGAGAACAAGGACGGGCGCTGCCATGACAGCTACACGTGCGTGGAAAGTGAAGTAGTTGGTACAGTCATTTGACAGAGAACAATAAAGAGTGAACCGCTAGTTTGTAGAGGCTCAGTTGAAGTTATTATTATGTAGTATATACAATAGAATTCCTCTCTCTCTTCAGTTACAGCGTTTGCTCAGCGAGCAGCTGTGTGATGATCTACTGGACTCTAGTGATTCATCCAGCGAGGACATGTCCTTTCTCTCCCCTCCTCGCCGCCATGTAAGTAAACTAGCCTCTTTGTTATTATCATGGGTTTTATCATCAGTAGGCATGGTCACCAGCAGTGACCACACCCTCTACAGAGCTTGAACAGCTGCCAACGTATAACAAACCTAGCAACACACAAGCAACTGTTCTCTCTCCTCATCCTCATCCTCTTCCTCCTCCCTCCCATCCTCTCTCTCCTCCCTCTCAATCTCATCTTCCTCACCCTCTCCCTCCTCCCTCTCATCCACTCTCTCCTCCCTCCCATCCTCTCTCTCCTCCCTCTCACCCTCTCCCTCCTCCCTCTCATTCACTCCCTCCTCCCTCCCATCCTCTCTCTCCTCCCTCTCAATCTCTTCTTCCTCCTCCTTCTCGTACGGACAGCACCAATGTCTCTCCAACAGCTGCTAGCCGACAAGACCACTCTACAAACATATTCACTGGGACGAGTCAGTCATATGATGACAGTCAACAACAGAGTAGAGAAATGACTTATACCAAAGAACAGCAGTACTGGCTACAACCTCCATACCACCATGAAGACCAGGGACAAGAAAATGAGCTTCTCACAGCTACTTCTAATGAACAGCAACTGCAGTATTGGAGACAAGATGTACCATCTGAGAGAGAAGGCCGAATGGATCACTTGGATAGGGCCCAGCTAGCGATACTGTATAATGCTTGTTCTGGACGAGCACATCATCTTGAACTGAAATTAGCTGATGTGACGAGAAAGGGAGACGTTGAGATTGGAGCACTTCGTCATGAACTGCGAGCAACAGCAGCGGAGAAGGAGGAGCTAGCTAGCCAACTGGTGATGGTGGAGGATGGGAGTGTGCAGCTGAGGGGTGTGGTCACACAGCTACAAGAGGAGTTAGTCATGGAGAAGCAGAAAGTGGAGGAGGTTGTGAAGGAGAGAGACACTTTACTAGGACAGCTTCAGGCAGCACAGGGTTCCGTGGAGAGTCTTACTGCTCAGGTAGTACTCTTTTCCTCTCTCTCTCTCTCTCTCTCTCTCTCTCTCTCTCTCTCTCTCTCTCTCTCTCTCTCTCTCTCTCTCTCTCTCTCTCTCTCTCTCTCTCTCTCTCTCTCTCTCTCTCTCTCTCTCTCTCTCTCTCTCTCTCTCTCTCTCTCTCTCTCTCTCTCTCTCTCTCTCTCTCTCTCTCTCTCTCTCTCTCTCTCTCTCTCTCTCTCTCTCTCTCTCTCTCTCTCTCTCTCTCTCTCTCTCTCTCTCTCTCTCTCTCTCTCTCTCTCTCTCTCTCTCTCTCCCTCTCTCTCCCTCTCTCTCCCTCTCTCTCTCTCTCTCTCTCTCTCCCTCTCCCTCTCTCTCTCTCTCTCGTTCACTGTCTCACTCAGTCTCTCGCTCTCTAGGTAGAAGAGCTATCCAGTAGTGATGCAATGTCACGATTACGGCATCACTATGAGACAGCACTAGCTACCTCGTCTTCTCTCCATCTTCAAGAAGTTGCTGAAATGAAACAGGAGCTGACGTCTGCACACGAGCACACGCAACAGCAGGTCAGGATATTCTTGTGCATTTTTGGAAACTCAAGTTTATGTACAGGAGGAGGTCATTACAGTATTACGTGAGAAGCTGAATAGGGAAGGAGCAGTAAGAGACGCCAGTGAGGTGCATTTGGATGAGAATTTACATGCATGCGTATTTTGCAGTTTCTGATACCTTCACAAACTGCTTTCTCTCCTTTATTCTACAATAATCGTTGCTTTGTTAGGACGAGGATAAGGATGATGAAGAGGAAATGGTAGCGAGGACTAGACTGGTTGCTCAGTTAGAGGATTATCGGTATCAGCTGAGCACTATGGATGAAGAGATCAGAGAGATCAGAGAGAAGCTGCAGCAAGCAGAGGTGACTAGTACTACGGTCATGGCTCCATCATAGTAATGTGTGTAGGTGGAGTTAGTGAAGGAGAGAGAGGGCCGCTCACAGGATGCTCACTTGTGTTCCGAAGAGAAGAGGAGTGTTATGGTTGAGTGTGCACAGCTGAGGGACCAGCTCAGCAACCATCAAGCAATGGCTGATGCTGATAAGAAGACTGCTCTAGAGCAGTAAGAATAACACACTGCACTCACTCACTCTCTACCTCTCTCTCTCTCTCTCTCTCTCTCTCTCTCTCTCTCTCTCTCTCTCTCTCTCTCTCTCTCTCTCTCTCTCTCTCTCTCTCTCTGTCTCTCTGTCTCTCTCTCTCTCTCTCTCTCCGTCTCTCTCTCTCCGTCTCTCTCTCTCCCCCTCTCTCTCTCTCTCTCTCTCTCTCCCTCTCTCTCTCAGGTGTCGCTCGGCTTGTCTCCAGTTGCACGAGGAAGCCACTAACCGACTCAAGCAGTCGCTAGCTGACAGCAGCCATCATCAGCAGCAACAGCACCAACAACAAATGGACAGACTCAGGTGAGACTATCACATTTGGAGCAAAACAAAGTTAACCAAAATTGTCGAAATTTTTTCAAGATGTTTGGCTGCTCGTGTGATCTTTGTTGTAGGCAGGAGATTGGTACTCTGCAGTGCAGACTGTCAACAGTACAGCAACAGTATGTTGAGGTGTGTCTAGCTAAACAAGAGCTAGAGGAGGAGAAGAGAGGGAACAATGAACCACAGGTATACAGGATCTTATCTCTTTCATTCCCCAGTTTCTCTGTCTCTCAGACTAGCAGTGGAAATACTGCACAAACACTCACTAACCCACAGGAGAACAGAGCAAACAGAGTTCTAAAGGTACTCCTCTCGATTGATCTCTCTCTCTCTCTCTTCATCATCTATCCATCCTTTTATCCATCCTACTCCCTTAATCTTTTCCTCTTTTTACTTTTGCTTTTTTTCTGTCTTGCTCCTTCTTTCTCCCCCCATTTCTCTCTCCCTTCCTCCCTCCCATTTCTCCCTCTCTCCCTCTCCTTCCCTTCCTCTCTCTCTCCCTCTCTCTCTCTCTCTCTCTCTCTCTCTCTCCCTCACTCTCTCTCTCTCTCCCTTCCTCCTCTCTACCCCCTCTCTCACTCTCTCTCTCTCTCTCTCTCTCTCTCTCTCTCTTCAGAGTATCAGTACTGCTACCCAAACAGATATTTTACAAGAGAGAGATTCAAGTGATAAAGAGAACGCTATTCTTCCAGCTGGCTCTATGGAGTACAAAGAGGAAGAGTTGAAGAGAAGAGTGGATGTAGCCATTGGTGCAGCTCACCAGTTGTGGAAGAAGCAACAAGAGGGAAGAGTGGAAGCAATGTTATACCAGCTGAAGAAGGAGTGGGGAGCACAATATCGAACAGAGAGAGACGTAAGGAGCAAGATTGTACCAATAGCAGATTGCATAGACAAAGACAAATGTGTGAAATTTTTTTGTGGGAACGGCATAAAGCATTATTAATTTTGAGCGTAATCATTGATAATATTTTTGAATATTTTAACTCTTTAGGCAGCAGTGAGGTCTGCTCTGATGCAAGCCAAGCATCACTATGAAGGGCGGATGAAGAAGAGAAAAGAGGAGCTGAGAGGCGAGATGAATGAAAGAGTGAGAGCAGAGATAGAGGAGAGGGAGAAGAAGCACAAGCTAGAACTGCAGCAACTGCAAGAAGGTGCGTAGAAAACTACTAATAGAAGTTTTGTGAAAATTTTAAGAACCTTCTCTGTTGTTACTTGTTGTATCTGTTGCTGGTGTTCTTTTCCTCAGAGATGAGATCAGTGCAGACCGTATCTCAAGACAGAATCAGTCAGTGCCAGCACCATCTTCAGTCAACAATGTTATCATTCAAGTCTGCTATAACTTCTCTTGTTAGTCATCTCTATTCTACAATTGATGTACTTAACTCTTGCTTGTTCCTTCTCAAGATGGTGGATACACTGGTGTCCCATGAGCGCTCTACCCAGCAGAGATTGAGAGAGGAGAGAGAAAGAGTAAAGCAAGAAGCACGTCATATCTACCAACAACCACGTCATACCTACCAACAGCAGCGTCACCTCGTCAATTTCTCCTCATCTTCATCTTCCCACTCCTCGACTGGTTCTTCCATAATGGCAGCAGGAAGAGAGAGGAAGAGAGGAAAAGCAAAGAAAGGACACGAAATCAGTGTACCATAGCATAGACCATAATTTTATTATTATTATCAGTTTGTTTATTGAGAAGCCAAACGATGCGGGAAAAAAAACAAGGCGTGTCCTAGTTCACTAAGTTGTTCGGCCCTGTTTCTGGGATGTCTGGCTCACTAAATGAGAGTATTCTTTTGAGCAAGTTGAAGCGAGTAACGGACTGGCATACGTTTGGAATACACCTTCAGATACCGTCTTATGAGCTGGATATAATTCACCAGCAGTTTTCGACCATAGGAGTAGAGCGATGTAAGTCAGAAATGTTTCATCTGTGGCTCAGGACAAATGTAAACGCCAGCTGGCTCGACGTTGCCGACGCGTTAGAAAAGCTGAACGAGGTCGTTTTAGCAAATGAAGTCCGCCAGATCTGTCCAGCTGTATCAACCCCCAATGTCACACCCGAGAGCTCATCAACCAACAGCAACGAGGGGAAGGAGGAGCTACAAGTCGAGAAGATAAATGTGGAGTTCAAGAAACCAGGGGTTAAAAAGTTCAGGAAAATAGAGAACCGGTTTGCTTCGCTTGTTAACAACGTTAAGGGCACACTCCAAGAGAGGGGTGTCTCACCAAGCAAGCTGCATGGGTTTCTCGAAGTGCGTCTCAAGCAGAAGTTGGTCGTCTCTGATTGTCCAACTATCTGTGATATTTTCAACAGTATTGCTCCCTACTACTCTTTCCTTAACACTTCTCTTCTGGAAAGCATTGTCGATGAGTTTTTAGAAGACACACCTTTACAGCGACAGCTAGATTCATATGAGGGTGATCTTGAGGAATTCACCTCTACTACTAAGCTCATCCTTCTTAAAGAAATCAACTCAACAAAGCAGCATGAAGGCATGCCGTTAGTTGTTCTCAAGTTGGCTGGTTGCTGCCTCGATGTGACTATCGAACGCTTTCAAATGCTGGTCAAGCACATCTTTGGCAAGCAATCAAATGCCCTGTCCGACATTCGAGTAGAAGATGGGTGCATATGTGTTACTTGGGTCACACAAGAGTCCGCTGTTGAATCGTTGATAAGCCTTGCTAGTAAAAATGTTTTCTTTATGAAGCATGTCGGTATTCTCAGGTTAACCATTGGAGACGTCCCAGTCATTAACATCGAGGACAGAGAAGAACTGAATGACATCAACAGTGTATTAATAATAGCTGTAGCTGCAGAATGCTTCAATGCTGTGAAGTTTCTTGTTAGTGCTGGTGCCAATGTGAATTACAGAGCTAAAAATGGCAGCACTCCTCTTGTTGTAGCTAGCCTGATTTTGTCCAGAGAAATTAGCGAATTACTTTGTAAGGCTAAAGCTGATTTAAATCTACCTGATGCTCGTGGTCTGACTCCTCTGATGTGGGCATGTGCAAGATGTGATGCACATCTTATCAAACAGCTCCTTCAATCAGGAGCTAACCCCAATATTGAGACAAGCAAGGGTCAGACAGCACTACTGTCTATTGAATTTGATGACAAACACTTGGAAATAGTCAGATTATTGCTAGAGGCTGGTGCTGCAATCAATCATCAAGATGAAGATGGCTGGTCTGCCTTAATGATGGCCTGTCGCGATGGATGCAGTGAGATCGTCGATATTCTTCTTCAATACAATGCAAACATTGAGCTTACTCTCGTAAGAGGCACTACTGCTCTCATGATCACTTGTATGAATGATGGCCCTACTCAACAAATACAAATAGTTTCCTCTCTTCTAAATGCGCAAGCCAAAACCAATGTTCAAGATAGTGAGGGGTATACTGCTCTTATGCTAGCATGTCAACAACAGTTTACACAAGCTGTTACTCTTCTTCTTGCAAATGGAGCTCAAACTGACTTACAAAGTGAAGATGGTTGGACTGCATTAATGCTGGCTTGCCGTGATGGTGGCAATGAAATTGTTCACTTGCTTCTTCAATACAAAGCAAACATTGAGCTTACACTAGAAGGAGGTACGACTGCTCTCATGATTGCTTGTATGAGTGATGGCTCTACTGGTAAACATGAACAAATAATTTCTCTTCTTCTAAATGCACAAGCCAACATCAATGTTCAAGACAGCAAAGGTCATACTGCTCTTATGCTAGCATGTCAACAACAGTTTACACAAGCTGTTAGTCTTCTTCTTGCAAATGGAGCTCAAACTGACTTACAAAGTGAAGATGGTTGGACTGCCCTGATGCTTGCCTGCAACACTAAAGATATTTCCTCTCCTGATCATTCCATTCCACTTCTTCTCCTTTCACAAGGAGCCAACACTGAGACAAGGAACAGTTATGGCAGTACTGCGCTTTTAGTAGCAGCCAATAGTATGAACCTATCGGCAATAAGAGCACTGCTCAATGCTGAAGCTCAAATTGATGCCCAAGATGACACAGGAAGCACAGGTCTCCATCTTTCAACTGTTCTTGGTTACCAAGCTATCACAGAGCACTTGCTGTCAGCAAGTGCAGACGCATCAATACCAGACCTCTCTGGGAACACGGCAGCTAGCCTTGCACTAGGCCTCAAACACGTGTCTTTCTATCATCATCAGATATATCAACTGATGTTTAAACATGCTATTAAAACCATGACACCCGAAGAGAAGGCCAGTGTTGAACTATCAGCACTTATTATCAGTGACTCTGATGAGGATTGAGTAATTTTAGTTTTTTTTTCCGATGTACATTTTTAAAGGTTGTTGTATTTCTATTTAATTCTGGTTTGGAAAGATTTATTGTAAGAATGAAGTGTTTACTGAGGAATGAACGGGTTCATTGAAAATTTGTTGTCTCTGAATTTGCATCGGCAGATCAGAGCACAGCTGGTCATAGCCTCGTCCTCGTCCCCAGCTGGTCAATGCTGTAGCTCATGCAATTCAGTGAGCCTGTTTTTCTCGATCTATGGATAGCTTCTGTTACAGTATACTGGCTTACTTCATTCTAGACTAATATCTATGACTGCTTTGTGGGTGGGGCTCGTAATCTTTACCGCCAGTTAGCTAGTCTGGTCTTGAGGAAATTCAGTCGAATAAATTTGTAGTCCAAGAGATCACATTAAGCCACTATACCGTTATTCAGATGTGTAGGAATGGACAGAGGTGAATATTCATCAGACATTTGTTGATCCTGAATTTACTTCACGAGAGTGTGAATGTCATTGGTTGCTGCTTTTGCCTCGAGATTCCATGGGACCACCAGCAATGCAGCTCTGCACGTGATATCAACTCAATGGTGTCCAGTATGTCGCGCTTCAGTGCAGTTCAGCTGGTCGTGTTGTTAGTTGTTGCAAAGCTCGTCCAGTCAACACAGGTTACTACTTCAGTCGACGATGGTGCGAGTGGTCTTATGACGATAGCTAGTGGCCAAGATGATGGCAGTGGTGACCATACGACCGTTTCAGAGATGATCTATGTTACTGCGCAAGATACAGCATCCTTTGACATGGAACAGCAGACTGCATCATTTATGACAAACTTCTTAATCGAACCAACAGCTACTGTGGAGCTCGAACCATCTTCAGATTTTGATGAGGATACACTCACAAGCAGCTTCCCAATGGAATCGAGTTCTGATATTACACCTACAACATCAGTATCTATGCAACCAACAACCACGCAAATGGAGAATGCTACTACTTCATTACTATCTAGTATCAGTAGTGCCCTACTATCTACTACACCAGTAGAGAATGCTACTACTTCAGTACTACCCAGTATCAGTAGTGCCCTACTATCTACTACACCGGTAGTGAATGCTACTACTTCGGTACTATCCAGTATCAGTAGTGTCATACTATCTACTACACCAGTAGAGAATGCTACTACTTCGGTACTACCCAGTATCAGTAATACCCTACTATCATCCACTAACACTTCAGTATCAATCACTGCATCTCCTGCGACATCAAGCTTCACCATCACTAGTATCACTGTGCAGTTAACTTCTTCAATACTGATCACCGAAACAGAGGATTTTGAGAGCGAAACAGAGGATTTTGACAGTCAAACAATCGATTCATTGTCTGCATCAATAGAGGTTATTGAGATGACAGAAACTATTGACGTGCTGTCTGTAACACTTTCCCAACCATCTGTGACATCACTTACTTCTATGTCGACTACAACGGTAGTGAGCGAACCTGATGCAGTGTTAATCCCTCGTCTAGCTGTAATTGCTATCATCATTGTCGGCATGATACTGGCGTTAACTGTGCTGACTCTCATCATTTCAACAATAGCCCTGATTGCTAAACAATGTACTAAAAGAAGAAGTTATGACGTAGTGTAAGCCTATTCCTCTATCCCTTGTTTTATCTTCATTATTGTGATTTTTGTAGTCAACTAGAAGAGTCTCAACGAAGAGCAGCATTGAATAAGCAGAAAAAGCAGAAGAAACAAAAAGTGCGTGCCGTGGAGCAACCAGTCTTGAGAAGAAAGCCAGTTAATCTGAGAGACATGACTGAGTCTGTCGTGATCGAAAATCTTGCTTGTTGTGAGTGTGTTCGCACTGTATGTCAACAACAAAAAAATTTTAAACAGCATGAGACTAGCTACTATAAGCTTTGGTATACATAATTATAGTGCATTATTAGTTCACTGACCATTACTCTGTTATCTCTTTTCTCCACATGCAGATAGTTTTACTGAAGACAGTGCCAACGTAAGTTGAACACATCACTATAATGATGCAAGTCAAAACAGGTTTTAAATAGGTTGCTTGCATTGAACAACTTGCACATGTGATGCACTCCTATGATAGGTTATTTTCTTGTCTATCTTCGTAGCCTAACGTTATACACAGAGACAGTGCATTGATAGAGGGAGATGAAGAACAGCAACAAGATGATGATGAAGAACAAGAAGATACCAGTCATCAAATCAATGGAGATGTGGTCATACATGTTGTAGACGACTCAGAACAGACCACACCTCATCAACCAATCGTAGTATAAAAATTATAATTGGTAGCACAGTTTACTTAAATATTTTTTTGTAAAATTTTTTAATAATATTGCATTATAGTCAACATAAATTTATTCACAAACAAAATTTAATTGTTAATGTTATTCATGATAAAGAATAATAATACACTGTTTCAACACTTTCAAATAGCGAAGGTAGACCTTTCCGCAAGTTCTGACTTTAGGACGGCCGAGTTGTCTCAAGTGAGTAGCCTCGCAATCGGGAAACACCTCAATCATTGTCTTTAGCAGAAGATCCACCTCTTCTTGACCCCACTTCTGCTGTTTACAAGGCTCTATGACCTTCTCCATCAGGTCAACAAAGAAGTCTTTCATGTCCTTGCTGTGAATCAGCGATGACCCTAAGCTTGTAATAGCACGAGAGAGCACCTTGAAGTGGGCTTCAAATGAGCGAATAAGCTGCTGAGCAGCGTGCTGCTTCTTCAAGTCCCGTACTACTAGCTTCTGATGTCGTTCAATCCACACCTTGTCCAAAAGGTGCTTAAGGTCATGTAGTTCTTGAAGAAAGTCCCGGTCCAGTTCCAAGTCATCATCAACAAGTCGAGATCCCATCGAGCCAGACGTCCAGTGCTCAATCATGAGATTAGCACAAGCAGTGAAATCGCCAACTGAAAGATGAGATAATCGTCGCTTACCAGTCTCAAATCGATTGTGACTGAGGAACACCAGCGATGCATAGCTGTGAGCTAACTGGTCAGGAAGAAGAAACTGCTGCTTGATGTTCTCTACAAGTGATCCCTCAAAATCATCCACTACCTTCAACACTTGCTTGATATTATCAAACTGCCTTCGACAACTTTTCAAAGGTACCGTCGTTTTTTCGCTGACATCGTCTAAATCTTTTCTGTTCTTTGAGCTCAGCTTTCTGCCAAGAAACTCTCTCACTACATCCTCGTCGAACATGTAGTAGCGTTCGATTAGTGCGTTTCGTGAAGCCCAGGGCAAGTTAAAGACTTGTTGGTTTATAAAGGTCGGAGGAGATTGAAGATACGGCTCTAGCGAACGAAATTTGCGATACATGTCTTCGGTCTCGGCAGCAAGGAGTCCGTGGAAGTTCGGGAATTGTCTGGTCACCAGGGGCTCCTGACCGAGCCTTACTCTCGCGGCTTCATGTACGTCTACACCACGCAACCACAGCGAAAACACCTCGACGTCGACTCCTGCCGGCTCGGTGACAGCAACTGTTACTGATTTCGCCATTTTGAATTATTGTTGAAGGGGAGGAGTGATGAAAGTGAGTCAAAGCGGAAGTAACACGTTTTCTTACGTTGACCAATCAAACACGCGCCAGATACAATTGCCGAACCGACTTGGTTTCAGATACATATTCACCCAGATTAACAAGTGAATATAAAATGCATACCTCCATTGAGAACTAAAAGATCAGCGTCTTTCATGGATTTCTCATGTTCATCAAGAAGGAAACTGGGAAAATATCAGTAGGTATTTAGATGATGGTATCAGTAGGTATATCAGTAGGTATCAGTAGGTATTTAGGTACTTCAATCTAGATGATGTTACATCGTTAATGAGTCCAGTCCATTAGTCCAGTCCATTACTATAGTAGTCCAGTTGAGTAGTAACACCCGCAAGAATGACTATATATAGCGGTCACGGCAAGAAAAGGTCAAGTTTCGCTCAGCGAGCACGATACTATACAAGCGTTTCTTTTCGGCAACTTTCTGTGATAGTGGGCTCGTTGAATTGCCGTTTTCATTGCAACAAGTGACCTGCGAAACCCTGTACCAATGGCTGCAATGCCGGCTGAAAGAGCAGCTATCTTGGAGACAAAAGAACAAATTTTGAGTGAGTTGTTGTATTAGTAGATGATCATGACCCATCATTATGCTGTGCCGGCATCACAGATGAGGCGCCGGATCGGCAAGAACTAGATTTAATCGAGTACAATGGCGAGAAGATTCGAATCAAGGACGGTGTGGCTGCAAAGTGGAAAGATTTTGCAATCGCACTTTACCTGGACAAAGGCAATCCACTTGAGGCATTGTTTGAAGAGTGTTTTTGTAAGCCAATCCGCATGGCTGGCAAGCTCTGCGACTTATACTTGAATAACGAACGGGACCGAGAGCCTCGCACACTGCCCAGCTGGAGAGAACTATTGGATGCTCTGAGAAGAATTAAAGAACATGAACTAGTGAGAAAGTTGGACGAGTATTTATACAGTAAGGCTCTTAGCCGAGTTCAAGTGCAACAACTGACAACAGCCGACTCGGCATCCGAGAATAGTCTGCCAAATTACTTCTCTTGACAGTACTACTGACATGTTTGTGCTAACAAATTTTATTAATAATTATTAAAATTTCTTCAATAATAATAATTATTGATTGAAATTCTATGAACAAAATCTTTTGAATCTGTTGGTTCTTCCGACTAGCAGTACGTTACAAGTACCTGGACCATTGTTGTTATGGCAGAAGGCAGCAGATGTATACTTGGGATCAGATACCGGACATTTAGTGATCTTTTTAGTTGGTTTCTTGATTTCTTTTTAATGATAATAGGCTTCTTCAGTCTTGATGACTGGGATGATGTGAAGACTATGACCATTGTCTTCACCGGAGCTGTTAGGTGATAGGTTTGCAGCAATTTAATTGCCTGGACTTTGCAGTCTTCTTTTTATTTTGCCTTAAATGAAAACAGGCTTTGGTCAGTAGCTACAGGAGGAGGAGCCCTGAGGCATTAGAGCACTGGCTGTGAGTGGTGGTAAATCGCCTGGTGATGAGACATTGCTGGATTTTTGCTCTTCACTGGAGAAAGTGAAAGATTCAACCCAGCAAGAATGTCGACTCTTCAATTGCCTCTTCAGTGTTAGTACTAGTGGAGTCCAGAGAGATCATGCTGTCTTCAGCAGCAACTGGGTGAGTGACTATAATGGCTTCACTAGTTTCTGCTTGACCTCCTCTTCATCACTCTCAGAAAGCAGCTTAACCAACAGGTTATTGGCAGTTGAGTCACGAGTAGCAGCAGAATTGGAGTCATCAGAACAGCAGCAGAATTGGAGTCATCAGAACAGCAGCAGAATTGGAGTCATCAGAACAGCAGAATTGGAGTCAGTAGCACTGAGTAGCAATCCTGGAGTCAGTAACAGCAGCAGTAGCACATGCAGCTGCAAGCTGCAGTGGAGTCAGTAGAGAGTTTTAGTTAAAATGTAGAAGAGCAATCTAGAAGATAATTTGTAAGATAAGGTTCACTGATACCACCTTCATGTTTTGTTGACACTGGATCAACAGAGACAACCGCATAGGCATATCAAGCTTGAGAACACTACATGTACAAGCATTGATTATTGCCATTGATGCTATTGATGTAGGTAGCATTGATATTGCCATTGATGCTATTGATGTAAAAATTACTGATGTTCAATAAATACATTAGATAAACATAATAATAATAATTATACAGTTCATGTGACTAGATAGTTATTCTCATTGAGGTCCACCGATAATTATCAGTAGACAATAATGAAAGAGGTCCAGAGTGGTCACCAATGCTGCTACTGGCCAACTGCCTCATTAAACGAAGAGGAGTGATGGTGGGATGGTAGGGAGAAGTGATGGTGGGAGGATAGAGAGAAGTGATGGTGGGAGGGTAGTGAGAAGTGATGGTGGGAGGGCAGTGAGAAGTGACGGTGGGAGGGTAGTGAGAAGTGAAGGTGAGAGGGTAGGGACAAGTGACGGTGGGAGGGTAAAGAGTGCTTGACAACATGTCTTTGTTTTTCATTGAAAAACTTCAGACGATCCTGAAAAAAAAACAGAGCATACATGTAATAATTATCATGATTCTATAGAGACAGTTAACATGTGTATAGATCATAGCATGTGCTGGGTACACGTGAAAAATCTGAAAATAATCGCCTGTTACCATGACGAGGGTCTTCTCCTTCTCTTTCAGCACAGCTGCTTCTTTCTTCAGCAAATCCCACTGTTTTTCAACCTCCTGTATAGCCACTGCTCCCTTAGCTTGCACATCTTTAGCAACCTGGAGTAAAACAAGTATAGCATGTGAGGTTACCAAACAAAACAATTATAGAACAATGTGACAAGTAATGTCATCAACAACACACCTTGTTAATCCAATCTAGGGACTGGATCCTTTTTTCGATATTATCCAGTTTCTCGATCATCTCTGTTCTTTCCAGACCCAGCTCCTCCTCACCAGCTGCATGTAGCTGCTGCAGCTCACTCACCATCTGTTCCCTCTCTGTGCTCAGCCTAGCTTCAGCTGCAATCAGGTCAGCCTCAACCTTTAGAAGGCGAAACGAAGTTACTAATGCCCCTTTGCTTTACTGCAGTATCACATACTCTCAGTTCTTTCTTTTTTACTTGCGCAGCATAAGCAGTAAGCTCTGAAGCAACGGATTTAGCTTCAGAATAAGTTCTTTCTATGGCTTTATGATAGTCAGCCAGCATTTTTCCCTAAAATAATGCACAGAAGGAAGGAATCATGTGATGATGTAGACAAGAGAGATGTTGCTGACTTTCTCTTCCTGCAAAAGTATTTTCTGGTCTTCAACTTCCTTCTGCTGCATAGTGAGCCTCTCTTCCATAGCTGCATGAGATATTTCATTCACATGAGCTTAACAAATAATCTGAGCTCACATTTCAACTGCATTTGTAGCTTTTCTCTTTCAATTACTGATTCATGTAACTACATGTATGAAAACATTAACAGTAACAACTCGTAATGGAGCTGCTGAGATTCAATCAACATACTTGTTGTTTCAAGTCAGACACCTGTTGTTCTTTCTCCTTCTCCATTCTCAGTTTGTCTGTTTTGGCCTTCTCGTTAGATTCTCTCAATTTTGTCTGAGTAAGTTGAAATTCATCATAATTGTTATAATTAATTTTTTATTAATATCCATCACATGGTTTTTAATTTGAGTAAAATTTTGTTACAATTATTGTTGTACATGTGTGTGTTGACTGTATAATTTTCTCTCTGGTCTACTATAGCTCACCTCCAGCTCTTTTATCGTATCTAGTTCAGACAGCTCAATCAACAGGTTGTCGTCTGCACAAGTACATGTGGAATCAGTAGTAGTAGCACATTCAGCAACAGTACAGTCAGCATCAGAATTGGCATCAATAGTAGATTCAAAATCAGTAGTACAGTCAGCCAAAGTAGAATCAGAATCACTATTAGCAACATGGTTAGTAATAGTAGATTCAAAATCAGCAGTACAGTCAGTAATAGTAGAATCAGAATCACTATTAGCAACATGGTCAGTAGAATCAGAATCAGCTGTAGCAGAATCGGTAGTAGTAGATTCAGTAGTAGCAGAATGGTCAGTAGTAGATTCAGTAGTAGCAGAACAGTCAGTAGAAGATTCAGTAGTAGCAAAACGGTCAGTAATGGATTCAATAGTAGCAGGACGGTCAGTAGTGGATTCAGTAGTAGAAGGACGATCAGTAGTGGATTCAATTGTAGCAGGACGATCAGTAGTGGATTCAGTAGTAGCAGGATGATCAGTAGTAGTGGATTCAGTAGTAGCAGAACGATCAGTAGTAGTGGATTCAGTAGTAGCAGGACGATCAGTAGTGGATTTAGTAGTAGCAGAACGGTCAGTAGTAGATTCAGTAGTAGCAGGATTGTCACTATTAGATTCAGTAGTAGCAGAACAGTCAGTAGTGGATTCAATAGTAGCAGGACGATCAGTAGTGGATTCAGTAGTAGCAGGACGATCAGTAGTGGATTCAGTAGAAGTAGGACGATCAGTAGTAGATTCAGTAGTAGCAGGATGGTCAGTAGTAGATTCGGTAGTAGCACTAGTGGAAGTTTCACTAGCTTGAGATGTTATTTGCTGCCTCTTGGTAACCTTTTTAAGGCATTTTACCCATGTGAAGCAGCTGAAACACCCTTGCTGATGATTCCTGAGACCATTGCTACTGGCAGAAGGGGTCGAAGGTGACTGAGAGAGAGCAGATGATTTTCTAAATATTGCAGCGAGAAAAGATGATCGACGCGCCTGCCTCACTGGCAAATCAAACATCAATGTTGGTTGCTGACTTGGTTCAGCAGCATTAGCAGATTCATTAGCATATGATATTTGTGACAGTATGGCTACTGCAGGTGTACCATTAAGACTATTCATGGATACTTGTGTGACAATTACTCCGTCACTCATCTGAAGAGTATCAGAGAATGTCACATGTGTGTTTGGAGAGGTGGAAGGAGACGACGAAGATGGGGATGAGGAGACTGGCCTGAGTATACCTTGTATTGGGAGAGGACCATTGTTGTTTTGATGTGAAGTAGCAGCTGTTTCAGTAGACTTGGGATCAGTAGCTGGTTTCTTGTTTCCCTTCTTCTTCTTCTTGATGATAGGCTTCTTCTTTGTAACTGGAGTCTTGTGACCATTGTCTTCACCGGAGGTGTTAGGTGACAGGTTTGCAGCAACTTGCCTGGACTTTGCAGTCTTCTTTTTAGATTTCTTGAATGGGACCAGAACCTTTGGCTTTTGGTCAGTTGATGAGTCAAGGTCTAAGTCCAGGAAGTCTGGTGGCACAGGAGTAGCTCCAGCAGGAGGAGAGGCATTTGGACTGGCTGTGAGTGGTGGTAAATCACCGGGTGATGGGAGGTTGGATTTTGACTCTGTAAGAATTTTCGGCTCTTCATTTTGTTCAGTGCTGCTGATACTAGCTGAGTCCACTGAGTTCATGCAGTCTTCAGTAGCTACTGGGTATGGCTTCAATGGTTTCTGTTTGACCTCCTCTTCATCACTCCCACAAAATAGTTCAAGCAACAGGTTGTCGATAGTAGTGTCCAGACTAGCAGCAGTGGAGTCAGTAACAGCAGCAGTGGAGTCAGTAACAGCAGCAGTGGAGTCAGTAACAGCAGCAGTGGAGTCAGTAACAGCAGCAGTGGAGTCAGTAACAGCAGCAGTGGAGTCAGTGGAGTCAGTAACAGCAGCAGTGGAGTCAGTAACAGCAGCAGTGGAGTCAGTAACAGCAGCAGTGGAGTCAGTAACAGCAGCAGTGGAGTCAGTAACAGCAGCAGTGGGGTCAGTAACAGCAGCAGTGGGGTCAGTAACAGCAGCAGTGGAGTCAGTAACAGCAGCAGTGGGGTCAGTAACAGCAGCAGTGGAGTCAGTAACAGCAGCAGTGGAGTCAGTAACAGCAGCAGTGGAGTCAGTAACAGCAGCAGTGGAGTCAGTAACAGCAGCAGTGGGGTCAGTAGCAGCAGTACTGCCTTGAGTCTTCATTTGCTGCTTCTGTTGGCTCTTCTTGCACTGGGAATCTTTCATCTCAGCACTGCTGTCTTGCTTCTTGTCAGTGGTAAGTAAAAGAGAAAGAAGAATCTGGAGGATAATTTGCAAATGCAGATGAAATTTAAGATGGAATGTAGCTGCTTGACTGATTCACCTCTTTTTCCTTTGGCTTGTCTGCTACAGACACATTGAGTGAAAAATCTGTAGAACAAAAATCACGCATTTAAAATCTTGATCATTCAACTATTCAGGAAAATATTGCATTAGTTTGACGTACCGTCACCAGACGACGAGTTGTGGTCGGATTGGAATCCTTGCTTGGATCGATTCATCTCGATAGGACGACGACTCGACAACAGGACAAGATGATTCAAAATCAATCAAATACTGTTCAGATCACTAATTCTCGAATAGAACGAACAACTGTGCGAAGATCAACGCTCGTCTCTGTCGCAAACTGGAGAGCAAGTGCCAGGTTTCGATCGTGGAAGAACGAAAATGACAGGTGAGTTTGGCGTGGACGAGACGCGTTGCCACAGCCACGCCGGGCCGCGAAAGTTTCGCGCGGGAACGCCCACATGAAAAAGGCGCGGTTTACAAAAATTAATGCAAAGTTCTTGTGAATAATAAGTTTTTATTGAGTTTCTACAAGAGCACAACAAAATCGATGGAGCATACAATACCAGACACTCATGTAATACAGTAGAAAAATTAATGACATAATAAGGATTCTAGCATGTAGAGACTATAGTGTAGTCATTTCTGTAATAATACAAATAATGATACCACCAGCTAGCTCAGTCAGTCATTGCATGGTGATGGTGGTAGTAGCTTGATGGTTTACAAACAGTGCAACAAGATGGATGACAAAGAGAAATATTTTAGATGTTCTACAGTTGTGTAATGCTATGATTCTCTCTCTCTAAGCTTTGGTCTCGACTGGTGTGGCACAAATCTCTCCACCAGCAGTTTGTTTGTGAGGGTCTGTTTGTAGTTTCGATATTAAGCGCTCTACCATGTTCTTGGCATAGCGTAGCCGACTGGTGAGCTCCACTGAACAGCCAAATTTCTGAACGTACTTCAATCGAAAGGTTCGGAAGGACTTTGATTCATCAATGTAGCTGACAGCTTGCATCAGCGGACAGATGATCACCTTAGTGTGGTCGTGGAAGAAGTTGATCTGCAGAGAGAGAGAGAGAGAGAGAGAGAGAGAGAGAGAGAGAGAGAGAGAGAGAGAGAGAGAGAGAGAGAGAGAGAGAGAGAGAGAGAGAGAGAGAGAGAGAGAGAGAGAGAGAGAGAGAGAGAGAGAGAGAGAGAGAGAGAGAGAGAGAGAGGAGAGAGAGGAGAGAGAGGAGAGAGAGTGAGAGAGAAAGAGAGAGAGAGGAGATTGGTTAATCCTGTAACTCTGCTCACTGGTCGTACCTGTATCGTTCCATTAGAGAGATGAAGTACAATGGCTGAGCGTGTTCTTGTCCACGCTCTCAGGTAAGGCAATCTCACTCCCTCATCCACCTCTCTCGCTGCAGCAGTCCCACCGGCCTACAGTTATCACACAAGCTGAATGAAACAACAAGAAGATAAGAGTCTCATCACCTTGAGGAGGTGTTCAGACATGTAGTTGTGAAAGTAGTTGAGAAGAGTGACCTTCTTGGTAAGAGCAGAGGGAGGTGAACTGAAGGAGTAGAACTCCTCTGTAAGATCACGCATGATGTACTGCATGCTCCTGTGAAACACAGTCAACAGAACACAACATTTTATGGAACAGCTAATAGTTGAATCACTCACTCTCCATCGGCGCTGAGTAAGAGGCGTGTACAGTCGTTGAAGAGAGTGCCTACACTGTTATCACACAGCTGGTACCCTATGCCGTACTTGTCGGAGTAATCAACCCACTTACTGACCCAGAATATAGGCATACAGGCGGGGTCCTCTGCCTCATCTGAACACAAGACAAAGATCACTGTAAGTACAGCACATGTATTGCTATAAAGTGTGTCTATGCAACTAGTGACTGTATAAGACTGTACGTCAATACAATCTCATGACGTACAGGAAAGGCAAGAATATCAATTTTTCAGTTTTATGACCTCACTACAGATTCAGAGGAGGTTGGCCACGCATCATCGATCATCACTTCTACGTATGCAATGCGTAGGCCGAGTTCATGTGACCGCACAGGCTGGACGTAATTCCAACATGAATAACTTAAATTAATAGACTTTTTCAAACCTTTTGGAACCTCATGAATTTATTCATATTATATGAATTTGCTGATTTGCAACTAGTTGGAGGCGCAGGACAGAGCGAAACTGTTTGCAAGCGTTCAAGAAGTTGTTAACCGACCAAAAGAAGGTCGTATTTCAGGAGGCTTGGCTCGGCTTGGCCGTTTTGGTTGCCACACTGTGAAACATTGGGAAGAAGCAGAAGATGGTCTACGGTGACCATGAGCGCCGAAGGAACGCTGTGAGCATTTGAAACAGCATTGGAGCTTGCCAACATTATTGTAGGACCGCTTATAACAGTCGTACAGCATACTGAGCACAGCCTACTGCCAGTCAAGGCTACAGCATTCAATCACTGCTAGCAGCAGTTCTACATCACTCGTGGACAGCCTCGTGTACATTTGGTCTCCATTCGCATAGCACTGACTGTAGCTGGACAGCCAGCAGCTCTGCTGCAGCATCGGTGGGCGGGGCTCTTTGCTATTTCAATGTCATGCGATCGTGCGTGTAAGTATGACGCGTGGCCAACCTCCTCTGCTACAGATTGAAATTGGTCTTCATTATCAAATATTAATGCCTTCCTTATCTATGAGTATAAATAGCATTTTTTAGCAATAGTGGGTGTGGCACAAAATAATGTTCGAAAGAAGATAAAAACTCGGAATGTTTTGTTAACAGATGTTCGAATCTGTCTCAGCCCTAAATTCAATTCAGCATGAATGTGTGCGTGTGTGTGTGAGGCACCAGTACATGTTCTAGTGTATGAGTATTCTACTAACCCCAGTCATGGGCTGGTTTATCGGATGGGTTTGCTTCTAGACAGGCAGTTAGTTGCTTGAGGAGATCATGAAGATGCCAGTCAGGAGCATCTGAGAGAGAAAGAGAGAGAGAGAGAGAGAGAGAGAGAGAGAGAGAGAGAGAGAGAGAGAGAGAGAGAGAGAGAGGGAGAGAGAGCGTGTTCATTAGCTTTGTGCAGTAATACTAATAGCTACAGTAGTACAGGTCATGTCTAGATATCTTGCTCAACTAATGTGTTTACATGATGACGACATGTATTGTGCAGTTGTTATCACTTGGTATCAGTATTAGATATTGTTGTTGTTGCATTTTCTGTTCTGCCTAGTAGACAAAGAAGCACTACATGTGGGAACTGTTCATTGATCAAACATCAGCTCAAGAGTGCAGACAACAATACTGTTAACAGCTTGTTCCAGTACTGGCTCAATAATACACGTGTCTAAAGTTTCTCTAAACGCTATCGATTATGGTAATCTATTTGTAGCTATGCACAGGAGCTACAATCATGATGTTTTAACCATAACCTCATTCTGGAGATTAATTCTGTGGAGATCTGTGTCGTGCTGTACCTTGCTGTGTGGCGGTGGTGAATGGAGTAGCAGCTCCTCCTCCCAGCTCTGGTTTGACGACCTCTCCCACTGTGGGCTGCTGAGGGACCTGGTTGTGCTCTGACAGTGGCTTGCGTATCAAACTGACATCGTGTGCTTTCTTGAAATGAGGTGCTGTGGTCAGGCAACTGAGAGAAGAAATACCACATGATTATCAGCACTGAATCAAAGCTAAGATCCATTACTACAATAACATCATGGTTGGAATATTTCCCAGCAGGCAAGTAAACACTTGCTAGACCAACCCTCATCATAGCACTCAGCTCATGTGGAACTCAGCATTTTTTTGTTGATTTTCATTCACTTCCCGCCATAGCTCACCTGACTGGCAGTTTAGCAGGGCAGTATCCTCCTGACAGGAAGGAATGCTGAAGAATCTGGGCAGCATTAGGACGAAGAGAAGGATTAGAGTCAAGTAGCTTGTGGATGAGGAATCGTGCGTCAGGATTCACGTGGCTGGGAATACGATACTCGTTCCGCTTGATACGAGAGTACGTTTCCTTTAGACTACTGGTCTCAAATGGAGGCTTGCCGACGAGTAGAGTATAGCTGCAAACACAAGCGATAAAGATAATGATAGTGATAAATGATAAAGTTTATCGTACACAGTGACTATACATACTACACAGGAACAATACATCCACCTGTCAGGGATATGTCCGGTGGTTACTGGTGTGTGTGTGTGATGTGTTTAGTGCCGTACTCACAGGATGCACCCGATAGACCACACGTCCACTTCAAAACTGTGACCTCTCTTGTTGAGCACCTCTGGAGCAATGTAGTTGGGAGTTCCACACAGAGTGCTAAACAACAAAAACAAAACACCGATGAAGAGGGAGGGGACAAGCCTCTCAGGTACTAAATACACTGTACAATACTGCAAAGGATGACCAACCAGTGACTATGATGATCTGACTAACCGTCTCTTTTCTCCGTCAGCTTCAACTCGAGTAGCTAGCCCAAAGTCTCCCACTTTGATTTCCATGTCATCGTTGAGGAACAAGTTACCTAGCTTTAGATCACGATGAATAACCTATGAGAGAGAGAGAGAGAGAGAGGGGGGGGAGAGAGAGAGAGAGGGAGGGAGAGAGATAGAGAGATAGAGAGACAGAGAGAGAGAGAGGGGGGAGAGAGATCCTTTGACAACACACACAACCACAGCCCAATGTACACTCGCTAATAAGCACAAAGAAATGAATACATGTGTACAGACCACGCTGGCACATGTAGAGATTTCAAATGTGGTATAAGCTCACCTTGACATCATGGAGATACTGAACTGCAAACATGATTTGCTTCAGCAGGAAGCGTACCTCGGGATCGGTGAGTGTCTTACGTCTCTTATGCAGCTCCATAAGAGACTGAAAGAAAGTAGGGAGTGAAGGAGAGAGAGAGAGACGTTATTGAGGAAGGAGTAAAAGAGATGGATATTACTATACTTACTCTTCTTCTGCACAGTTCGAGCAAGATGTAGATATTGTCTTTATCCTCAAAGAAACCGTGGAACCCCACTACATGATGATGGCTGAGACTGCGATGAATCTCAATTTCTTGCACCATCTACGAAGTGTAAAGGGTAATTTGGTTATAATCATGATTGTCCGTACCTTTTCTTTCTGATGTGACTTTGTCAGAAGACTCTTGGCTACGATTTTCCCAGCATAGACCTTGTTAGTGTCCATATCTACAAGCTCATAGCAACGAGCAAACCCACCCTTGTGAAGACAAAAGGAAAATATGAAGGGTTGATCCTGAACGAATTGTAGTTCTAACCTTTCCTAGAAACTTTCCCTTCTTGTACTTTTTGTGTGACTTTTCATCAACGACTATTTCTACTCCATAGAGATCAGCTGACGTCTTGTTACTGCTCGAAGACGCCATTGTTGACTGACCACTACAAAAAAGTTCCACAGTTAAGTTTACAGTTGCTACAACACAAAAACACACAATATAACAGTGACTCTCTGTCTAGCTTACCTCTGTACTTGCTTGAATACTCGCAATCGCTTAGTCCACTCCTCGCGCTTGCTGAGTCTCCTGCCCAAAGTCCTTGTGTTATCGCGATCCGCCAATTTCAGAATTTTGAATCTAGCCGCGCATGCGCACATAACTAGACTATAAAAATTGCACCCCCGACCGCGGGGTACGGTCTGGGTGAGCTTTGATGCTGCTTGCTTCATGCTTGCAGCTTGTAATAATGATCACTATGACTCGCTATGACAATAATTCAGCAATATTTAACTGCTGCAGCAATGCAACTTTATTGCGGGGCACTTTGCCTTCACTAACAGTAGATTTGTTTTCTTAATTATTATTATTGTTTGTTTGTTTGCTTTTTGGTTTGTTTTTGTTGTTGTTGTTGTTTTTTTTCTTCTCTTGCTTACCTCTGTTAGTTTAGTTGTTTTCTTTGTTTCCCTACACCTTAGTGTTATTATGCCTCGGTGGGCGGAGCCACGAGGCATACAGTAGTTCGTTCGTTTGTCAGTCATTATGCCTCGGTGGGCGGAGCCACGAGGCATACTGTACTGTAATCGCGTTGTCTGTCATCAGAGGAGGTCGGACGCAATTAACCTTTACCTAATAATTGCGAACTTTTAATGAAATTCTTCTACACTCACGTGATTGAAAAGTAATCTTAATTTTTAATTGACGGGACTTCCTCTCTGCTGATGAGTAGCGACGTAGCGAATGACAACTGAAAGCGCGGAACTTCGACAGTCTTACCAGCTGTTCGCGACAAGCTCCTAGATTTGAATGGCAGGTGAGGGGTAGAACCAGTAGGCAGCCCCCTCTCGCGCTTTCGTCCACTACTCATCAGCAGAGAGGAAGTCCCGTCAATTAAAAATTAAGATTACTTTTCAATCACGTGAGTGTAGAAGAATTTCATTAAAAGTTCGCAATTATTAGGTAAAGGTTAATTGCGTCCGACCTCCTCTGGTCTGTCATTATGCCTCGGTGGGCGGAGCCACGGGGCATACAGTAGTCGTGTTGTGTATCTGTCTGTGTGTGTGTGTGTGTGTGTGTGTCTGTCTGTCGGCAGGATTTCTCGTCGCTCGCAGAAAACTAAGCGCTGAAAGTTGCAACACAAGCTAAAGTCGATATTTGCTTGAAAATGAATTGTAAGGATTTTGGTTATAAGGCTCTGTTCGTGAGTTATAGCGTGATTGCTTACCTCGCGATCGCCGGCTGGCGATCTAGTTGCTGATGTAAAGACAAAGTTGTCTATTGCTGGCTGCCTTACAGCTAGTGAGTTCGCCTTTACTTCAGAACAGCACGGCAGACTTGTATATGAAGCTGCGTTCTAGAGTTATGGCGTAGCTTTGCTTACCTCGCGATCTATGGCCGTTGCTGGCGATCTAGAGTTCTCCGTAGACAAAAATATCCACAGTTGACTGCCTAAAAGCTGATAGGTTACATCGTATGTCCAAAGGAATTGTGCAAGCAAGCTATGGACGCTATCTCGCTCGTTGTACGTGCTGTGCCCTGAACAACATAGACACGCCCAGTTGAATTAGTGGTCAGCACTGATTGGCTTCTGATTGCATAACTATTATACTGCATTGTGATTGCTGTACAGAAAGGTACAACAGCTGCAGTTTAACTTTACTGTGTATGTTTATTTTCTTTTCTTTACTCCTTACATCTCACTAGTAAAATATTATGTAAAATATTCATCGCCATTATTGAATACCATGTCAGATTTAATGTCTCTCATATGAGGTGCAAAATTAAGCATGACAAACTTTAATTTGTGAACTTCGTAATGATTTTATAAGTTGTCAGCCACTTGCATAGTGTTCAACTAGCAACAGCAGACTTTCATTACTGCTTGTGTGTTTCAGTTCAGCGTATTTAGTCAGACAGGCATGTATGCATAACATTCCACCGAGGCATAAGCACCTTCGGTGCCTAGTTCTGTCTGTCAGTCTGTCTGTTACACCATTTTTGCGGCGCACGCTGAACAGTGAGCTCTGAAACTTGCAATGCAGGTATAACTCGACATTATCTCGGTTGTGTCGTTCGATGCAAAGCTTTGTTCTAGAGTTATGGCGCGGTTTGCTCACCTATAGATGGCTTTGCTGACGATCAGGACTTCTCAGAAAACAAAACTACTCACAGCAGACTGCCTAGTAGCTTGTAGGTTAAATTTATACTACATGATGGCAGCGCAGGTCCGTAGAAACTGCGCGAGGAAGCTACTTGTAACCAGAACCCGGCAGGTTACTGCCATTCAATGCATAGGCACGCCCAGTTAGTTAAAATAATATTAATAATAATTACTCAGCACTGTTTGGCTTCTGATTGCATAACTACAAGTTTGCTATATTGCTTCTGCTCGTGCTATATTCGAATGCTGGCAGCTGAATATGAATATTACTCTGTTATAGCATTACAAGCTCAAATTTTAACATCCACCAGCACCAATGGTGCATTTTTTAGGCATAACCAGCACCAATTTTAGGCATAACCAGCACCAATGGTGCATTTTTCCGTCTGTTACTTCAGTTTTGCGGCGCACGCTAAACGACGAGCCCTGAAACTAGCAAAGCAGGTATAACTCGATAATATCTCGCTTTTCAACATTTGAAACTTGTATACGAAGCTTCGTTCTCGAGTTATGGCGTGATTTGCTTACCTCGATGCCCGTTTCTGGCGATCTGGACTTCTCCAAAGGCAAAGCTGTCCACAGTTGACTGCATGCCTAGACGCTGATAGGTTAGAATTTTACTACAGGATAGCAGTGCAGGTCCAGACTCCAGAGAAATCGTGTAAGCAAGCTATGGAAGCTATCTAGCTCGTGGTATGCGTGTGCTGTGCTAAACACTGTAGACACGCCCAGTTGAATTGTGGTTAGCACTGATTGGCTTCTGATTGCATAACTAAAGCACTGCATTGTGATTGCTGTACAGAAATCCTGTATACATGCATCTGCAGTTGCTGTGTTTGTGGAATGGTGGATAGTTACTGCACAGGAATTGTGCTATAGCTTGTATAATAGGTGGAGTTTACTGTAGCTAGTCCAGTGCTGTGTACAATGGAATTCCACCGAGGCATCAGCACCTTTGGTGCCTAGTTATTTTTGTAAAAGAATTTTGATGCTAAAAAAATAATTTATTTGGAGGCAATTGAACAGATCGAGGGGGAAGGCAAGTCTTGATTTTACCCAGTTCCATAGCAAAGAAGGAACTATAATTATTATGACTTGAATTATAGATGATTTCTTTCTTTCATCCCAAAGAAGAAAACATGGTAATAAACAATATCAACAAGAGAAAGAGATGATGTGATATTGGAAAAAAGAACAAGGACTTTAGAATCTGAGAATTAGAATCAATTGTGTGTATTGCTTATATTGCTTATGAATGCTAGCTTGCATGTTGCATGCATATGCAGCAAAGTTATCTAAACTGAAACCTACACGCATGCGCATGAAAAAACCGTTAAACCGTTAACCGCTTTCCCATTGAAATCAAGTTGGTAGGATCCAAACGATCGGATCTGGAGTTCGTAGCTCACAGTGGCTGCTTTCAAAGTTGTCGATGGCGACAGGAAATGAACAAGAAGGCGCCGAGCAGAACCCAGTTTCTCCTTACTCGCGTTGTGTGTGCGTCTACGACTTCAAAGGTATCCAGCATGCAAGCACAGTGTATAAACCATTTTATGCAACTCGACACTAGGCGATGGGAGTACCGACCTTAGCTTCAACGAAGGAGACGAACTGACGATCATAGAACCGTGCAACGCTATGTACTGGTATCTCGCTGAGGACAAAGTAGGCAAACGAGGAGTCATCCCTATCAATTATGTGGAGGTTAGAGGAATAAATGTTATTAAAATTAATAATGTTTCTGTAATACCATCTTGTTTGAGGTATTGTACTATTTTTTATTTTTCTTGTATTCTGTGAATATTGTTTATGTTTCCTGTTTACATGCTGTGCTTGAGCCTTTGTTTATAGTTATGCACTGGCTGTGCAGGTGTTGGTGTGTGTGTGTGTGCGCATTCTAGGTTGTGTCCCGATCCTGAATGCAAGTGTGGTTTCATAATGCATGCAGTTTATGAAAACTGCTATTTTTGTTCTGAAGTAGTGCATCGCAGTTCTTACAAGATCTGAGCGTAACTATTCGGTGTGCTGTTATGCATATGCTCGACATCATTGAACTAACAAGAGCCTCTCTTAGGGATAACATGATATTGGATATTGACGATATTGATGATATTGGAGTCTCTGACTTAAAGCTACATTGTCCGTGTGTTTAGACTTATTGTAGTGCGTTTTAAATTATAAAGCAGCAAGTCTCTGATTAGAAGCAGGGTTCTTTAGATATAGCCTTCTCTAATAATCTAATAATTATAATTTTATATTATAGTATAGATAACATGTGTCGACGTCACAACAATGGTTAGTATGTTGTTTTTTCTCATGGTCAGCCCACACATATGTATACTGTTACATAGATGCATAAGTACATGTAAGTATTATCTTTTTCTGCCGTACTTTTGAGCAATTGGGATGTTCTTTGGGACACTAGGAAAGAGAGAAAGAGATTGACCTGTGATCAGGAAAGAGAGTTAGTGTCAGTCAGGAAGGACCAGTGTTGTGTGTGTGTAGTGTAGGAGGTCTATTGTTTACCTTCACATTTGGTGACCTTATACATACATACATTATTATCAGTACATAGTCTTTCTGAGAAGACTCAAAATTTTCAATTGTGGTTTTCACTTGTTGCAATTACATTGAGAGTAGAAGGGAATTACATTGAGAGTAGAAGGGAATTACATTGAGAGTAGAAGGGAATTACATTGAGAGTAGAAGGGAATTACATTGAGAGTAGAAGGGAATTACATTGAGAGTAGAAGGGAATTACATTGAGAGTAGAAGGGAATTACATTGAGAGTAGAAGGGAATTACTTTGATAGTAGAAGCCTAGAAGGGGATTACATTGAGAGTAGAAGGGAATTACATTGAGAGTAGAAGGGAATTACATTGATAGTAGAAGCCTAGAAGGGGATTACATTGAGAGTAGAAGGGAATTACAGTGAGTCTGAGTAGAAGGAAATTATTTCATGAGTGTATTCATCCTACTGGCTACATTTTCATGCAACATACTATAAAGCTACATGGTGGGTTCACCAATCCATCAGCTGATTGTTTTTAGCTATGCGGTATGCTCTTGTTGTGATGCAATCAATTTTATGTTGGACCATTTACAGATCACAACCTGTATACTGAAGATAGCAACTGTTTGACCATAATTACTTGACAAAATAGAATTTCATTGTGTAACCGAAACTTGTGTCCTTAGTTTAAGATCATAGTTATTCTAAGTGTGAAAGTTTAATTGTGTTGAATAAACAAGCTTTCATACTGTGCTCTGGGAAAGGGTGTTTCCTCTCTAGTTCCAATTGTTCCCCTAGACTCGTAGTCACAAAGTTATGTTTGCTGTTTGGTGTCCAAAACAGCCAGGCCTCGAAATCACCCAAAAGGCCGGGCAGAGTTTTATACAGGATTTTTTGCCAGTGGGGAAACGTAATAGCAAGGTGTCTGGAGGGCACACCCCCTGATGCTGACGGGTATATACACTGTTAGACAACTTTTTTGCCATTTTTTGATAGTTAGATGCACAATTTATAAATGTAAAATAAATAGGGTGTTATCATTCAATATAATTTAGTGAAATTCCAGGGGGGAATTGGTTCCAGGGGGGCACCCCACTGTATGAAACCCTACCAGAAGGCTGGGTATACCAGATGGCTGGGATATTCTGTATGAGACCTAATTATTGTCGTGACAGATATCTCAAATTTAATTATTGTCGTATAAATATCTAAAATTTAAAATATCTAAATTTAATTATTGTCGTATAAATATCTAAATTTTAGCTCGTATATCTAGTGCTTTATAAAATTTAAAATTTTCGACACCCACTGTTTGAAAACTCCTCGGTCAGAAATCAATGGAGAAGTTCGTCTAAAGCCGTTTTACATTACGCCTCCAATCCAGATTGAATCCAGATCGAACTGCGTGTAAATGCGAGGCTATCCGGATTGCTCAATCCACATTCGGAGGTGGATTGAATGTGGATCGGGTCCATATCGGACCACATGTAAACAGTTGTACGCGATAAAGCGAGCTTGTATGCGCTGTTACTAGTCTTCTCTGGATGAATTGTAGTTAGCATTGCACAGCAGAAGGACGGCGACACATGTTCTTCTCTCTATCTATCGTCTCCTAGCCAAGGCAAGTCTTGTAATAGCAAAAAAACGATTTCTAGACGTATTGTAGGCTACCGTCTCGACTGTGCAATTGTTTTACCAAAGTAAGCATGCTGGTTGACTATTCCGGTCCTTATTGTTGCAACAATGTAAATGTGGAGTGTATAGCGAGGTTCTCCCTTCTGTTGTGCATAAGATGGTACCTTGATCACATCAAATCACCTGGGTTTTGGCTTGCATGTAAACAGGACGTGATCCGGGTTGGAGTAATCCGGATTGGGTGTGTGTAAACGGGGCTTAAGAGAGTTTGTCAGTCATTGAACTGTGCCTGCTACGTTTTCCAAAGCTGGAGTAAAGTTTTTTGTTCACTGTCAACATTGCTGGCTGCTCTGAAGCACAGTGCCTGCCTGTCCACCAGCTAGGTGCTTTTTGCTACTGCTAATCTGCTTTTGTGGCACTGAGCTAACGTCAGATTACTGTCGGCACACTCTTAATCAACTTCCGCTTGTCTCAATCGACGTGTACACACGAAGACACCTCAGTTGTCGCTATAGTTCGTATTTAATCTTGACACATGTGCTGGACAGAAAATGAAAATAACCAGCTATACGGATGGAAAATCTAATCCATGGATAGACAGTATAATTATTATAAATATTATTATTATTATGCCTCTTAGCTGAGACATAATATTGCAATAATTGTTATCACAGAGTGATAGTGCTGGAGGTGGTTATGTTGTCTTACTAGTGTTGTTTGGTTATTTCAGGGAACTCATGCGTTGTATTAGACTTCAAAACATCAAATAATGCATGTTGACTTTAGTTAAGACCGTAATCACTGCTCAGTTGTGCAAATAGTCGTATAGTTTAGTGAACTATCAATACTAGATTGGATGCAACAGCATTGATCAACATGAGGTTGCTCCTACAGTGCTGTACCTGACGTGTGTGTAGTATGTAGGGATGAATAGAAAACAAGATGGCGGCTACAATACAACGTATTAGTGTTCAAATGCTGATATTTCGCCTGGTGGTGAAGTTTATATGTCCAAAGACACCTAGATCTGTTCTCTGGCACTGCCCCATCTTACAGTAGCAAGGAGATTAGTATTATAATTACTTGTCTCTGTCAAGTAGTTATTATAGTTATACATGCTGACTCCACAAGCTTACTTGGGCCGAAAAAGTTTCCAAGACGAGGTATTTCCTCAATAAACCTCAACTAGTCTATTTTGTGGATGTTCCATGTGTGCAGTACATCACAGCACTCATGGTAGATAGAGACCGTCAATATACAGGTTTCAGTATTGAACATCAGCTGCTGTAGGTAGTCCCTTGACTTCCTCCCTCCCTCCCTTCTCTAGTAATTGTGTTAGTGTGGAGTCTACATGTCCTGTCCATGATGATAATGGTAGTGTACTTCTCTTTTTGTCAGACACAGTGGCATGGGAAGTTTGCTTCATGTTTGCAGATCCTGTCCAACAAAGTGCAGTGATTGGAAATGTATATTGAATGGTGCATTATCACGTAGATCCGTTGGTCATTTTTGTGTCTAATTTTGTGATTCTTAGAAACAAAATATTTGTATTTGACGATAATGGGTGTGGCATCTAGCAAAGAACTTGCATACTAATGTACGCATTGAATTTATTAATGTAGCATTGTAGCATTGTAGCGTACTATTGTAGCATTGAATTCAAGTTATCTTGTGTTAGAGACGACAATGTTGGCAGTAGTACCAGGCACATGCACTGTACCAATGGAGCTGTTCTTGTTACCACGTGCTATTTCGTGATCAGAAATTTTGTGAATTTGTCCCAATTCATTTAAATTTAGAACTGTACATGCTCACAGTGACTAACAGTAGTGGTTGGACAACGTTATTGTCAAAACATGTCTAGTTATTACCGCTCTCGAAGAACAGCACAACTAGCTCTACAATACCTATTCTTTAGTTGAAATTATAGCCACACCTTCTAATATCTTGATGAGTAAGTGGTAATGGTTGTAGCGACAAACCATTACCAGCCTCAGAGATGGCATGCACTATTTCCACCTCATGCTGCTAAGTGATGTCCAGGGTATGTGTTCATTGGAACACTAGCTCAGATCATGTCTTACTAACTAATGCATGGGCTGACTGCAGCTTAACCATAATCTACCATGAATCACTAGTAGTTTGATGACAGTCAATCGAGTGTATGCAGCTTAGGTGTACTTTTAGTGAAACCTCTATAACAGACAAGTTGAGCAATTACTTTTGTTATCTACATCAGCAAATTGTCCATTACAGTAGACCCTCACTAATCCGAACAACCCTAATTCGTACCCTCGCTAATCCGAATGAAGATTCGGCTCATTACTATTCATGAATCATTAAATTAAAAAATTATTTGTTGTGTAATAAGGCATACAGTATATTGGTGTTTGCGCGCGTAGCGTAGACAATCCTGCCACCATCCCTTAAAAACTTGCAGAAGAGCTCTGACAACTCTATCGGTACGCGTCCAACTATTTGAGCTCCAATAGGGAGCTAGCTGCGCAATGGCTACGACAGCAAATCTATCGTACTTGACTTCTGGATGCAGGTCCAGAATTTCTCCAAGGTACGGTGTCCATATCTTCTTGTAAAACATGATGACCACGAAAAACACTGTGGACAGAGAACTGCGCGCTAGTTGTCGCCATTATTGCCGTAAAACGCGAAAATTCATATAGGGGCGTGGTCAGTAGTGAATAAACACGCCCATTTCTCTAATCAAAACAAAATTTACTAACCCCCCGGAACGGGGCTGTTCGGATTAGTGAGGGTCTACTAATTATTTTATTATTATTATTATTATTATTGAAACTTTACGACAAATTAACAGTCGAAGGACAGACTCCAACTAGTGGAGCAGCCTACTATAATAAATTAACCAATGATTATGTGAACATGACGAGCAGGGACATAAAAAATGATAGGTACACGATGTGTCGGATTGAAAATGATTAATGAAGTGTTTCCAGAAAAAATCAAATAGAAACAGTTTTATAGTTCGAAATGAAAGAGACAAGTCAATTGTGGGAAGAGCGTTCCATAGCCTAATGATTCTGTTTAAGTAGAAATGATGACAAGTTACAGTGCGACAAAGTTTGTGTTTAAATTTTCCAGACTGGGATGCTCTTGTAGGGCGGTGAGAACTTGAGGGAGCTGGGATATATAGAGATAAGCGAAATTCCAAATAATTTTGAAAGTTCAAACTCAAAATGAGTGTTTGGGTTTGAACTGTAAATGGAGACCTGGATGTGTTACCAGCCAGTAACAGCTGCTATATATAACACAGCTGCTATATATAACACAGCTGCTAGATTGAGTTAATACTACTCTACACACTGAAGGTGTCTCAATTGTTGTTCCCTGACAACAAAACTGGACTTTAAATGTATGGAACCTTCTGTATAGTAGCAGGAGCCCATATAGTATTATGATAGTAGTATACAACTACTAAACTGCACCTGTTGAACAAGTATGGTGTGTATGACAGCAGCTTGCCAGCTCAGTTGTTTCTTGTTCTGTTATGCTGTACACGAACAATGTCATCTACTGGTAGTACACAAACCCAGGGGGGTAAGACAAGCTAATTTATTCTGAGTACCTGCACGTGGGGTAAACCAAAATACATTAAGTCTTTCCTGGTCTGCTACATCTTTAGAGGACAATTTGGACGGTAAGTATGTCGCGAAATAGATACTACTGCCCAAGAGCTTCGTTTAAGCTACTGTACCTTACCTCTTTTAGTTTTGCAGTATAGAGAGATGAAGATAGAGAATTGGTTCCCAAAAATATTCACCTAAGAAAGCACCATCGTGATCAAAAGAGCATCGCTATCATTCTTGAGCATCATTCAGTTAATGTAAAGAAATTGCGGCTGTGGCGCACAAACTCTGGCTGCAATACGCACAAATGATGTCCAATCACTGTAACAGCAGAAAACTTGTTTCAGCTATTTTCAGTAGATTGTTCTGGAATATTACTTGCCTTGACCTGGAGTGTAAACAATGCACACTTGAGCTCGATATCATGTACAATATGTACAATATCATGTACTATAGCGCAATGGAAAACTATTTAAACTATCCTGCATACATTCCAAAGCATTATTATTCGTTAGTGGGTGTGTCATAATAATTGTCAGCAATACGTCATATTAAAGTAGCTTCCCTGCACAAAACCTCTTCTGCTCCTTAAATAATGATAGGATAGTGTATTATTTTTGTCTAAATGTGTTTCAAAATTTTACATTACCCATTAGAAAATTTTTTAATTGCACTTCATAATTTTTTGCTTGTCCATCTCTTTATCAATCTACTGTACTGCATAGATATTATAATTCTGAGAAATGTTCATGCATAATAATTATCATTGCCAATCGGCAATGATATGTAGGGATGACCTCGAACTAAGATGGCGGCTACTCATGTGTGAATTGATATGGTACTATGGAATGCATAGAAAAAATATATTTAAAGAAAAATAGTACCAAAAAATATAGAAAAATATTTTGTTTGCATGTACAAGCTATAGATTGTCAAAATTGTACTTTAACTGTCAAATTTAACACTCCTCTGCTAAGTTTTTATGTGGTTTCTGTATTAATTTTATTATGAAAGCCCTGATATGAGCTCTGTGTGACATAACTGAGTAGTTGAATAAACAAAAGCCTTGTGTCAGTCACCTGTCGGTTCAGGGCGGGGTAAAAAATTATGGTAAACCCAAGCGTCTATGTCTTTTGCTATAAAATTCCACTTCTGCTACAGGTGGTGAAAAGACCAAAGGTTGACCCTCCGCCTCTTCCTAAACCATTGAAACGAGAGCCCTTGCATAACAAGCAAGCTCCTGCTGGCGCTGTAAGCATCCTTCCTCCTCCAGCACTACCTTCTCCTGTATCCTCTCCACACACTCGATCAACCGACGCTCCTCCTCCTCGACCTGTCAAATCGTCTCAACTTTCTTTCAAGCACTCTCCCGTGACCCAACCACCACCTCCAGTAGCTGACACGCCTCCTCCTCTGCCTCCACCTAATACAAAACCTGTACTTATAAGGAAACTGGTCGCCAGCCCTCCTGTCTCCTCTCCTAGTCCTCCTCTTCAAAATAGGTCCAGCATTGACGATCGCCCTCCTCTACCACTTCCTACTTCTTCACCAGAGCTTCCACGTCCTGTTTCCTCCAGGCCTTCTCCTGCCAAGACTTTTGTGTCGCGGCCTCTGCAGCGAAGCAAGTATCCAACCATACATGACTTCCTGCAAGGATCTGGCTGGTTCAAGCCCACTGCTGAGTCAGTTTTGAGTCAAAAGATGTCCTTCTCGCTGCAAGGTTTTCGGCGATTGAGATGTGGTGTCTACTTTTTCCAGCACAAGTGGGATGACACTAAACAGTATGTCGCGAAAAGTCTCACGCTTTCTGACGATTTGACAAGGCTGTTCACCAGTCTCTATGACAAGCCAGATGAGAAGATGAATGCTCTGGAGTTAGAGCTACGGTACAAATCTCCAGACGCAAAGTCTTGGAATGTCCGAGCCTGGTCAGCACAGACGCCAGAAGCTGCAGACCTGGAGCACACCAAACTTATTATACAGCATCGAACACTGCAGCCGTCCGGACTCAACGAAGAAATCGCATTCGTCAGTAGAGCGCATTTTAATAGTTTTTGTGAATGGTACACAGAACACAGGATGAAATCAAAAAAGTAGCATGTTGTCACAATAATAAACTTATTTTTTTACACAATTATTTTCGATATTTTAATGTTTTGTTGTGTGTTTTAAACCAAGTGTTTGATCCATGACTATTGTCTGTTAGTTGACTATTTGAAGATCATGTTGGACGACACTTCTCAATTATAATCAATGCTGCATGTTCATTGACAACAAAAGTCAATTTTTAAAGATTCCTAATCATTTTGTCAGCGCGCGTGTCGTGTAGAGATGCAGTCGACAGGGCAGGGACTAAACGAGTACATTAAAGAGAATAAGGAGATATTTCACGAGTTCGATAGAGACGGCGATGGATTTATTACTCCAGAGGACCTAAAGGGCGCACTGCTGTCCATGGGCAAGAAAATGAGCGACGCCGAGATAAAACAATTGCTCTACGAAGCAGACCTGGACGGCGATGGAAAAGTGAGCTTCAAAGAGTTTTTGCGAATGAACTCGTCGGCTAAGATGAGAAAGATCCGCGAGGACTCTGAGTTAATGGAAGCATTCGAATACTATGATACGAACAAGGACGGCCTCGTTTCTGTGAGTGAGTTGCAGAGCGCATTGTGTCGACTCGGGATGCCTGTGACAGAGGAAGAGGCTCGAAAGATGATCCAAAAAGCAGACACAGACGGAGACGAACAAGTGAGCTTTGAAGAATTCGTTCAACTTATGAAAAACGCAAACAGTTAGCTAAGATTTTGTTACTACATTGTAAACTGTATAAATTTTGTCTGTTTGTGAATATTAACAGCATTTCATTATCCCTGACAACCTAACTACAGTTGTGGTTCTATTAATAATCCCTGCTTGGAAAGATTACCTAGCAGTTAAGCTAGGCTTCTTGGATCCTGACCATTACAGTGTTGCTTCTTTGTGATCGTATCCTGCATGGATACAGCATTTGTACACACAGTACATCTGTGTGTGTCGGCTTGCTGCCAAGACTCATATGACACATCACACTGATACAAATTAAAATACATCACTTCACATGGGCAGGAATTTATGTATTTTTGTATGTTGCTCTACTACAAACAAGAGACTCCACATGCTAATGCTGGTCATGTAGTGATTGCTCTTCTATAGAAGCCTGCCTGCAGCACGTACCTGAAACAACATCAACATTACTTGCAGCTGGTCACTAGGCCTCCAGGAAGGATATTTCTGTACAACAAGAACTAAAATCAAATAGAGTTTTTTTTCAACATGCACTTGTACGAATGCGCTATAGACCCACAGTAGCAGTAGTTACATCACGAGTTACATGCTGGTAATGCACAGTGTACAACCGCTTCAAAACACACGATCAACAATAATATATTGAGCAATAAATAGTAACAGTCACTCTCTTGATATAGTTAGTTACAGTTCTCTAGCAGAAGAGCGATTCCTTGCCCGCCTCCAATGCAAGCTGAACCAATGGAGTACTTAGCGCCAGTTCTCCTCATCTCATGAGTGAGGTGTCCGGTGATACGCGATCCAGAGGTACCTACAGGGTGACCCAGTGCAATAGCTCCTCCATTAGTGTTTGTGCGCTCTCTATCCAGCCCCAGCTCCTTCTCTACCGCAAGATACTGAGCAGCAAATGCTTCGTTGACCTGAAATATTGCAACAGTTAATAACATCAATTTAACAACAAATGTAAATGTAAAGTAATTTCATTTTCTACACTTTGACTTGAGTTCATTTGACACAAACAAGTAATGACCAACAGTAAACAGTGGACCATAGCTTCTAAGTGGACAGGAAGTTTTACTTTAGTTAATGAGATAATAGTGCGTATTTCAGGGGCTGAAATATACACACAGCAATCTTTTCCTGCCTGCAAGAAGTGCACGCTGTTCACATTCTTCGATTTTCCTTATAACAACAACTTGTACCATAAACCACAAATTCATTTTTGTTAATTAGCTCGGGCGATTAGCTTCAATGATGGTGATTTGTCCAGTACAAAATGCTGCATACCACACATTGCATGCAACAAGGTGTTAGCTGGTTTACCTCCACCAGATCAATCTTGTCCAGCGTCATGTTAGTGCTCTTCAGTAGCTTCCTGATAGCATCAACTGGTCCGATACCCATTATACTGGGATCAACACCAGCTATGCCGTACCCTACCAGACGAGCTAGGGGCGTGAGGTTGTACTTAGACAGCGCTTCCTCACTGCATACCACTACAGCAGCCGCACCATCACATATACCCTGAGAGGGCGGGAGGAAGGGAGAGAGAGAGAGAGAGGGAGGGAGGGAGAAGGAACATTACAAACCTGCCTCTTACCCTATCCTAAAGTTCTGTATTATACATCTCATCATTATACACACACACGTCTGAATATAATTTATGCGCTATGTTTTTGTACAACATACAGGCATTTTCTGGACTAAGTCTAACCCTCCACTTTTGTATATTGTAACCCACTCGATAACATAACATTGCTGTTATGGAAGCAGGGTTTGTGAACAAGATGCTTTATCGCAATTGTTTGAATAGTTTGGCTGCTACTGTGTGTGTGTAGTGTATCATTATTATAGTGCCAAGAGTTGGTTGGGCAGATACTAGAAGGCGGAGGTGTTGATGTCTGTGTTACTGTGTTCTCAAGAAGACAAATGGTAGTGAGTTGACGACTCACCGAGGCATTCCCTGCTGTGACCATTCCATCCTCCTTGAAGACTGGTTTCAGTTTCGCTAGTTTGTCTATCGTGGTCTCACGAGGGTGTTCATCTTGAGAAAACACTTCCTTTCCCTTCTTTGTCTTGAGCTCCATCTCAACAAGCTCAGCAGAGAAGTAGCCATTCTTGTTAGCTGCAGACACAAAATGGCTGACAGGTGTACAACACCTAGTGACTTGTCTGATAATGTGTGTGTGTGTGTGTGTGTGTGTGTGTGTGTGTGTGTGTGTGTGTGTCCTGGTGGTTCAACTGGTAGAGTCCTGGGTTTATGACCCAGAGGACACCGGAGGACACTGGTTCGAATCCCAGGGCAGGAGGAAAAATAAGAACAAAAAAACATCACAAGTACTCCAGCCCACCAGCCCACCCATCTGTAAAACGGGTACCTGGTCTTGTACTGGGGGAGCAAAGCACACCGACTGTGTCTCATTGTACCACTAATGGTAGTGGTGGGACTACAGGGTGCCCACACCGGCAGTGGGAGGCATGGTTGGTACCTCCTGCGAGTCCCTTGCCCGGGCTCCAGGAGTGCTCATAGCACCGGCACATCGTACCTGCTTAGTGCACAGGTGCCCTGGCTTGTCCAGGAACGCGTGACCTGTAATAGGCAGCGAGAGGCTTTTTGTGTGTGTGTGTGTGTGTGTGTGTGTGTGTGCGTGTGTGTGTGTGTGTGTTCAGATAAAATTGTTTTACCATTCTGCCATCTTGTCTGGCTGGAGAGAGCAAACATATCGCATTGATCTCTAGTTATACCATACTGTGCTCCTAGCTTCTCAGCTGTGAGAGCCATTGGCATCTTGACATGGCTGTCATTCAATGAAGACCAAAGAGTGTCCTCCATCTGGGGAGATGGAGGGAGGGAAGGATGGATGAATGGAGAAATAGAGAGAGAAAAGAGCATAGAGGAAGTGATGAAGAAAGAATAGGAGTGTGGAAGGAAAGAAGAGTAATACAGAACAGCATTGTATGTAGTGTTTGAAGGAAGTCTTCTACACATGAAGTTAGGTAGTCAATGAACACAGCTCGTTCATAACATGCATTCCAGGTAGCTGACACTAGAACACCTTAGACAACAACTGTTCTAGAACCTCTGGCAAGCTTTATTCACAGTACATATGCTGCACTTTCATCATTACCTTCAAGTCTTGTCCGAATGCCGTCCCCCAGCGAGCGTTCCTGACAGCATACGGTGCTTGACTCATGTTCTCTGCCCCTCCAGTGAGCACTACACTGCTCTCACCCAGCTGTATCTCCTGTAGTAGCAACAACAATACTAACTTAGTGATAGATCCAGCAAAAGAATCAGACCTACAATTATGGTCAAAAATATAGGAAGCAGGTTTTCACACAAGAAATTATTTTTTTGGGAACATTTCCTGTGTATGGAAGTTGGATAACCGTATGTCTCTGAAAATTTGAAATGTTAAGCCGCTCTCTGAATTTAGTTTGAGACCTTCTAGGGTATTTGGGCACCGAAGCGGCTGAACACTATAAAGACAAATTTAACTTTCTGGCAATGATTCTAGAGGGAAATGGAGTAGGCTGGGGAAATCCAGGCACTGCACCAAACCCTGGAATGAGTAGGGATTCAATCAGAGGTGCTTCACCGTGCTTGGGTCATGCGTTAGTAGTAATAACGGTAAGTAATAATTATAAATAATTGCACAACCCTGCTTATTTTTACATGTACAAAGTCTAGTTAGCAAAAGCTCATCAATACACCAAAAATTTTCCCAATAATGATTTCGACTTACTGCTACCACCACCGGCAACAAAATAAATTTCGTAGATTTTCTTCTGCACACTCTAAGCAAATTTTCTGCGCCATGCAACAGCTGCAGTACTACCAGAGAATGAGCATGCATCAGTTAGGAGGCACGTAACCTCATTGGTTCCTATGAGAGAGAGAGAGAGAAGAGAGAGCACTCACATGAGCAGCATTGACTATGGACTGGAAACCAGAGCCACACAATCTGTTGACCGTGAGTGCAGGAGTACCCACTTGAACACCACACTTGAGACCAACATGGCGAGCAAGGAAACCAGCATCAGCTGACGTCTGTGATAAAAGACACAAATAAGCTCCGCCCTCTCCTGCCCTATCTAATCTACCTGCTGGACGTTTCCTATTACCACAGAGTCGACAGCTTCTACCGGTACTTTGCCCGCCTCCAGTGCTCCCGAGCCAGCTACCACGGCTAGTTCCGTGGCTGTCCATCCACGCAGCTTCCCTCCAAACGTCCCAAAAGGTGTGCGCTTTGCAGCAACAACAAACACTCCACGAGTACAAGCAGCCATACTTTGACCGTATGTTCGGAAGTTCTAATTAACCGGAAACAGCCAGTTGTTTTCTTCCGGTTGAGTCTGATCATCTGTTTTGCGACAATCGACGCTACTCAGTTTGCGAGGATGTCTACAGCCTAGGATCGCCGAGACGACTTGTAACTTGCAGCAGAACTAGACGTAAGGTGAGCCTTAGCCTGCATGTATGTTGCGTGTTTGTGTGAGAGAGGAAAGACCGTGGAGTAGATGCAGCAACGCCCGGGTGAGCGAGCGAGTGATTGATTGCTGTACATAGCTAGCTAAGTTGCAAAACAGATGGTTTTGGGAGGGATTACAGCCGCAGTATCATATTGTGCTAGTCCAACACTGCGTATACCGGCTAATATCATCTTGTGCAGGGTTCTGCAGAGCTGCAGTGTTAGAAAATAGATTCAGCCTGTTGTCAGGTTGCTAAATGCTTATACATACATGCATAATAGCTGTAGTTAATTTCTGCATGGTCCAATGTGCTAAAATTACCATTATAGTGGAGTTATGTCAGGTATCCAGGGCTACTCTTGATTGCTGCATGCCTTTTTAGACAAACTTCCACAGCGGTGCTTTAATGAATGCTGGCTAGCCTATAGTAGCTCTAATAACTCCACATGTGATCACTATGTATATGGTGCTGCACAGAACCTTTACTGCACTATGATAAGTGAGCTTTGTATAATAGATTATGTGTCTCTTTAGAGCAATGGCTGTGTTTGCGACACTGCATGCAACCGATGCATATTGAGTCCACCTTGCGAAGTGCAACTGGTGTCTAGTAGTACAGGAGTCATATCGGTTGAGTAAAAAAGCGACAAAGAGCCCGAATAGTCAAGGTTGTATGAGCATTATCGGTTGATGACAATAGATGCCATATCAGCATTATTCAAGGGTTTTTACTGAAAGGATATGGTGCAGCGTTAATTTTCAGCATTTTGGTTTATGTGTAGTCTTGTTAGCGATGATTATTAATTAGAAGTGCAGACTGTCTGCACAGACTTGCACCATCATGTCACACTCATGGACACCTTCTAGCCGAGGGAAGGTACCTAGCTTGATGCAGCAGTTGACAAAAGAGTTGCAAATTGAGCAATTAGGTAATCAGTCTTTTGTGACCGAGATTGGTATAGTGTCCATTGCATCGAGTTAGAAGTGCTTCTGAGCTTTAAAGAACTTCTGTGAAAAGAGCTTCAATCTGAGCTTAGAAGTGCTTCTACTGATAGAGCTTCGATCAACGCAAGTGTGCTCTATCATTTGAGAAAATATTTTTAATCTGAGCTTAGTAGTGCTTCTTCTGATAGAGCTTAGATCAACGCAAGTGTGCTCTGCCATTGGGTAGCATGATCGTACACAATAGTTGACTAACGGTTGGCTCATGATTTGTCTTGTGTGTACATGTTTGTGTATGGAAAGTTGCTGTAATATCATGTAGAAAGAGAACGCTGTGTGTAGTTGAAACTCCTCTCAACATGTGTTATCGTTGTGCATATTATGAGCTCAATGTTGTGTATTTGTACACAGAATTCTTGTGCATGCATAGTATCTCGTTTTGCTAATGTAACAATCTTGACAAGAGACAACTCACTGCTCACTGCATGCCTTGGTATCATAGCATTAGCGATGTATGCAGAGATATTATGTAGTGGGAAGGTTTGCTTACACAACTTACTCCCATACATTTTAATAGCAGTTTGTCATCCAATGAGAATGTTTGTCATTCTTGTTATTGTGACGAGTAGATGTTATCTTAGAGCGAAGGACACCCCTCTGAGATGCTCATTTAATAGCTATTTGCTGCCATTGAGGACACCTGATCACTGCTTGGTGTAGACACATGTAAAGAGACCGTCCACTTTGCTGTTTTTAAGGCTTCTGGTGCCAAAGTGGTGGGAGTACTGTCTCTTCCATTTTTGGTCATATGGAACTTGATCAATCGTAACATTTAACACACATCACTGAGGCTACCTAAAATATTGCAGTCTTGACTACCTTTCAGTTGATGTGTAGAGGCGGTTGTGTTTGGTAACTAGTTGTTACAGTGTTGATGAGATCTGTGTGTATTGTCCATACTCACTGTTGTAGATTCCTCTAGTAGCGACCACAAATAGTGCTGCTATACCAACTTTGGAGTTTAGTAACAACACTGATTGCTGCAATAGATATGCCTATCTTGTGCGCATGATTTGGCTTCTCGTTGTAAAGCCATAATTATCTCTTGCATGAGTGCAAATTAGGAGAGAGTGTGAGCATGTGTGTGTGTGTGCTTTTTCCAATCCAACACTGCTAGTACAGTAGTGTATCACCTTATAATGGACCTTTCTCTAGTATAGCTAGATATGGAATCAAATGAGCAGAGCCGTGCAGCACATGAAGGCAGTGCTTCACCTGCACATCTATCTCCATCACCACCTCCTGCTACCAGCGCTGATGTAGTCACTCCAACTAAAGGTAATGCTGCATATACACATCACTTGCATGCCTTAACTGATCGCTGCAGGCTCACCATCAAGACCCACTCGACCTCCACCTCCTAAATTCTCAACAAACAAACAACCCGATAACCGTCCTCCTCCGCGGCCTCTACGACCATCCGCCAAGTCTCTCTCTCTTCCTCGTGGAATGAGACCAGCTGCAGCTGAGACTGCACGAGCTAGAGCAGCCAAGAGACGCTCAGTGGATGATTCCAATATGAACCCTAATCCTCGTACCTTAACCAGACCGTTCTCGTTTCCTGGGTTTGATACAGAGGAAAAAGAAAAGCCTCGTCAACTGGTACAGTTAGATCAGTTGGTAAAGGAGGCTAGTAAACCAGCCAGACCTAGGCAGCCTTCTGATATTAATCGACCTCGTAAACCTTCTGATTCACGAGACAGCCCCGAGAAAGCATCGCCTACTGATCCACCAGCTAACAAACCTGCTTCTCCTTCAAATCCTCCTCAGGAAAATTTAAAAATTGAACCTACTAGCAATAGTACATCTGCTAGAACTCCACCGGCTAGCAAGCCTCCATCTCGACCACCACGCCCTTTCCCTCCTCCAACATCGGCACAACTAACTGCTCGTGTTGCGAAGAAACGACCTCCTCCAGTACTAGTGAATAAAGCTGGTGAACAGGGTGGAGCAAAACCAACGCAAAGCATCACAGTGATAGACACAAGAAGCAATGATCAGGAATCGGCAGACCAGGCTAAACCCTCGTCTACAGCACCTTCTCTCAACTCTCCTACTCCTAGTTCTCCTCCTGTCCCACCGTCACCCTCTCGCTCTACTCCACCCACTGCCCCTCCCACAGATACTACCGAATTATCGAAACAAGAAAACCAACCTCTCGCTTCATCTAAGGACAAACCACTAAATCTTCCTCTAGACGAACAACCGAAAACCACTGAATCTTCTCCCATGAAGACAAGTTCTAGTGCATCTGCTGTTCCACATATAGTTGAAGCTGATTGTGACACAGAGAAAATGACTAAAGAAGCACAGGAAATTGCGACGGAAGAAAAGGACACATTGTCTCCAATGACCGAGCAGTCATCGCCACAATCTAAAGGAAGACGGTTGCTCAATTCGATGAAGAAGAGCTTACGGTTGGGAGGCGGTCGTCAAAGACACTCCTCTGCTCCGGGCAGGTCTAAAACGATAACATCGTCACCTAAAGCAATGCATCGTTCCTTCACTACACGAGATAGTAGCTCGAGTACACGTGTCACTAAGGTCTACGACCAAACAGTGTATCCAGGTAAAGTATTATGCATTGGATGAAAATAAGGTTGATTGTACTATGTCTTCTCTAGATACTCTACCACAAGGAGTGGTGCATCCTCTGGTAGTGCAATGTGTAGCATACCTCAACAGAGAACATATCCTCAAGGAGGAAGGTCTGTTTCGTATTCCAGGAGATTTAGCAGCCATCAAGAGAATCAGACATCACTTCATAGCAGGTATGGTTAGAACATGATCATTTGTGTGTGTCATAAACAAGTACTGTTGTATTTATTGTGTGCAGGAGACGAGGTTGATCTGATAGGAGATGTGTTTGACCCTCACACTGTGGCTGGTCTACTAAAGCTCCACTTCAGAGAAATGAGAGTGTCTCTAATTGCCAGAGGACAGACTATGGCAGAGGCTGTTCAAGCTGTGCAGAAGAGACAAGTAATGTACTATACTACATTGTGACTTTACTATCTTGTGTTGTGCGTAGGTGAGTAACTTTCGCGAGATAGTGCAGAACTTGGACTCGAGTCACATACTGACTCTTAGGATGTTGGCAGAGCTATTGTGCAAGGTTAGTACTACAGTAACTTGGGCACTGTTTGGTACTCAACTGCACATAGCATGAACTATTGGGTTGATTGGTCATGCAGCTGAGTGGCTGCCCACTGAAACCAGGTCTATTTTAGCTCAATTATATTTTCTGCTTCCGTCAAAACAATCTACTAGTGTTGTTTTAAATTTAAGCTGTGAAACATATTTATGATGTTCAGTCCAAGTCAACTATCTACTAGCTTTGAGCCAATGTTAGTTAGTGTACGAGTGAGCTATGTTAGTCATTGTGTTGCAGCCTAGTCTGGTAGTAGCTTCTCATGCCGACAGATGATGCTGAGTCGATAAGAGTCGATAGTTGATGCAGAGTCGATTAGTAGGTCAATAATGACCTACCAATTTGATTTCATAGCACTGGGGTCTACTACAAATGGTTAGGTGGTGTAACTAAGTGGCTACTCACATACAGTATATTTACTGCCTGTCATGAAACTGATTCCTTCTTCCTCTCACTCTCTCTCCCATCTTCCCCGGCCTGTCCTCTCCCTCACTCTCTCTCTCTCCCATCTTCTCCGGCCTGTCCTCTCCCTCTCTCCCATCTTCTCCGGCCTGTCCTCTCCTTCCCTCACTCTAGATCTCTAGCTACTCAGATATCAATCACATGACTAGTGGTACATTAGCCACTTCATGTGGTCCATCAATATTCCCATATCTACCACCGTCCAACGCTAATGCCATTGTCAAATTTCTCATCGATCATTGTAATGAAATTTTTTTAGATTAGCTACAAAATTGACACTATTATCAAATTTTTATTGCAAAACAGTTTTATTTTTAAAACAGTTGTAGGAAAAATTAATGTTTGTAAAATAGTCCATTTTGTGCAATATAGGACAGATTTTCATTGCGTGTTCCATGTATTATTTTACTCACCTTCTAAAAATGTGAGTAGTCACAAAAATAATTATAAACACTTTAAATTGCTGAACTTGAAGATTGATTTATAGTACTGTCGTAATTTCATAGTATGTGCAACATTTTTTGGGTTAATCTGCAAATTTTTTAGGTTACATACAAAACAAACATTTAATACAAAAATTATAAACAATTTGAAAAAAATATTGTACAAAAATACATAATTTCATAATTATTTCATACTTACAGTTAGTCTAGAAGGTTATATGGACCATACTTATAGTGTTTGTACAAGAAGGAGCCAACAATGACTACAACCGCTGACACTACCGTGAATCCAACCACAAGACCAACAATGACATATACCTGCAGAAAACAAGAGGAGCAAGTTGTGAGCGAGTGTGTGTGTGTGACAGTGCGCTCGTTCAACAAGCAAGTGTGCTAGGGTTCGACGTGACAATAGAAAAATGTCATCATAATTTCAATCCAGCCTACCCATTTGTCAAACGGGTACCTGGTCTTGTACTGGGGAGCAAAGCACACTGGCTGTGTCTCATCATCCACTAATGGTAGTCGTGGGACTCCAGGTGCCCAAACCACACCCACCGGCAGTGGGAGGCACAGTTGATAGCTCCTATGAGCCTCTTGCCCGGGCTCCAGGAGTCGCCGGCACATCGTACCTGGTTAGTGCACAGATGCGCTGGGCTGTCCAGCAACACATGACCTAGCTTGTTGAAAGGCAGCGAAAGGTTTGATGTGTGTGGAGCTCATGTGTGATGTATAGAGTATCAAACAGCTTGTGCTGTACTAGACCAGATCATTAACTGATACAAGCAAAGGTCAACACAGATAACTTCAGTAAACACAAGTTAGTCACGAGTGCCTCATTTTCAGTTCAAACAAGCTGGTCAATGTGTAGAGAAATTATACTACCATCATAAAAGAGAAGACCATGATATCTTATAGACATTGGTTTCTGGTTTGTATACAGTTCGTAATTTTGCGAAATCAGTCATGTACATCTTAACCAGATGGACCAATTGTGCATTGTATAACTAACCAGATTATTGTCCTCGGACTCCTGATTACACGAAGTTGACATTGCTACAGAGAGAGAGAGAGATAAGTAAAATGCACACCGGTCATTGGACACCGGTCATTGGCACCGGTCATTGGACACAGGTCATTGGACACCGGTCATTGGCACCGGTCATTGGACACAGGTCATTGGACACCGGTCATTAGACACCGGTCACTGGACACCGGTCATTAGACACAGGTCATTGGGCACCGGTCATTAGACACAGGTCATTGGGCACCGGTCACTGGGCAAAAGTGCTCAACGAATCACTAAATTAAGCAACACTTAGGGAGGTCAGCTCTAAGAAGATGCATTGAGTCTCAGGAGCTCTTAGTCAAGCTCATAAATATAGTAGCATGCATACAAAGTATGACTCGTGCTTGTTTCACCTGGTACTTCAACTCCCTCTAGGAAAGCCTGCACTTTAATACGCTCCATGACCAGCACGGATGTCACAGTTGTGTACAGACTCTCATATCCATTACACGTCAACTTTCCTGTATAAGTTAATGTGTCTATTAATATATTATTATAACAGTATATAGTAAATACATTAGGTACTTGTCAATTGTTCGACAACAGTGCATTGATAAAAACATAAACAGTCAACTGCTTATAAAATACATCGCTTGTTCGTGCGTGCGTCAGTACAGTCACGTCCTTCGAGACGCTCTCCATAATGAATGGTGTTCAGTTGCTGGTAACTTGGCTGTCTATTCTGTGCTGTACTTCAGGACAACCTGTGTACTGGGTTGCCCCAGAGACTGCTTCTTGTCCCAGTAATACTACCTGTCACAGGTTATCGTCCTATACAGCTCAGCCTAGCAAGTACTTCACCAACAACAGCGTGTTCAAGTTTCTCAAAGGGAGACACGTATTGCAAACAAGTGAACACGTGTTGATATCTGGAGTCAAAAACATCACTTTTCAAGGCACGGGTGACTTTGAGATAGTGAGCCAGAGTGGCTTCTCTGGTGAGCAGTCAAGTTCCATCATTACATGTATGACTAGGCACGATGGTAGCCTGCACTTTGTCAATTGCTCTAATGTTAATGTAAACCGGTTAACCGTACATAGTTGTGGTGGTAGTACAACACAAGTCAACTACACCGATGCAGCTGCCTTGGTGTTCAACCACGTCCTTGGTCTCAATATTGATCAAATTACGATCTCAGATAGCATGCAATATGGACTGAGCGCTGTCTATTCATCAAACATCTCGATCACCAGGTCATGGTTTCACGACAACGCTGAAGAAAAGCAACTGAACGAAATAACCGTAGACACGATACGTGGCGGAGGTGGCGTGCTTATCGAGACAAGAAATATCGCCTCCCTCACAGATTCGATAAACTTTATAACTATTGAGCACGTCAATGTGACTCACGGTAATTCAACTGGATTGGGAATTATTGTACAGCAAACTGACTACATAGTTAACTTGACCATCGCTTATGTTCGAGCAGACAGCAATCGCGGCTCAAACATAGCAGTTAGCGTAATGACGAACCAATACAGAATTAATATATCGTCAGTTGTTAGTCGAAATGCTAATAAACAGTGCTCGAAAGGACCAACAAATTTGAAAGTAAATGGAGCTGGATTCATCTTTAAGCAAATCGAAGACAAGAGCAATGGCGTCATCCAAGGCACATTAAGCATCATAGACAGTCTATTCCTATCAAATAGCGCAAACATTGGAGGAGGCATGCTGCTTTACTTCGCAGAGAATACGTCATCAGTTGTAACCATCCAATCGTGTAGACTGACAGGCAACGAAGCGTCTCAAGCAGCTGGCTTATACTTGCTGCAACAAAGAGCCTTTCACCAAGTCAAGCAGCCAGTCATCCACATCACCAATCTCACCATATCTGAGAGTGTCTCCATTTTCGATACTAGCGCTTTCACCATTAACTTTGTCAGTAACATTTCGTTGACAAATATCAACATCAGCGACAACAACTGCACTGGTCTACTGACAGTAAATTCTCAAGTATTTCTTTACGGATTTGAAAATTCTCTCAACAAC
>OZ024791.1:1430085-1457585 GCA_964017065.1 Haliclona indistincta
AATCGAGAGAAGAAATGATAGGGAGTGAATGAGCATGGGAGCTAGGAATATGTTGCTCACAATAATCCAGAACTGAGATTGGTTGCTGCTGTCAAGATACGATCTCTTGAACTGGTGTGTTGTGTTGCCCTTTGCGTGAGGATCACCACACCCTAGGAACTCGTCGACATAACGACTATATGTAACATTGAGGTCCTTTGATGTGAAATTCTTCTTTATAAAAGCAGAAGTAGCTGAAGATCGAGAAAATAGTATTATAACACAGAAAGAATTACGAAGATACTCACTGAAATTCACGGATAGCTTTTCTATTTGAAGGAACATGCAGTCTGAATGCAATACTCTGATCTGAGAGACGCCCCGACTCGGTGGTGAAGGAGTGGGCGTGGGGGTTAATGACATGGTCTCTGTTTCCAAACTACATTAAAAAAGAGAAAACTTGATCAAGTACATGCACTAGGCACATCACGCTATTGGACTGATTCAGGAAGCTTGTGTAGCGCCAGCAAGACTAGTACTACGGTCTCATGTTGTTGACTGTATGTTTTAACCCTGAACATGAATTGTATTGTTTTGTACGTCATGAGTAAACCTGTATATCTGAATCTGTACTTTTGCTAAGAATCAGTCTTTGCTGCTGTGCAGCCCTGAACAGTACATTTTGTCACGCGTTACATTGGCGTAGTCGGCAGGATTGCTGAACTTCGTGACAGCTAGGGCTGCTACTTTGCCGAGCGAACTGAGCTTCCGCCTCTTTGGTACCGACCGTCATCTGGTGTTCCTCTCCGTCCGGCTGTCCAGGAGCCCCGACGCCCTAGGTTGGCCGTGGGGACAGAGTCCAGCAGCTGGATTGGTGGGAGCGCCTTTAGTACTGGAGTTGAAAGTGCCCTTGTTAAGGGCTCACAAAGGCGAGTGTTCGGTCTTCATTATAGTTTTGTTTTTCCTTTTTTTTGTCCTATTCTTTAGCCTGCTCAGTGCTACATTGCCGCATGATGGCTGTTCGCCCTCTCGTACTACCCGAGCCGTTCTCTGGAGATGGCAGTTGGTCTCAATGGGAGTCACACTTCGAGGACGTGGCAGCGGTCAACAGTTGGGAAGAAGCAGCCAAGTTGTTGTGGTTGAGAGTGCGACTGACTGGAAGAGCGCGTACAGCTTATCAACGGTTCTCGGAAGAAACGAAGACGAGCTACGAACGTTCTATGAAGGGGCTCAAGAAAAGATTCGAGCCGGATTCGAAGAAAGAACTCTATTTGGCTGAATTGCAAGCTCGCTGTAAGCAACGCAATGAGGGTTGGCCTGAATTTGCCGAGGATATTCGTCTACTAGCTGATAGTGCGTATCCCAATCTTCCGGACGATGCAAGGGAGCAAATTTCTCTAACTCATTTCCTGGGGCAAATTACTAATCCTCACATCGCTTTCAGCGTGAAGCAGAGTCGTCCTAAGAACTTGGATGAGGCTGTTACTGCTACTCTCGAAATGGAATCGTATGCTACCCCAAGTATGTCGAAGGTGCGACAGAATGTTGGAACAGCCCCGGTGAATCAACTATCCTCTGCGGACGAGACCACACCACCGGCTGTTGAGGGAGGCCCCACAGAGCAAATTTCCATGGCTTCTGTAGGACAAGATGGTACCCGTCTAGTCTCGCTTATGGAGAGCATTGTCAACCGGATGGATAAGCTGGAGACCCGACTTGACAGGGAGCGTGGTAATTCAGGACGCCCAGCACGCCGAGTTCAAGGGACTAATCAGGAACCCAGATCACCCGTTATCTGTCATCGCTGTGGCCGTGAGGGGCATTATGCACGTGGATGCGCATCTCGAAGACAGCAACAGCAGCAACAGGGAAACTAGATACCCTCCGCGTCACGGGTCAAGCGCGTGAGGGTGATGTTAAAACTGAGACCCACATAAAGTGTACTAATTCTGATGCTATTACTGTGTTCCCTATTAATCCTGTAGCAGCGTACTATATTTCGGGTGTTGTCAATGGAATCTCAGTCGATTTTGTCTTGGACACTGGAGCTGCAGTTTGTCTGCTGAGAAAAGATGTCTGGGATAGTGCAAACACAAAAAATTGTCCTCTTCAACCTTGGAACGGAAGCAAGTTGATCAGCGTGGACGGTTCTCCAGTTCAATTTCTGGGAGTAGCAAAGCTGAGTATTGCTATTCAAGAGGTCAAGGTTCAGCAGGAGGTAATTGTTGTAGAAAATTTATCCGCAATGGGTATACTCGGGCTTGACTTTTTAGACTACAATCATGGTAGTGTTGATACTGGTAACCGAGTACTGCGTCTTCCTAACCTCCGGGTGGAAATTCCACTTAAACGTACCTCACGTGAATCGCCATTGCAGCCCACAGATGCTAGGATAACTGTTGCTTTGCAGCATACTGTTGTGATTCCTCCTCTTAGTGAGCTTGAAGTCATGGCAACTGTGTCAGAATCAGACCTGTCCGATGACCAGTGGCTGGTGGAGTCGTTGAGCACCAGAGGGGCGGTCATTGCTGCTAGAGCGATTGTGTCTCCGGTTTCTGGATGCTGCCCTGTTCGGTTGTTAAACCCTAGATCAGAGGAAATTATGTTGACGTCTGGCTACAAAGTGGCTCAATTGCAACCTATATCAGGCGTAGAAATATTGGACAGTGTTCCAATCAATCAGGTGTCTCTTTCCTCCCCTCAGGAACCCTCTATTGAGAAGCAGAATCTGCTTTGGGGACTAGTGCAAAAGTGTGGCAATGAGGTCACAGATGATCAACGGACACAGTTATACCATCTTCTCTTGGAGTTTGCAGATGTCTTTGCTGTGAATGCGGCAGATTTTGGTCGTACGGACATTGCACGACACGAGATTGATACTGGGGATGCCCGTCCCATTCGCCAACCTCCACGTAGAACACCTCCTCATTTCAGACAAGAGGCCCAGGAGATGCTGAAAAAGATGCTGGATAGTGACGTTATTAAGAAATCGAACAGTCCCTGGGCTTCTCCTGTAGTCTTGATACGGAAAAAGAATGGCAGTTTGCGGTATTGTGTAGACTACCGTAAACTAAATGCTGTGACCAGGAAGGATGCTTATCCGCTCCCACGAATTGATGACACTCTTGATACTCTGGGCAATGCCAAATGGTTTAGTACCCTTGATTTGATCTCAGGATATTGGCAAGTAGAGTTGAGCAAGGAGGCACAAGAGAAGACAGCTTTCAGTACGCCTGAAGGTTTATTTGAGTTCAAGGTCCTCCCTTTCGGTCTGAGCAATGCGCCAGCAACTTTCCAGCGGTTAATGGATCTTGTGCTTTCCGGCCTTCAATGGTCGGCCTGTTTGGTTTACATGGACGATATTATCGTCTATGGCAACACATTTAGTGCGCATTTACACAACTTGGCCGCCGTCTTTGCTCGTTTGCGGCAAGCAGGACTCAAGTTGCAGTCTCAGAAGTGTTTTTTGCTGCAAAAGGAAGTCAGTTATCTTGGCCATGTCGTGTCTGAACGAGGAGTGAGTCCTGATCCTTCGAAAACAGAAAAGGTGGCTTCGTGGCCTATTCCCAAGTCGGCTCAGGAGGTACAACAATTTCTTGGTCTGGCTGGTTATTACAGGAGATTTATTAAACATTTTGCTGCTATTGCTAGGCCTCTTCATCGTCTCACAGAAAAGAATCACAAATTTTCGTGGACAAAGGAATGTCAGGAGTCATTTGAGGAGCTTCGTTGCTTGTTGACCACCTCACCTACATTAGCTTTTCCTGACTTTTCTCATCCTTTTGTCCTTGACACTGATGCTAGTGATTTTGGGTTGGGTGGAGTGTTGTCTCAGAGCATTAATGGAGAAGAGAGGCCTATTGCTTATGCTAGTAGAGCCCTTTCAAAGCCAGAGCGTAACTATTGCACCACGCGTAAAGAGTTGTTAGCTATGGTGTCAATGATCAAGCATTTTAGGCCGTATTTGCTAGGGCGTGAATTTTTATTGCGTACTGACCATAATTGCCTCATTTGGTTGCAGAGGTTCAAGGAGCCAGAAGGGCAGCTTGCCCGTTGGTTGGAGGTCCTCCAGGAATACACATTTGAAGTTGTCCATCGCCGCGGAACATTGCATGACAATGCAGATGCCCTTTCGAGACACCCTTGTGTACAATGCGGTAGATCGAATCATGACGAGGGCCCTGCTCCTATCGCTGGTGATTCAAGGGAACATTTAGTCGCCAGTTCTGCTCAGTTTATTCCTTCACATGATTGGCAGACAGCTCAGGCATCAGATCCTTCAATAGCACCAATTCTCCGTGCCAAACTTGCAGGAAAGAAACCGGTGGGGGATGCAGTTCAACGGCTGAGTCGAGAGTCAAGACAGCTGCTAGAGATGTGGGAACAGTTGAGAGTTGAAGACAGAGTATTGCTGAGAGAATTTAGAAATCCCACTAGCTCTTTGATCAGGAAGCAAATTATTGTTCCCAAATCGGTCCGTGACTCGATTTTGAGTGAGCTCCACAGTGGAGTTTCAGGTTGCCATCTTGGGGAAAAGAAGACGCTGGCTCGCTTAAAGCAACGTTACTATTGGCCTGGTCACTGGAAGGATGTTCATATATTTTGTCAAGCGTGCCAGGAGTGTGCTACACGGAAGATGCCAGTACCAAGAAGACGAGCACCCTTGCAGTCTGTTCCATCAGGATACCCTATGCACAAGGTTGCGATGGACATAGTGGGTCCACTCCCAAAGAGCAGAGCAGGTAACAAATACATCCTGGTGATATCAGATTATTTTTCTAAATGGACAGAGGCATACCCACTACCTAACCAAGAGGCGTCTACAGTAGCTCTTAAACTAGTAGACCAGTGGATTTGCCGTTTCTCTGTGCCAGAACAACTCCACTCGGACCAAGGGAGACAATTCGAATCGGAGCTCATTGCTGAGGTGTGTAAGCTGTTGAATATTAAAAAAACTCGAACTACTGCTTATCACCCACAGTCAGATGGTCAAGTTGAACGGTTCAACCGTACTCTTCTCAACATGTTAGCTACGGTAGCCAAGAATCATCCGCACAAGTGGGAAGAGAGCTTGTGTAAGGTGTGTCTAGCATACAACAGCAGTATTCACAAAACCACTGGTTATTCTCCATTTTTTCTTGTCTATGGACGTGAAGCTCGGCTGCCTGTTGATGTCATGTTTGGAGACTCACAGTCTACGGCATTCTCAAGTCCTAGTGAGTTTGTTAGAGACTTACGATCAACTTTAGTTGATGCCTATGATATTGTTCGTCAGACCGCACAGAGTCAACAGGCCAGACAGAAAGATCTGTATGATGCTAAGATTTTTGGTGATCCTTATGGCAAGGGTGATATGGTGTGGCTTCACAACCCGGCAATTAAGCCGGGGTGTTCACGAAAACTTAATCATCCCTGGTCAGGTCCATATAAAGTCATCGAACGAATTTCTGAAGCTACTTATTGTATTCAACATCTCCGAAATAGGAAAAAGAAAGTGGTACATTTCAACCGACTTAAAGCTTGTCAAGTACCTTCTCCCGTCCAGACATCACCTCCTGTTTCACAACAGCTGTTTGGACAGAATTTGGAGCTTGTTGAAGATTCAGAAGAGGAACCACCTACAGCTCAACCCTCTACTACGTTAACTCGACTTCCAGCTAAGACTATTCACAGTACTCAGCCTCCACCCTCTACTACGTCTGCCCAGCCAGCGATTACTCAGTCTCCACCTGCTATGATATCTACTGAATCACATATTCGACGGAATCCTCCCCGAAAGAGAAAACCTCCAGACTGGTTTATGCCCTCGACACCACCCAAGAGAAAAAGAAAAGTGACCTTCAATTTACCGGAGGGAGTGGTGTAGCGCCAGCAAGACTAGTACTACGGTCTCATGTTGTTGACTGTATGTTTTAACCCTGAACATGAATTGTATTGTTTTGTACGTCATGAGTAAACCTGTATATCTGAATCTGTACTTTTGCTAAGAATCAGTCTTTGCTGCTGTGCAGCCCTGAACAGTACATTTTGTCACGCGTTACACTTGCTAAGCTCACTGCTGGTAAATTAATATGACAATTTGACACCTAGATTTAGCCTTCACTTTAGTCTCATTGTTAATTTTGCACGGCCTCGTACCAAGGTCGCCAAAGCAGACCTGGGAACGAGGCTAGACTGTGCATGACAATATTTATCAGGTCCACAGCACATGCTCAGTTCCAATAACGTGCAGTGATAAACACAATCATGAGATGAACACTGTTTATCAGAGGAATGAATACACTTGCTGCACTACCAAGTACAGCATCATTGTATATCTATGGTACAACTATACCATAGATATACTGTACTGTGGAAATATGCGCTTATACATGGGACATGCCCTTGATGAGCCTAAACGCGCTTTTTGCAAGTATATTTAGCACCGCAGGAAACTATGATATGCGCTTAACAAACAATATGTGCCTATAAGCGACCAGAGGCTATTGTATGGTAATGTTTGACTATGTTTAAGTTTTTTTCCAGTGAAATAATTATGTGTGTGTGGATTTATTGTGAGAGAAACCAATGTCACAGAACAATAACATCAAACAGTAGTGGGCAGCTCAGGAAAACATGACAGAAACCCAGCTGGGGAGCAAGGGAAATTCTCCTTCCCAGATCCATTATAAAGACACGATAATTATTTACGGTTAGATATCTCAGTACCAGCAAAAAATCAACGACTTCTCTTCAAATTCGATTAATATATTCGAATGTGAAGAGAAGTCGTTGATTTTTTGGCTGAATATTAATGGCTGAATATTATTCCAACAACACAGCAAATTATTTTTTTTTAATTTTAAATTGTACAACACAGTATTAAATTTTGTGCAAAATGACTTCAATCTTTTAACTTGATAAGCACTATTGCATAATGTGCCAGTAGGAAATAGTTTATGTAACTTCAAGTGACAATATGAAACAAGTTATATAACACATCATAATTATTATGATGAAGAGAATGGCTACAATAACCAACCCACACTATCTTATCACCATCCAATAATTGCACAAAACACCAACTGTCACCCTCCCACCCACTTTGCCCAATCACACAAATCTGGCTATAATCACAGAATAATGACAGGCCCAGAGGGTCAACTGACCCCTACCACTTCATATTAAATTTTATGAGTCCATGATAATAGCATGACCAGACCCTTCTATGCCGCACTTAGGAGGCAATTCTAAGCCTGAAATTAATTTTTTTAACTACAACCCTTGGCGCAAGTCAACTTCTGGCTCTACCCCTGAATCTACTGAATGAGTACAAGGCATAGCTGCCTGTTTTCATTCTCAACTCTATTCCCTTCCCGATGTCCCAGCTTGTTACCTCGGTTCATCTGTAGCAGTTGGTTCTTCTGTAGCAGTTGGTTCTTCTGTAGCAGTTGGCTCTATTGTATCAGTTGGTATTAGTGATGTAGTGTCTTGTTCGAGATGTAAGGTGGTTAATGAGATGGCGCTTGTTCTTAGTATTAGCAGCAGGCAAAGCCCGATAAGTGAAAACAATTTGTAGTGATGCTCAACCATAGCGCTTCTCTGTAGAGAAGAGAGGTTGCTGCATCAGAGTGATAACTTGCATAACATACCTTTAAGAGAATGCTCTCTCTATCTGTGCCTGAAGGATGATCTGACTCTAGGCTTGTACCTGTGCTGCAGCAAGCTGTGTTCCTCGACCTTATATTTTACACACCGTGTTATTTTACTGGGCGGTGCATGCTCACCATTTCGACACGTGACAAAACAATGTGACACGTGATCTCACGTTACCTGGTAACTAGTAAACATACTAAATAATCGTATCGCCCGAAGGATCTAGGATCAACCAGATTGCCTGGAGCAATCTACCATCTGATCGATCCATTACGTAGCCAGCGCGTTGGAAGGGGAAGAGAATGGGCTGTGGTTCGTCCAAGGCTGCAGAAATAAACGAAGGAGACATCACAATCAGGGCCAGACAGCCAGATGATCAAACCGATGACCAGACTAAAAATAATGGAGATGTCTCCAACTCTACAGCTCGACAAGGAACAACCCAACAAACGTCTGAAAATGACGACTCTAATCTGAATCAAGCTCTCCAATCCTTGCCTCAGTCACCAGCATCACCACAATCACACCATCAACTGCTGCCCAATGAGCTAGCCAGCAACCAAAGCTACCTTCTCAAACCAATAGCCTACGAGATTCCTCTCAATGAGGACGGAAAGCCCATGCCAAGAAAACCATTCGTTCCTCGATTGGAGGTGAGATTTAATGTGAAAATCATCTAGCTGTAGGGAGAGATGCTATGTCCCAAATATGTGCACAGTGTCATGTCATTCCACTGCTTCCATGTAGAAACTAGACAATGCTCCCAGGGTCACAGCAGAGAGCTTAGCTGAGAAGCAAAGAAGAGCAGAGGAAAGAAAACAGAAGGTACCATAGGACAGAAAAATTAGACTCATGTGTTGTCACTGTGTATAATGTATGTATGCCTTGTAGGAGCTAGCTAAGAAGCAGAAAAGTGGCTCCAAACAGCTATCTCGCATCAAAAGAGACATCATGGTGGCAAGAAATGCTGACATATACAATGAGGTACAGAATACACAAGAAAGCTGCCTTTGTTTCAGCTTTATACACTAATGTGTTGTGTCTCAGTGTCGCTTTAGCAGAGACTGAACATCAGCATCGTAGTATAGCTTTATAAATTAGCTGTCTTCATATCAATAAGAATGCAATACCTGCATACTCAAGTCTATATACTTGCTATTAGACAAGTTGTGTGCTGTATCAGTGCTGTAGGAGGTGCTATTAAACAAGCACATTTATGAAGCTGACATCATAACTGTTTTGACTAACACAGTCAAATATGACACACCTGTTCAAAGCACTAAAGAAGAGAGGTCTTTGGTTGTCACTTGAAGGCGAAGATATAATATAGACAGAATTACAGATGCATTTTCAAACGTAATCTGTCAATTTTTTCTAGTTGTCAGTTCTGTATGAAGACACTGAAGCCAAACTATAGTCATATAAACAGGAGTTGCTAATTACTGTCTGGTCATCATAATTATAGGTGGAGCGTAAAATTGGCAGCGGCAAAAAGGGACCATCCGCACAACTAGCAGTACCACGATCAATAGATAGGGTGAGTGACAAAATAAATTATACAGAATTATTTTACTGTGTGTGTGTGTGTGTGTGTGTAGGTGAAACCAGTTCCTGAAGAAGATGGTGGTAGTGGTGATCTGTCAGTAGAGATGGAAGGTGATAATACATTCAATGCTGACTCCAATGGCGAAGGTGAGTACTAGTATTGACAAGACCAGCTGTGCAGTGACATGTACACTGTCTATGGTGGAACCTCTCTATTACAGACAAGTCGGGAAAGTGCTTAATTTTTAATTTTAATTTTGTCAATGGAGATTCAATCTGTATTGTTAGGTAAATGCTGTCTATTGAACACAATACCAGCTTTTCAAGTCTATATGCAGTGCAACTTGCTATTATAAACAAGTACATATTTATAACGCTGACATCATAACTGTTTCTTGACTAACAAAGTCCAGCTATTGGACTAGAGCGCTGGTATTGCAGTAAATTGATAAGCACATCATTGGGAGTTTTCATTAAAGCAGGCTCCACTGTACACATAACAATTGTGGTAAACATTGACCTTATTAGAGAGTGCTTTATCAAAACAGCTCATTGCCTCAGTGACTTTAATGTATTCTAGTTGATCATAACCAGTGGTCAGAGGTCTCTGTTCATTAACAGAGACGGCTAGGGGAAGTATACACTCTAAGTTACAAAACTTTTTAAATTCATTGTGTGTAGATCTGTGGGGAAACAGTCACTCGCATTCTCAGATGCATCACAAGACGAATGGTCTCGCCCATCACCAGCAGCTAACAGACTCATCAACACACACCAGATTAACGAATCAACCAGCTGTACCTCCTGGAGTAAAACCAGGCAAAATCCACTATTCGACTGTGGTCACATAGTACAATAATAATATTATTATTATATACAATGTATTGTTAATGATTTCATTTTGAGTACTTGTTTTTAAATTCATTGTCATAATAATAATTCCTTAATAAGTATGTCATGTTCAAGTTAGTTGCAATAATCATCACTAGGATAAAATTTAATGTAGCCTGCAAAAATAGGAAAAGATCGTACTGCAATTTTGCAAAATGTGTCACACAGGTCAACGGCCTTGCACATGTGAAATAGCTATACTTTAATAGTTTAGTATATAGCTACTTCACTATACGCAAAGGGCATTTTGTGTGCAATACATTTGCAAGATGCACTGTACATGTACTGATGTTTTGATGGATGCCAACTACATGACAAAGACAAGGACAGCAGATGTTCATGATCATGAGATGACAAGGACCAGCTGTTACGCTATCATGCTGGGTTGAATCAGTGTGTTCAAATGAGAATATAAAAAATAAAAATAAGATTCTATTCTGTACACAAAGAACCAGTTTTAATCAGATTCTCCGTTGTCTTTCTGAAGTTATTCAGTTTGAATTGATGAGAGACTATTGTATTTTTCGCACATGACATCCCTAGTGCAAATCGGTCGTCATCATTCTTTCTTGTAATGCGAAATGGTGCTAGCCATAATCCCAATGTAGAGTCTTCCAATCTGGTATGCTTAAAATTGTCACCGTACTTAGCAAGAGCGTCCACCACCTGTCTACCTAAAACATAACCAAGACCTGCGCAATACGGCAAATATGTCTCACAAATGTACCAGTTTGGATTCATCCATCTATAATTTTTGCGGACAACCTTCTTCATGGAATAAAAGTGACCATAGAATAGATCTCTTGGACAGCCAAGATCTTTCAGAGCATCTAGCATATTGTCAACTAGTAGAATGACATCATCGTCTGTTTTTATTAAATAATCAAATTGGTGCTTATTGGACCATTGGATAGTAGCTTGTACCTTTCTGGCTAAGCCAGCGTACTCTTCTTTGAGGTCACTCAACATTGTTAAGTCTCTAAACTTTCTTTGTTCTTTTTTCAAATCAGATAAATCCGTCCCTCCGACCGCCTTTGTTCCTATTACAAATCTCACAGTGACGTTGCTTGATAGATTTTTATAGATTGAATTGCGAGCTAGTTTCCTCAATTCAGCACCTTGTTTACTTGGCGTAGACAGCACAACGACAAGCAAACGTATCTCCCTGGCGTCCTTACAGACCACTTGGCGATCAAATTCTGCAGACATCTCAGCAAGCACCTGAGGCCATCTGGCTCCTAAAACCGTAAAAGGTGGCTCCCGGGGTTGTTCGAGAGGGCGTTGCTCCTTTGACAATCTGTTCATCGAGTACATACCCATGGTTCCACAAAGAACGCCTAGCACGAGGGACACGACAACCCGCCTCATTCTGACATATGTCGCTCTTCGAACGTTGACAGACGGCTCTCTGACAGACACCGAAGAAAAGGACAAGAAAAGTGGGCGCATTTTCAGCTCGATTTTATCAGATACAATCTTATGCCCATCCCTTAAATGCCATTTAATGCTCAGTGCAGTGGATTAAGGGGGCGGTGCATGAATTTATGGGGGACTTTGATGTGCTGCATCTTGTTTTCTGCTTAGCATATATGCACAAAAGTGCTTTTATTGATTAGACCAAGTCTAACACTACCTGCCGTGCAACTATGGCGAGCTGGTGACGCTCTCGGGTACGCACAAAAGACCTCGCTTCTGCTACATGGTTTGTACACGTTTTCTCGACTTCTGAGCTAGAGATCGACGCGCTGTAAACGCAGTACTATTCAGTACCATCTTGCGCAGAAACGTACAGAGCGATTTGTCGATATTCGTTCGCGAAGGTAGCAAAGCAGCGTTCGTGCACTAGAAAAAACTACGCTGTAAAAAAAGTAAGCGCTATTACGAAAATTCGCTCTGTACGTTTGTGCGCAAGATGCTACTGAATAGCACTGCGTTTACAGCGCGTCGATCTCTTGCTCAGAAGTCGAGAAAACGTGTACAAACCATCCGTGTATTATTTCTGCCATACTCTTATGGGAGATCGGTTTGTTTATAAATAGTTATTCAACCACAATAATGTAACCATGTAACTATGAATAATTTGAATATTAAGTCCTTGCACCGCCACCTTAAGTACAGAGGAGGTTGGAAGCATTAATATTCAGTCACGTGACATGTACAACTCCAAATCAAAATGTATGGCGAATCTTAGTTGCCAATTTTACCCAAATTCTCTGGACGGAATTGGACGCATTTAGTATCAATCGAAAGCTCTTGCAAAGAAGATTACAAAAATGCGATCTACCCGGTCCAACCCAGGGGTCCCCGAGGTGCTATGGGCGAGAAAGTAGTAGAGATTCTCAACAGTGGAAACACTACAGTTATTGTTCGTGCAAGCAATCAGCTTATTGACAAGTCTGCTACAGACGTCCTGAAGCAAAATCTTGGCGTTTAAAAACGGCGAGCGAAGAGACAGCTCCATTGTTATCTACAAAACCCAATATACAGCTGACGAGACCTGGTCAGAGCTAGAACTAAGAAAGTTGCTTAAAATTAACCTGTTTCACAGCAGAAAGATTCCTTAACTCAGCATAAGTGTGCTCGTCTACTGGAGCTGTGCTACTTCTTCATAAATTTTATGACATACAGAACACAGAAACTGTTGCAGTGCACTATGCAAAATAGCTAAACCAGTACTTTAAGATCATATCTTTTAGTAAGACCAGTAATCAAGCTCTTTGCAATACAATTTTAGAAAGAATCCACGGATGATTTCGAGTGCTGTATGCTAGCGCCATTGAGCCACGCCTCACGATGGAACGTTAGCTATGCATTCTTAAATCACGTGCGCATAATAACAGCCTAAAAATCACGTGCGCATACTAATGCTTCCAACCTCCTAAGCCAAAAAAGAGGGTGGGTCATTGGGTAAAGACCATTTTGGAAAAAAGTCCATTTTATTGAAAAAATAGTTCAGGCATTTTTAGGAGTTTCTGACGGTTTCTGATCTATTTCTGACAAATTATGTGCATAATTAATTTCTACTATCATGTCCATTAACCCTTTAATTACTAAATTATCCAGCTGAATTTTTAACCTCGTAAATGCTGACCACTTCTCTCGTGAATATCTCGTGTGTCTTTTGTGCTACTGGTCTCAAATTTGCATCCTTTTACGCCAGTGAGTAGCCGCAATTTCCCACACTCAAGTCGGTCAATATGCCCCTCCCACTTCGAAAGTGAAGCCGATAAAGTGCAACGACCTCGTCAAATTTTGCTCAAAGTTAGTACTTTGGGGCTGGCTGCTGAAATGTACACACAAATAGCAGTGGTTTTGGTGAGTGCAAAATGTAGCCCAGATCATAGAGAATGCACAAAAATGTGTTTGCAAGCACCCCGAAGCCATAAAATGTCCAAATTTTCTTGGCAGCCATTTTGTTTGTCCTAAAATGTTGTGAAATTTGCAATGAAGCCATAGAAATGCCGTTGCCATAACGTTTGGCGCAGGGGGCGCACCGTAAACCGGTCAATTTTTTGCGGTTATTTGTATTCTTCAATTTGGCTTAATTTTGGGATATTTTAACACTTTTTGAGAAAGTTATGGTGTCTGAAGTATGTATGTTGCCAAAAGGCAACAATAGGGGTTAAAGGGTTAAATCAGTTTATTTTCTGAATATTTTGACAAATTAATAATCCGCCAATAATCAATAATGTTTACAGAATAGCTATGGTTGCATGGTAATGATCATGTTCATGTTGATTACAGTGATAAATTGCTCTGTAAGTAATAAAAGTTGTATATTGTTCTGAAATCAATGTTTAAGATATAAACTGAAGACTGAATCAAACAGAAACATGCATATACAGAAAACAAGCTAGCTGGCACTCAGTTACTAGTTAGCTATACTCGGTCTACTGCAGTTCCACTACCTCTTGACCGGCTTTGATTTTTCAAATTTTCCTGCTTTGAGAACTCTTGATTTCTCAACTGAAGAGATTTGGAATGCATCTGGTAGGACAGAGTTACTGTGGCGATCTTGAAAGTGTGTCGTCATGTTGTACTTCCAATGGATCTGACTACATTGGGATTCTTGGCGTAGCAAAGGAATGTTTGTGCAGGGTGAATTTGTCGTGCCTTTAGCAGCACTAGCAAATGAAAATTTATAGAAGTATTCACAATCTGACTGAGGTTCTTTAAAATGCTGGGACGTCTTCTTTATCTCAATAGTACACGTGCACGATTTCCCGCAAAAACCGCATGCATGTGGCAAGCAATCACCGCAGAGAATATGGAAACCCACATGAAGCCTCATCTGTACTTTCTTGATTCCTTTATGGCATAGCTTGCAGGTAAGCATAGATTTACGTTTGCCACTGATTGAAGATGCTACTTCATTTGAAGCAAAGCAGACAAAGCTTTCTTCTTCATTGGATTTAAGATAAGGAAGAAAGTTGCAATCAGTAGAGGCTAGTTCAGCAACTTTATCCTGAGACTGGCTCCACATATACTCACACAATACTGACAGCTCCTGTTTATCAAAGTGGTATGTCATCTGTTGGGAATTGTCTGGAACCGACACATCGGGATTCACTGGGTGGATACATGTGAGCCAGATGTGGTTAGTTGTACACCAAGAGAACGGTCCCATACCCACTCACTCTCTGTATCTTTCAATACCGCAACAGGACCAGTTATTTTCACTCTACTGTGTGCTAACTCAGCAACTGTGAGAGAAGACACCTTCTTAGCAGTCTGATTAGAAATAGAGTCCACCAAAAAGAAGGCAAGGCAAACTTGACCAGTGCTTGTGTGTACAAGAGTACAACATGGATCACCAACACAAAGACTATCATCTTCAACGTCACCACTTAACATGTTTGTACCATGTTTGGACATACCTCGAACACGTCTAAGACGATCACTAGACTTGGGATCTGAGGAAAACAAAATTCAGACTACTGAAGCCTTATGTACCATCCTCCCATCATGCTCTATGAATCCATTTGCTACTCTTCCATCAACTGGTAGAGCATCTTCAATATCAATATCCTCATCTTCTTCAGATTCTGTGTTTTCCGATATCAGGACTGCCCCGGTGGCAGCTTCCTCCTCTTGTTCTTCCGAATCAATGCTGCTTCCTATGACTACACCGCGAGGACATGTCATCGTGAATCCCTCAGTAGACCAAGCATCGTAGTCTAGTTCATTATCTGTAAATAGCCTGGTGCTGGACAAAAACTGATAAGCAATAATTCGACCTCTGAACCAGCACTGAATTACGTCTACATCAGATGTGGAAGGAGATCCAACCCATGACGTGGGGTTCATGTGGTCCTTGCTGCCCTGTAGCCGTTTAGAAGCTCGTTTCCACTCTGGATGCTTCTGGTACAGCTGAGATATTTGTGTGGCATGTGAAAGTCTTTCTCCACACTGCAGTATATCAAAATTTGTATTATGAGTAAGCGTACGAAGAACACTAAAAAGCCCTTCTAATCTGTCTGTGCCCAGTTGAAACAAGTACAAGGGATTATCTGGAAACTGCTGCTGCATTCTCACAGTGACAAGGTAGGCACACTTAATCATTGCCTGACAGTCATAATACAGCTGTGCTGGTATGAATTTCGTTGCATTCCGCCTGCTATCAGAGACTATCAGAGAGTGACTAAGAGATGACAGTTTCACTAGCTGATCTTTGAGAGAGAGAGTTACTGTAAAGAGATATGAAGATAGGCATTCACAAATGAATGAAAGAACTTTTACTTCAGACAAGATCACCTCTTCCGAAGGTGTAAGTGAGCAATCAAGAGTAGAGAGTTGTGAAACAGCCTTAAGTAGAGAAACTGCCAGAGGTACATTTTGAGAATCATCAGGATGTAGCAGTTGCTCGACATTAGGGAGATTCAGTTTGTCAAGAATCTCTTGAGTAGACCTCCTGTTATCTTAACTCTACATATCAACGAACCTCTGCTATAGCTCTTAAGAACCTCACGGAATCTCTTAATAATGTGTTTGTCACCGGTTATACCATGCCTACCTGTGGTGTATTCATGATACACCACAGGTAGGCATGGTATAACTGACTTGTACCATGGCAACCACAGGCCCAATGATGTCTGTAGGGCGGCTTGCGCACTCATTATAGGTTGCTGGTGAGGTTGACTCACAACTCTCACCCCTTCTCTCTGGAAGGTAGATCATTTCGATGGTCTTTTGTTGTCCTGTGGGAGTCATGTGACTCCAAAGGATTTCCTGAGGAATATCTAGATATTCCACAGCAAACCCTGTATTCCCGTGGTATAACTGGAATACACCACGGGCGGTGCCTTTGAAACCATGGTACAGTACAATAAAATTTAATAATCCATGGCTCACCAGCCTCATCCTACCGGCCACATACTCACTAGCATTACTCACTATAGCATCATCATCCTACCGCCCACTAGCATTACTCACTATAGCATCATCATCCTACCGCCCACTAGCATTACTCACTATAGCATCATCATCCTACCGCCCACTAGCATTACTCACTATAGCATCATCCTACCGCCCACTAGCATTACTCACTATAGCATCATCCTACCGCCCACTAGCATTACTCACTATAGCATCATCCTACCGCCCACTAGCATTACTCACTATAGCATCATCCTACCGCCCACTAGCATTACTCACTATAGCATCATCATCCTACCGCCCACTAGCAGTGTAAAAGGCAGTTGCAGCTAGAGCAGAGTCACTGAAGGAGTCAAAGTATTGACAATTAACCCTATATCGTATCTAATTTCACCTTTAGCCATTGAATCACTAGGTGTGATCGGTCCAAAATCTCTACTGACCTCAGTCGTCGTATTAAGCGTTACATGTAGTGTTGAAGTCAAATGATTGTCCTATCTAATTCAAAGACTGTCAGTAGCAGTTCAACAGGGGAACGCCATATTAATAAGGGGCACAATTCCTGCTTTGTCTGTTGACTTGTTTTAGTAACAAATATCTTTAGGTAACACTAGGTGTAGGGGAAAATAATAAACAAACTATATTGACAAACAAACAAAAGAAGAAAAAAATTAATTAATTTTAGCTTTATTATTACAACAACAAAAAGTTAAGAAAACAAGTCACATGATGAAGAAGGAAGTGTGCCCCTTATTAACATGGCGTTCCCCTGTTGGACTGCTACTGACAGTCTTTGAGTTAGATAGGACAATGATTTTGTTTCGCTTCTGTAACGCTTGATATGGCGACCGATGTCAGTCAGGAAATTCCAAGATTTTGGAACGACTGCACCAAGTGATTCAATGACAATAGGTGAAAATAGTGTGTCAGGGATAGTGACGTCCCAAATCAGTGATCTTCCATGGGACCAAGGCACTGTGTAAGGCCATCCGGTCTCTTGCCGTCTGATCTTGACAAACCCGAAGGCTCAAGGGTGGATGATATGCCTGCTGATGTCATTGCTCTGTACAAGACATTGTTAACTGTTGCATGACGATGGTGTTTTCCATAACTATCAATAATAATTATGGAAAATATTTGTTTAATAATTAATAGCTATTTTCTTTTTTCATTAATTTTTTTTCTACACCTTAGTGCTACTGATTATATTAATTTTATCGTTATCATTATCCTACGCACAGATGGCGGGGCAAACACACATGCACAGACAGCTGCAGACAGCAAGGCAGAATCAGGTTTCGCGAGCTCGATGATCACAGAAGGACTGGGGTCCACCACTGAGGCCCAAGTGGTTGATGCAGTTTAACGAGTGACCCCAGAATCCATATACACAGCCTTTGATGAGATCCCAGTTCCCTCCATGACCACCATACGGTCCAAAAGTTCGAAATGTATTGTTTGAATAGAGCACTCCGAACTGAATGGAATCCACTAGTGACCCTCCGTCCACAAGAGTTTCAATGATGGTACCACCGTATCGAAGATCAACAACATATTCATTTGACCCGCGTCCTTCCTCAGATCCATTCCCTCCGTGTTTGTGAACATCACCGTTCCTAATAAAAATTAATATGCTGCTGAACATAGCAAAGTTACTATAGGCACATACCAGTAGACGACATATATCCCGGTGACCACATCCTCAGCTGGACCGCACGGTCCGGTGTATACTATGAGTTGCTTTATGATACCACAAGCATCATCAAACGGCTCTCCACCATTGTTACCGCCAGTATCCCCGAGCTTTTCACAAGGCAAGCTCTTAGGACTGAAAAAGTAAAACAGCTTATAATAATTCGGTAGATGATAGCTACTATACCTATTCTCGTCGCCAAGTATCATGCCATGAGGCGATTTCGTCAGCCGAGATTCACTGCTACCCGATAGAATCAACTGGAAAAGGGCGAAGGCGGCGAGTGAGATCAAGAGCATCTTTGCGTGCAGCGCTGTTTATGAGCCACGCCCTAATCAGCAAACCGCATGCGTGGGAGGCTGACAGTCGCAGCACTTCAGCAAACACATTGCATACATGTATTCATGTGAAAATTGCTTGTTGCTATGATTAAAAAGCGCTGCCTATACAGTGTAAGTGATAAAATGGTTGAACTTTACAGTGTCCGGCTATGGTAAGTGACGGATGGTTGAACTTTTTCAAGTGTAAGTGATAAGAGGCAGTGTCCAGCGATACGGGATTATCACTTCATGAGGTTTGGCTGGCAGTAAACACAGCGATGACGATATATTCTCATGTAGCTGTTTATTAACTCTCATCTCATGCAAGTAGCGAGAAGCACGAAATCGCCGGGGAATTCTTCTCTCTAGTTCTTGAAGAATTAACTCCATGTCATCGTCACTTGCTAGTTTCCTGGGATAGCGTCGGTGCTCAAGATTCATTGCATAAATATCTACATGTATTAAAACTTGTCCCGGAAAGACAATCTCGCTGATAGCCTCCACGGATCGTGCAGCCCACCACCAAGATTGACTGTCATATTTCGTCACATAGGGGAGAAGGTGTTTGATTGCTCTATAATGGAATGCATTGAAGCAGGCATCAAAACGTGGAGAGGGAAGATAATCAGCAGTGTAATTCAGAGTGCAGTTCAGAGCTTTTCTCCTCTCCTGTGCTCTTACTGCACGCTGATTTCCAGACCCATCTGCTATACCCACAGCTGGTTCAATTCTCAGTAAAAAATTCTCAAATTCTCTCCACGGATTATACAGCTTTTTGCCTCTGCTTGTAAGGTACGCATCGTCATCCAAGAAGATATAATAGTGATATTTTACTCCAAGCTTCTGAGAGATTTCGAACAAGAGATTTCGTCCTTCTGCCCACGTTAGTTTTTTGAAGCTTTCCTTGAATTCCATGTACCTCATATGTTTGGCTGGCATGGGCAAAGAACACTTTCTCTTGTAGCTCAGTACAATGACATCACACCTGCATGCTGCTTCATTGCCGATTGCTTTCTGCGGAGTCAAGTAACGATTCGATAAGCAACCCTCCGTTTCTAGGAGATACAGGAACAACTTTGTGGAAACTACAGGCGAGGGCGTGGGTGACAAATAAAGTGAGGAGGAACGCAATGGTGTAGCAGCATACGAGAGGACATAAGTACCAGGCAAAGAGATAGGTGAAGTGAGTAGGTGAGTAGGTGAAGGTCTTGGAGCAGGATTTTTATCCTTCTCAGTACTGGGGTTGCTCATCATTTGAAGATGTTCCTCGTTGAGCAGTGTTTCGACCGACAATAACTTCTTACCAGAGTAGGACGCACGCATTCGCCATAACAAAATCACGAACAGGAGCCCAAATGCTAGAATAAACGCCACTCGCTTTAGAAGAGGAGACATACCCTGCCTAGAAGAGTAACCATGCAACGGTCATGCAATAGCACCTGCCACCGCACCTGGTTTGTCGAATGCGTGGGCGTATCACGTGACGTACATATGCGTCATTATTCGCGCGCGTGACATGTTTATGTACAAAGTCATGTATGTAGCATTGTAGTGTACATGTAGCTGCGCGCAGGAGTACAGTTCTTCTGAGCTGCTGCAGCGACTCCTATTCGTAAGCGTAATCTCATTAGCTATGCTGACTGTACTGTCCATGATGAGAGCACATGTTAACATGCATTGCACGTCACTGCGATAACCAAAGACTTATTATACTAGAATAAAAAGATGCTGATGTTGACGTCAAATTTTAATGTCAAGTACTGAAGACTCAATGATTTCATGATCATAGTAACATACACAACAATGCAACTGAGTAGTGAGTGAGAATGCCTGCTGCACTGAAGTGATTCTCTGTGAACACAGAACTGTAACATGATTACACACAAGCATTCTCCTGTGACCCAACGAAGCTAAATAACAACCATATACAGTGTCACCTAGAATAGAAGTCTTGGACAGTCATAGTGATCCTATTTCCATGCAATTCTCTCTCGTACTGTAACAGCTGCACAAGGAACCCATCGTTGGGTTTCGCTGAAGGATGCAGACCGTGTAAGTACTGCCAAGCTTGCTTGAGAGTCCATCCTTCCTCTTTCATCAAATGGGCGAGTACAACTGCACAAGAACGCGATAGCCCAAAATACGAGTAAACAAGAACTCTTGGTTGCATTTTGGGATTGGGGCATTTCTCACTTTCCTTCCTGACTTTGTGAAGGAACTCTAAACATTCTGGCAAGTGCGAGTGCAAATCTTCTTCGTCCTCGTCTTCAATGAAGACGCTCTTGTACTCCAGTCCATCGAACGGGTACTCCACAGGTGTGTTGGAAAGATTCAGTGCATAGCGCACGTGTTTGCGTGAAAGGAACTCTTCATCGTTGGAGCTAGGAGAGTTACCGACAAGAAGGTAAGGGAGAATTTCGTGTGCGTCCACCATCTCGTAGAATGACATCCTGTAGGAGTTACTGGCGCTACTGCCTCGCTTGTCTCGTCTGCGCACCTCTGCTGTGGGGAGCTTCAAACGTGTCGACGAGTCGTTCACTTTAGGCGACTGCTGCAGGTTCTCGCCGGAATCGTGAAAAGCCGCATCGGACTCGGCTATCGTCGGAGCCATGCTCCTCTTGTGTTGTGAAGTAGCTGTACCCATGGTTGAAAATAACAGATTCAGAGCCTTCTCTCTTCCGCCGAAATGACCGCTTGAAGCGCGTTTTTGGTATAAAATGCAGACATGTTTGCACGTGCATAGGAACGCGGTCACATTCTTTCAGTCCAATGGGAGTTATTGCATCCGCTTTGTTGAGTCTTCCCACTATATGTTCATCAGGGCAACAACTCTCACATCCTTGATAAACTTGTAAACGAAATATTATTCTTCCTCGAAAAAAACTACATGAATCTTGTCACAGAAAGTACATGTAATAATGCAAAATATTTAATTCTGTTAGCAACACGCTCAGTACAAAAACAAAGACACTTTATATTGATAGAGAACTAAAATAATAATAATAATAATTCTGTGAGAGGCGCTGTATGTGTTACACTAGAACCATTCCAAAAAAATTAATACAATGATGTGGAAGATGAATGCATGCACTAACAATAGTTTAGTAGCTGAACACGCGAACATGAACGACGAAAGAGGTAATGTTTGTGGGTGTGGTCAAAGATCAGGTGAGGTACGCTACCTATAGACTAGTATCTTCATTATACTTGTCCAGAGCTGACTCTAATTTACCAGTGATCTGGGAGGAGGGAAGGAGTAAAAACAAAATAAAATTATAAACTAGCTTATCATTAATAACTAAATTGCATAATTAGACAGAATTTTAGGGAGGTAGAGAGTTATTTACTCACTTCTTTATAGAAGCTGATTTGTTCTTGAAGCATCTCTCTCATCATTTGTCTAAAGTCGATCACCCTCTCTCGCTGGAAGTGAATCATCTCGGCTTGCAGCACACCAGCTACCTTCTCAGAGCGTTCCTGAATCTCTCCGGCCTCCACGATCTACAGCAACAACATCAAAAGCATGGTACATGAGTTGATTTCACTATGAGAGTAGCTAAATATGCATGCAATGCAGAAGACAGATGTTTTACTGAATAGCCGTAATATTTTCATGTACACATGTACATAAAAAGGAAAGACGTGCAACGGAAGTTGAAAAAGAAACTAACAATGGCTGTATACTACCACCCTGTTGTTCGCACCCTCCCTGGCTCCATACAGTACATAGGCTAAACAAACCAATACTATAAACAGTGTGTCTGTCCTAATATTGTTTGATACGACACAAGGACCCAGCTCATAGACACAGCTATGACTAATGCTGTCAGGCAGCAAGCTGTGTTGTAGCACAGCATGTAGCTTTGTGTGTATCTGTACATGCTGCAAAAATTGATTTTATTCCCGAGTAACGGCACCCCAGGGCAAATATTTGGCAGGGTCTTAGTGATACATGTAGAACTTCTGCTTGAAGTGTGTGAAACTAGTTAAAGACTTGTCAGAAAGAAGGAAAAAAGGAGTGTTATTGGAGAACTGGGTCTCCCAAACACACCTTTGCACACTATTGAACACAGTATTTATTATTATGGTTAGTTGTCTGTAGACAGCAGCTAGGGATTGTAAAGTAGTCGTTCATTTTGCTAAGAGCCATGCTGTTAACACCACTTGAACCAATAGCTGTGCAATGGAAACACTCCTTTCAGCTAGGTCAGCATCGTACAGTAGGTACTCAAACTAGCGCTGTAGTGTACATCATGGGCTACTCATGAAGTACAAGTTTTTCAACTTATCAAACACAAAAAAGACTCTCTAGCACTTTGACACACTGATAGAAGCGAAGACGACACAAGCAACAACTAATTCAGCAACGCTAGTGTCAGCACGATACTCGGCGGTTTTGTTTAAATCAGTGAATACATATGATTCAGAAACAGTCAATACAGTGCATAATAGCATTCTTTAAGGCTAGGTAGGAAGTTGACACTCTGTGACAAACAACAAATGCACAAATATAGCAATGAATTGAATATCGAATGTTACTGGTAAGCACATAACATGCATAGTTCATAATCGTGTACTTCCTACGTGACGACTGAGCGCAAATATCCATTCATAGAAATTGTATTAACAACCTTACATAGAACCAACATTGCTATGATGTAGACTAGCATTTGAACTTATCAGGTACAAGAGGGGAAAATATTTATTAAGAATGCAACCACTTCTGATTTCAAAGGATTACATCAACTAAATCTACAGGACCCGGGACACACAGGAATACATGACTATCAAAGCAAGGAAGGTATCTATATGTCAGGGTGGAAGGCAGGCAGGAAGGCAGGCTATCACGAGTGTTGATAACCAACAAGCAGGTCATAGTGGTGTCTGGAATAGCTGTTGATTGGGACAGTAATCAAATGCAGGACTGTTTGATATGGTGTCTAAGAGCATGTCTAGATATTTCCAGTAATTATGTTTGAGTGTTGTCACAAAGCATCCAGTACATGTGTAGATACACCTGTGATGTCACTCACAAAGAGATCCAACATGCATGTTCATGAATACCACACTTCTGCGTATTGCGCAAGTTGACAGTGCTTGGCTTGCAGCACTGCTGGTAAGCAAAAAAACTTTCCATGCTATATTTCTCACCATAAGCAATATGGAAACTAGAGTTCTAATGAACACATACCCGTGCGCTGAGCCAATATCTACAGTGTACATACGACTACTCCAGTATTACTGCAACAGCTAGTCCATAGACAGCTCCTGATGACGGTACATGTGAGATTGAGTGCAGGCCAGGACGCCGATATGGATGGATATAGGAGGTTGGGTGACACACCCACAATGCCGTAAAGTGCTCTTACAAGGACACGTACATGTAGCTTTAGAAAGCCATGGATCAGCCGTTCGAGCAAGGCTTTTCAGCACTGAAAACGTCTTTATAGGACTATAAATTCAGTGAAGAAGCTGCAGAGAGCGTTTTTGTGGAGATTTTCGAGCAGTAAGACACAAACAGGCGTGTTTTTGATGACACATATATACGTACACGGCAGACATGGAAAGCAAGCCATATGTGCACGTAAAGTGAAAATTTAACAAAACTTAAACAGCAAATCCCACAACTGTGTGAGGTGAACTGTGTTGAACAGGCGAGGGATAGTACATGTACATGTACATACCAATCATATTGTACACATGTAGTGCACACAGCACATCCTGCTGGTATCTAATCAATACTGTTTTAACACCAACATACTAAGCTAGAATAAAGCGTTTGTGGTCAGCAATGATAGAAGGCAGCCTTTGGTGCTAGCCCTGTGCTAGCCTGGGTACCACTCCCAGCTGTATCAACTCTGACCACTAGCAGTACACCTGCTCAACACATGTACTAAACTATTAGTCAAACAACCATTACATCACTCCAGGTATAGTTGCACAAGGTGCAGATGAGAACAATGCACAGTATTACTACTAGTAGATAACACTACAACTTTGATAGACTAGTGTGTCACACTCACATCAATGCGACCTTCTTCTTTCATCCGCTCACAGTCCCGGACTTTACTCAAGCAGCCCTTGTACATGTCAGTGGTGTCTGGAAACTCGTGCAAGAGACCGAGATATTCCTTGAGCACATCGATAGCCGGGAGAGTGTCGTTCTTGGGCTGTGAGAGAGAAAAAACAACACTCAAAATCAACAAGAGACCACAAGTCAGTGCAGTACAGTTCCACTCACTTGTACTGAATGCATTGTGCCGATTTCTCTATATGTGTCCGCAGTGAAGCCGATAGCCTGGTTGAGTCCTTTAGCATCTGTGAGAATATGAGAGAGAGAGAGAGAGAGAGAGAGAGAGAGAGAGAGAGAGAGAGAGAGAGAGAGAGAGAGAGAGAGAGAGAGAGAGAGAGAGAGAGAGAGAGAGAGAGAGAGAGAGAGAGAGAGAAAGATAGAGAGAGTGTTGAAGAGAGAGAGAGGTTGATAGATAGAGAAAGAGTGTGCGTTAAAGAGAGAGAGAGAGTGTTGAAGAGAGAGAGATAGAGATAGAGAGAGAGAGTGTTGAAACAAGGTTGTGCAAACATGTTTGTGCTATTCATTAGCACAGACTAAGCAACATTACAAGAATAATAAAACCCTGTTTATTATAAGCAGCAACCCTAAGACAAACAACAGGTAAGCTCACAGTCTCTGTTCTCTTGCTGGAAGCATTGTCCGAGTCCGTGGATAGCAGCAGCCATTCTGTGCCACTCCTGTAGAAATGCTGCAAGCAAGATAAGGGTGAGTGATAGTGATAGTGATACAAAAGAAGTGATATACAGCTCTGGAGTCTAGACAAAAACTGCACTTCAGAAGTTGCAATACACTCGGAAAATGGATATGAAAATGCATATTTTGTTTCAAATTTCAACAGATTCAGATTAGCAAGGTTCTGTAGAGGTTAAAATTTACACCATGGCAGAGCTCGGCCATCTTGAAGTGACAGTTACCTAATTATCATAACAGACATGATAGTGTGAATTACAACAACTATGATTACAACACGGGGAGTGAGTGAGTGTGAGGGAGTGAGTGTGTGTGTGTGTGGTGTGAGTGTGTGTGTGTGAGTGTGAGTGAGTGTGTGAAGAGTGTGTGTGTGTGTGTGTGTATGAGAGCAGGGTTGGGTCCAAGTACATTTAAAAGTACTTAAGTACATTAGAAGTACTCAGAATTTATTGCAAGTACATGTATAAGTATGCCTTCGAACTACGGATGAGTACTTAAGTCAAGTACAAGTACTTTGTTTATGTACTTATGTACAATTTTAAGTACAAAATTTTGAAAATCTTTATTTCTTAACAACACAATTGTTAGACAAGTTTTAAGTATTAAATTTTTAAAGTACACACAAGTACACACCATGAGTCAAGTACAAGTACAAGTACTATAAAGTTTGGAAAATGAGTACTTAGTAAAGTACAAGTACCCAAGAGAGCTGTACTTATTGTACTTAAGTACAAGTACCAATGTACTTGGACCCAACCCTGTATGAGAGTGTGTGTGAGTGAGTGTGTATGAGTGAGTGAGTGAGTGTGTGAGTGTGTGTGTGTATGAGTGAGTGAGTGTGTGAGAGTGTGTGAGTGTGTGAGTGTGTGAGTGAGTGAGTAAGTAAGTGAGTGAGTGAGTGAGTGAGTGAGTACTCACGTCCAGCCATTGTGTTACAGTGAATCATCATCCTATCTCTCAGCTTGATGCAGTTCTCTTCCATTGATTTTCTAAACACTCCAAACCCTTCCATTTGATTCTCACTACACAAACACACATCACATGGTTGGTTAGTGGTAGCATAGCAACAAACATGCGTGACAGTCATAACATTAGTCAGACTCATGCTCACAAAAGGTGAAGCATGAGAGGAACATGCAAGCAATCGTGAAATTTGAGAGAAGTATAGTAGTTAAGGTGTAATGCTGCAATGTGCATAATGTACATGTATATTCATTCGAAAGACTTAAAACGAATGGTGGGATAACAGTTTACATACCATATAGCAGGAAAATTTCATGGTAGAATTTTTTTGCGAATTACAGACTAATCGTGAAAATTTTATCCGTGAATGTCTTGTTTTAGTTGACAAAGATAGGCAATAGCGCTGATTCGTGAAATGCTCTATCTCGTGCATTCACGTAAATATTCTCCGGTAAAATATCCTGCTATATGGTATTTGAACATGCTGATACGAAACAGGTCATTGGAAACACACTGCTATTAAGCACAAAAGCACATTCATGGCAGAAAGAGCGTTAAAGTATACAATAGATACACGGAGGGTCTTCTGAGATTCAGGGTTGAACAAATGTACAATACATGCAGTATGCCTGTTTGAACCAGTGTTTCGTTCTACACATGTGCTACACTACACATGTTGTGAGGATGAGACTCACATTTTTCGCACATCGACTGTCACTGAGGAGGAGTCCACAGTAAGGAACAATGCTCCACCTACTAGCTCATCCTTCTCTGCTCTACGCTTGCCTGCCTTCCACTCCTGAGTGAGTGAGAGAGAGGGAGAGAGAGAGATGGAGGGAGTGAAGTGAGGGAGGGAGGGAGAGGGATAGAGAGAGGGAGGGAGAGAGATAGAGAGGAAGAAAGGAAGGGAGAGGAAGAGAGAGGGAGGGAAGAAGGGAGAGAGAGAGAGAGAGAGAGAGAGAGAGAGAGAGAGAGAGAGAGAGAGAGAGAGAGAGAGAGAGAGAGGGAGGGAGGGAGATAGAGATATGAATACACCCACAAAACAATGCACAAACTACACAACTGTTTGAGCACTGGTTTTCAAAACAAGCTAGCTACACACAGCACATTTCAGTGAACTAGTGTATGACTCACTCCTTGGTCTGCATCCCCACAAGTTACAAAATGTTGAAATACGTCAGAAGTCGAGAGGACAGGATGTCTAGCCACTCGGTTGGTCCACATCTGAAGCTTCGCTCTCCTCTTCTCAACAAACTCTTCACCAAAACGACCTACAGAAGAAAGAATCACACACTAGCTCAAGAGCAACATAATGGCTGCTCAAAACACACTCAAA
>OZ024791.1:1462585-1495729 GCA_964017065.1 Haliclona indistincta
TGCGAATTGGAAGTGAATTCAATGCACATCATGAGTGTTCACATGTAGCGAATTGGATGTGAATTGCGCGGCTCAAAAAGCTACACTGCGCTCTTCCTAGCCTTCAACGATGCTTCATATGTCCATTACGAAGGTTTACTAGTCTGCCAAGCACCTTTTGTCTACTCTCGACAGTGTGCACCCACGCGCTAAAGTCTCAATTCGCTTCCAATTCACTTCAATCTACCTCCGGAGGTGGATTGAATGCAATGCGCATTCAATTCGCATTGATTTCAAGCAGATTCATGTGAATACTGACGAACCGGATTGAATGCACATTCGATCCACTTTGCACAGTCCATGTGAACACGCCTTTAGACTCATAAGTTGTGAGCAGGAGCAGACACCAAATGGAGTAATGTGAGCCCTCTCTCCCACACTCTACTGCATGCTGCAGTGTTGATAGACACTCTAGCCCACATCATTACCACATTCCAACAACCAGATAGAGAATGATAACCATGACCGCCCACATATACTGCTGGGACACATAGCCAGTGCATACCAACCAAAGCATTTGAACTAATGTTACAAAAACAGCTTTACATGAAGCATTTTGGTCTATTTGTGAAGAAGTAAAGTTGACACGTGTGAAATACAAACAACTCCTTTGCGCTACCACAAGTTGAGCAATCACACACACTCTCTCTCTCTCTAATCTTTTGTTGAAACATGGACCAGACAAGTACTACAACAGAAAATCAATTCTTAAGAAATGAGAAGACAACAGACAGATCAAATAGAGTTATGTGAACACTGTCACAACTATAATGGTGTGTGTTGACTAGTTGTGAGGGTCTAATGGAGACTAACATGCGTACAAACACAGGGCGTGATAATACATGTGCTCATGATAGAGAGATGTGTCTTTCACTTGCAAATACAGTTGCACAAACAGTCAACACATAAAAATACACTCTGTGTGTGTGTGTGTGTGTGTGTGTGTGTGTGTGTGTGTGTGTGTGTGTGTGTGAGTGTGTGTGCATGTGTGTGTGTGTGTGTGTGTATGTGCATGTGTGTGCGTGTGTGAGTGAGTGTGTGCATGTGTGTATGTGTGTGAGTGTGTGCATGTGTGTGTGTGTGTGTGCAGGTGAACTTGCTGCAGCCTAAAATCCAACGGAGATACTACTCCTACTTCATAGCACTAATCGAATGACATACTCACACATCAGTAACTGAGCTAGCAACAGCAGGTACGGTAAGCCGTTGTAATCATGAGGGCAAGAACAGATCTAGGAGGAGCACTCACCCTCTGCTATACATCAAACCACACTACAGGGGAAAATTAGCAGATCGGCGAGCTAGTAGGTAGGAGAGCTGTACTCACAAAGCTACACACAAATATTTTTATCGTGTGATAAATTATTGTGTGATGGTAGCTGACAGTACTACTATAAAATTATGTATAACAGAACACAGCTAGTGAGTGAGTGAGTAAGTGTGGTCTACTCACAATTATCTCATCTGCGAAGCATGAACTGCTCTTTGAAGAACCCACAGTAATCAATAATACTATTGTGTAACAACTAAACACTTCGTTGGGCGACCTTTTCAGTAAACATGATTTAAAAGTCTTTACGGCTCATTCAACACACTCATGGATCGAATGAAGGTCACACACAGACTGTGATAACTCTGTTTACCATGCAATAGACACACGCCCTTAGCAACCTCACACACATGAGGTCTGAAGCCATAGAGACAGAAAAATTATAGAATCTAGGCATAGCTGCTCTCAATGAGGTATGGTACTCTGCATTGAGCTACTATGTATAGCTTTAAGTTAGATACTGTACTCGATCTGCTGTAGAGGTACACATACACAATAACCATGCCTTGTGAGAACCAGACAACCAATGAAATCTCTAAAGAAACATCATCTGTTAACACACACACACACACACACACACACACACAAGCTGTCAAAGCTATATGCAACACATGAAGCTATGTAGGACTCGATTTTGGCTGAGCAATGCATGATTGATAACAGCGCCATCAAGTGGACCTCGGTGTATATAGAATCTATAAACACACTTTATCAAGCCATTCCAGAAGGCAAGGAAACATAGCAGCTAGGTTGTGTCTACACTACCATAGATAGCATACACACACCTGGTGAGTTTTGACAGCAACCTGGATAACTACACTGTCATAATAAGCTATGCTAGTACAAAATGATCAACGCAAGCTCGGAATAACTCCGAACAGCACATACTAAACGCGTACCAATAGTTATGAAGACTGAAGAGATTCCTGTTGATGTTGTTTATACAACAGCACTAGCAGAGAGAGCAAGATAGCACTCAGTACTGACCCCATCACTCAAAATGACGTCAACAAGCAGAAACTAAACTCCTCCTCTACAGATCTGGTCTAAGCATAGTCAAAGAAGCTATACAAAGAGAGTCCTATTGTGCCAGAGCCAAAGATAATGATCGAGCAGCTTATTCAAGCAACTGGCACCAGAGCCAGGAGAAGAAAGCAAAGCCGATGTCTATCGTCTATTGTGTGGGCTTGGTCATGCTTTGAAAAAGTTTGAGAATGTCAATTTGATGGTCTCAGCTTCACCATGCATACACACATGTCAAGCATGCACAAAGCAAGCACATTATGTACATTGTAACAACAAACGTACACACACGCACACACTTCCATACTGCACCTGCAGATACATTAACAGGACGAAGAAGTGTTTAGTAAACACTGATTACTAAAATCATGAAGAAACCACTTGTAAGACACACACACATGACAAATCACCACGGGAACCAGTACTGACATACATGGGAATAACAGCTAGGTCATGGTACCACAGCTACAGGGTAGCCTAGACAACAGAGAGTGACTAAAGTGAACCTAGCAACAGTATGTACAGTAACAATGTGCTAGATAACCCTCCAAAGACAAGATATACATAGTGTATTGCTGTACATACATCAACAGATGGTTCTTCCAAGTTTATAGGACTAAGCCCACAAATGTGAACAAATAGGGCATTGTGTGTGCTAGACAAACTCGTAACAGCTCCAATGCAGCGCTGCTAGTACAGTGTGGCAGCGAGTTTACAAAACACGGAACAGTAAACAGAGGTGCGTGTCCATGACTGGTATGGCTCGAGTGTAAACATCAGCTCAAACAATAGAACAGACCAGAGAATAATAGGATTAGCACGGTCACGAGATGGAGATACAAGTCCAGTGTATGTACACGCTTTCACAATAGCTGCATTGAATCACCATCACATGTCGTTACAAGAAATGGTTGAATACTATTCATAGCTAAACACGATGCCGGCCGGTACAGTATTCATTGCGGCTCCACGCTAGCTCACTGACACACTATATCTCAACCACAGCAGCAATCACTATTGTTTTGTCAATAGAACAAGCCAAAAGAATACAGCTCGATACACTAATTAGCACGTTGACAGTACGGCTGCGCTTGGCTCACCTTTACCGCCATTTTCGAACAATCCAACAATCTGTTGAGGACCAGAGGAATTACAGCAATCTGTCAACAGGTAGATCTTGATATCTTGACCACGATGGGCAGCACCGTCGGTACAGTATCACCTTGCTAGCCAGCACCCACACACAAGGGCTACACTTAGCGAATCGATTGCGGCTAGAAAGAGGTGTGGTCTACACATTTTATTGGATTTTATTATTATCGATAATGCATTAAAATTGCAACGCGCATGCGCATACAAAACCGCCAAAAATTTAAAAACTTGTAATTTTGCAGACAACAACAAAAAGTATAGGTCGGTATGCAATAATAGGATGTTACTTATCTTTTTGTGTAATAAAATGTCTGAAATGAGCTATAAATAAAATACCAAAACAGTTAGCATGTGGTCTAAAGGTTGGTCTCTTCATTGAATCGCTCCAAAGCTGTCTCTAGTTTACCAGTGATCTGAAACAGTATTCATTATGCACAGCACATGAATACTCTATACTACTCACTTCTGTGTAGAAGCTGATTTGTTCTTGTAGCATCTCTCTCATCATTTGTCTAAAGTCAATCACCCTTTCTCGCTGGAAGTGAAACATTTCAGCTAGCATCACACCAGCCACCTTCTCAGAGCGTTCCTGAAGCTCACCAGCTTCCATGATCTGTAAAACAAACAAAATTTATATAAACAAAAACCAAAAATTGTTTCCTGGTCAAATTCGTGTGTAAAATACACGTCGTGTATTTTTTATATGAGCTCCAAAACTCGATTTTGGAGTATTTTTAGACTCACATCAATTCTTCCTTCGTCCCTCATTCTATCACTCTCCTTTAGTTTACTTAAGCTCCTTCTGTAAATATCAGTGGTGTCTGGATACTCATGCAAAATACCAAGATACTCCTTGATGACTTCAAGAGCCGGGAGAGTGTCGTTCTTGGGCTGTGAGAAATAAAACACATCATGTCTAAAATAAAGCTCTATCAAGACACTAAATTTTTTATCCCATAGTTACTAAAGCTCAGATACATGTATGATGGATATATTCACTCACTTGTACTGAATGCATTGTTCCAATGTCTCTATAAGTCTCAGCAGTGAAGCCGATAGCTTGGTTCAGACCCCTTGCATCTGTGATACACAGTAATGATACACAGTAACCAGGTGAATTATACAACAGAAAATCACAAGATCCACAAGATGGTGATGAATATCTACTGCTTGAGCTCACATTCTTTATTATCGAGTATAAAGCATTGTCCGAGTCCATGGAAAGCATTAGCCATTCTGTGCCACTCCTGTAAGAATGCTGCAACAGAGAAAATCAGTTACTCGTAATATGTGTAGTGTGTGGCTCACGTCCAGTCATGTTGTTAGAATGTATCTGCAATCTGTCTCTCAGCTTGATACAGCTCTCCTCCATTAGCTTTTTAAACTGACCAAATCCCTCCATCTGAGCCTCACTACATTATGAAATGAATACCACACTCTCAACTAGTAGCAAAAACTGCTAATACACATCTTTCATCTCCCACAGTATGTGTAGGTCTCTCACCCTCTCTCACACACACACCCTCTTTTAGCATAGTTTGAGGTATAATATTATTTTTTTCTCACCATTGTTGAATGCTAACAGTCAATGAGGAGTCCACAGTCAGCATGAATGCTCCACCTACCATGTCGTCTTTCTCAGCTCTACGCTTGCCAGCCTTCCACTCCTGACGAAGAGACACAACACAGGTACTCAGTAAGACACAATGTGCAATCAAATTTTTGTTGAAAATAAAAAATGTGAGTATCCATAATTATACCGGTACTCGTATTTGTGGTTGCAATGAGCTAATATCTGATTATGAAGGCTCAAACACTAACCCCCTGATCAGTGTCGTCACATTCCAGAAAGTGCTGAAACACTTGCGAGCACGAGAGGACAGGATGTCTAGCCAGTCGGTTGGTCCACATCTGCAACTTCTCTCGCCTCTTCTCAACAAAGTCTTCACCAAACTTACCTACAGCGAGAGAAATGAATAATAGCAAGCAACTTCATGCAGTCTCTCAAACCATAGCAACTAACCACTTAAAAGTAATAATGTAATTACACTAATTGTATGTAATTAGTCAAGAATGACAACAGTGCACACACACACACACACACACACACACACACACACACACGCACACACACACACACACACACACACACACACACACACACACACACGCATGCACGCACACTAGTATACATTGGTACATGTAGCTACTAGAATCATCAGTTGACGTACACACACACACACACACACACACACACGCATGCACGCACACTAGTATACATTGGTACATGTAGCTACTAGAATCATCAGTTGACGTACTCTGGTAGGTCTTGTCTGGTAGAGGTGGTACACTGAGCAATGTGAACTTCTCTATTAATCTATCATGAAGCCAGTCATAGTGTTTGTAGCGACGACTAACAGGACGATTGGTGGTCTAGAGATAGCAGAGACAAACTGTGACCAACCAAGATACAAGTATGGAAAAATATACAATAGTACATCTTCTTATTCAGTGTTGTACGTACATGTAGAAGATAGTAATAATTTTATTTAATCTGTTCTGACTCACTGATGGAATCACTTGATAAGCCACATACGATACAACTCCCTTGAATTTTTTCTTCTTTTCGGGATCCTTGACCACAACAGTGAATGGGTTTTGAGGCGGTTGCCACATCGGGCACTCTTCGTCCGGAGATAACTGCAAGACAATAATAATTGATCATGAACATCTCTCTTAGTGTAACTTGCCATGATTCCAATCTTTTCTTTCTTCTTGACGTCTCTCTTAACTGACAAGTTACGTAGCATGAAGCTTTCTGTTCCTGTTTTCACATATGCTGTAAACCTGACAGTAGCAAAGAAGTGAAAATAACAAAAATTATGAGGTCAGAATTCAAAAAGAAGTCACAAATTGCCGTTCGCTAGCTAGCTAGTTTGCTCTCAGAGTCTAAACAGATAAAGTTTCTTTTAGTGTAAATTATTTGTACCTGTTAAGATCTTTCTTGATGTAACCGTGTGAAGCGGTGATGTTCTCACTGCTGTGATGCTGTGGAGTGCTAGTGTAGTCACGTTGGTAGGTGTCGCCAGCATCTATACAATGCAGCAGAGTACAGAGAGCAATATCATACATATACATTTACTAGACGCACATGCTTAAAATAATTTTAAACATTAAGTATAAATATACATGAAGCTTTCTGTTCCTGTTTTCACATATGCTGTAAACCTGACAGTAGCAAAGAAGTGAAAATAACAAAAATTATGAGGTCAGAATTCAAAAAGAAGTCACAAATTGCTGCAGTCACAAATTGCTGAAGTCACAATTTGTCACAGTCACAGTCACAAATTGCTGAAGTCACAAATTGCTAGATTCAAAAGAATCTAAATATTCATTCCTGTCACACTCTCATATTTTTGTTCCGATCTCGGTCGAATCGACAGGTGCTTTTGGTCCCCGCACAGAATCATTCGTGAAAAATCTTGGAAAGAGAATCACTTGGCAATCTGGTAACCCCAAGGCAACCACATACTTGAGACAGCGCCTGTCAGCGGCCATCCAGTGTGGCAATGCGCTCTCCATACTGGGAACTTGTACCCCATTACCCCCTTTGCCTGGTTATTGATTTTTGTATCATTCATTATTATGCCCTTAAATGGGTTTGTTCAAAAAAATATATTTCTGGTTAAGTATAAATTGTCCTTTTTTAACTATAGAAAATATGCAATCATGATAATATGTTTATAAGCGATTAGTGCCTAGCAACGCACCAGCATGGTATCATAATATACACTATCATAGAGGATCACCCATAATAATAGTAGCGCTTGAATTGAGGCACAGCATTTACATATCACACAGTCATAATAATCCAATGAATCAGATTCCTAGACACACTAATTCACATACTGCAAAATTTAAGAGATTCCACTTTCCCTATACTCACACTTGTTTGGTGTAGAGGTAGGTTGTTCCTGGTCGTCCCACTCAGGGTCGTCATCCCAATCAGGCTCTCCGTGCTCGAAACTGGCTGGTTCTTCTTGTGGCTGATATGACTCAGCTTCCACTTCTTGCTGGTAGTGAACCTCTCCAGCCTCGTCATCTTGGTACAGCTCACAGTATGACTCAGGAAAGAGTCCGACCTGTCCATCAGATGTCTGCCCCTCCCACCATCCATCACCAACATCCTGAGAAGGTAGGAGAAAGGTTTAAAAGCTGCCTTCACCAAATTCAAAACTTGCTAAAGCTTCTGGGCCTATCACAAATGCGACTATGGTTGCAATTAACAAAGAAACAACAGAGGAGAAGGTTGTAGTATGAAGAGGTGATAAACGAATGGTGCGATCAATACTTGACAAGGTTGTTTTAAGCACCTGGTTGAGAATAGTGACTATGTCACCTTCCTTTAAGTTCAGTTCATCGTTTTCAGCATCTCCCTCAAAATCGTACAGTATGTGAGCCTGAAAAACAATATCACAAGAAAAATACAAGATGTAACGAGCTGTTATGACCAACAAAAGTGGGTGTGTCACCACAAAAGGCATTACCTGAACTAGAATCTACTCAGTCTGGAATAAAAGAGACTAGCTAGCTGATGTTACAACTAAGTTAGTGGTATTTTGAAATTGTCTGTGATGAGTTGCATAATTCTTTTGTCATGCAAAATCAGCTGACAATGCAGCAGAGGTGTCAAGATTGCAAAACTTTTACTTAACTTTAGCTAAAACTACTCCACAGTCTAACATACAAGACCAGGACAGCTTGCTGTATCTAGAGTTTGCTTGTTTCAACAGTTTGTTTACGCGTGTGTACACGAAACGCCTCTCAGTTATGACAACCCCAACATTATCAGCAACACAGCGTGTGTCATTGGCGCCTGCAACTTTCAGCTCACCTTAGTAGCCATTCTGGCCTAAGATTTATTGAACATGTAGTTAGTACGAGGCGTCAAGTACGGAAGAACAACTCTTTTGTTGCTAACGGCTGGTTTTTGAAGTTGAACCCTCCTTGAACCGCTCTCAACAATGTTGGGCGTGGTCGTCAATGAATATGCTCACAAGCTCAGCCAACGCCCTGTTTTGCAGCTAGCTAGCTAGCTATGGCCGCGCCTTGTGATGTACATATAGAAGATCTAGAAGCTGTTGAGAAAACTCTTGCACAAGATGACTATGACGAGACAATCAATTTACTACCACTATTGCAAGATTCAGGCAATGACGGTGAATTCCCATTGCAAATTGCTTGTAGTAATAAATTGTGGTCCTTCGAGTCTAGATGAACATTGGGCTATACCTTTAATGTATGCTACACAGACCCTGCAGCTTATTTCTTTGCTAAATCATGAAAATTCTTCCATTCGATCACAATCAAAATTTCTTTTAGTACTACTTAATGACAAAAGAATCTTATTTGCTCCAGAGCACTGTATAGAAAACCATTGATAACACTGGAATCATATGATTATCCTCAATTGAAAGTGCCTTCCCACAGTTGATGCCTGTTAGCTTCTTACAAACCCTTGAGCTCTGCCATCTTGTTAACTTATCAGTATTTTGAAACAACCTTGTGACGTAGATGAATTTCTCTGTTCTTTCTTGATATTCAACATCCAAGCAGTTCACAAGGAAGTCGTTTTAGTTTTGGCTGGTGTAAGTTGTCAGAATTCAGAATATCAGTTCTTTACTAGTCGATTCCTTCATGTTCATCCACCCTAGCTTGTGATAATCATGAAGAATTTCATCATGCTTTGTCTGGACAAACGGTATTTTTTTTGAGAAAGTGAGGAAGGAATTAAAACTGTAGTAGAACTCATTGATAGTTCTGATGTCTCAGAAGGAAAGGAGTAAACCAGTGGAGTTTAGTAAGCATCGCAGTAGTAATCAGGATCTACAGCAGCAACTCTGCTCAAATGTGGAGACAGATGATTATTTGATCTCTCACACTTTGGTCAAACGCTGACCAACTGACGGAGTGCACCTTTCTGACAACGATGTGTTTCCGATTAAGAATGGAGCCAAATCAACACTTCTTCACACTCCATACATTCTCAACAGTGCTGGCATTAGTAGTTCTTCCTACTGAAGAAATATTATCATTTGAGCCATACTATCAGTTGAGTCCCTCCTCTGTGTGTGAGCTGATGAACAGCAGTAAAGCTGATGAGCTTGTCTCTCAGAGTCTTCCTGATGAGGTCAAGACTAGTAGATATTAGGCAGCAATCCAATTGTGAGCAAAGCAAATTTTACATCAAGTAACAACTTGATCACATCAACCACAGTGAACTTTCAAAAACAACTACAACAACAGGTACCATGATATTGACTAGATCACGCATCCATATCATATGCTTGATCTTTCATGTGTATACAGGTTTTGGTTATGAAATACACTGTCCAATGGTACACTCTCTTCATTGGATATGACTTCAAAACCGCATGAAAATTAATATCTTACTACAACATGCTTTTGTAGACAAGCAACATTTAGGCTCATCGATGGTAGCTCTAGATCTTGGAGTGCAGCTATAGAAATACAGCGCTCTACTTTGGAGCAGATTGAGAAATAGAAAAGTCAAAGATTGCAAACTGGAGATGATTGCAGTGTGGTTGGAGAGTTGAAAAGAGACTTGTACTAAGCAGCACTTAATAAAAGCATTGCAGAACATCTAACGTCACTAAAAATGAGTATAAGATTCTATTTATACAGCTATAGTGCATGTACGTTGAGAAATAAAAAATATGATTGAAAATGTTATCATGTTCTCACAGTCACTAAGTCTATGATACAACAACATTATACTATTGACTAAAACAGCTGTTCTTGTGTATACATTGCTACATGTATAGCTTCTAATTATTAAGATGAGATGATATCCGGAATCATCTAGAACATCTTCAACATGAGCTTTTTCGCAAGATTGCAGATCTGAGAGAAAAATCATAATTACATGGCATCATCGTGCAATGCTGATTACTTTACGATTAAGAAATCCTCTCAATTTTCGACCAATCGTTCGCCGGAAGAATTTGATAACCCACCTACAACAGATGAATACAACTCAACTCACAGACTCAACATAGCAATGCTGTGGAATGAGTCCTTTCCCATAATATTGTATTATTTCGCATTTCATTTTCACATGCATTTTTAATAATCACCTGACAAATCGACCACGAACTTTGACTTTTATGCTCCGAGTCCTGGCATTACATGAGAGGTTTGAGAGAGCTGGGCATCCATTCCGTAGAGTACCTAGTTAGAACAAGTATTTTTTAACAAGACAATGTTAAAAATATGATCCACATACGAGGATTAAAAGATAGTCGCACTGAAACACCAGAGACACGTATACGAACTGATCCCCTTCTTCTCCTGCAGTATGTACAAAAGGCATGGATTCATCTCGATACCAAATTGACTTACTTGAGGCGGTATCGACCAAAAATCTTGGTTCTTAGATGACCACTTATAACAGTTTTTTGAGAACTTCCACCAGTAACAGAACAGGAACCAACCTTAGTCCCACTGATGTTTATGCTGAAAACAGAAGCAGAATAATCATAAAGATTAAAGTTGATCTACTAACCCATAGAGTCGGAAACGACGTCTGCGAAAGCTAGGAATTCTTATATTGTTAGTAAATCTTTCAAAAGTTGGAACTCCTTTGCGACAAACTAATAATTATAGATGATATAGATAGCATTGCAAATTTGTATGCAAACCTGCTTTTTTAAAAAATGGAACAGTCAGTGGCACGCGCCGGCACAAAAGATTTGCTGAAACATCATCTTAACAAATAAAATAAGCAAAAATCAAGTTGGATGTAGCTTGGTAATGAGTGCCTGAATGAATTCACCTTCAGACTGAGGAAAGTTGTCTTCAGGAATATCTTCATTGTTTGATGCGACAAAATCTGCAGAGAGTGTAGAAAAAATGTCAAAAGACTATTGCACATCATTATTACCATCATCAAATTTCATCATCTTATCATCGCCGCCATCATCATCATCGTCATCATTGGTAAGCTGTAGGTCTTCAAGCATAGCCTCGTCCTCATCAATTCCTTGACTGTTTTCAGTAGTGTTGTCATTCACATTAGCCAAATCAGCACTGATGTCCACCCAGCCTGTTTCTTGCACTTTAACATCATCTAAAAAATAAGCAGAAATTATACGTGCATGCAGATGATGCAGTTCAGTTTAAAAGTTGTACCTTCTTCTGTGCAAGCGATGGCACTGATGAGCAATAGCCCTTGACAGAGGAACAAAAGAGATAGTAAAAATCTGCCTGCCATGATGGCTGTGGTACAGAACTATTATAATTCTGCAACTGTGTCTTGGCCCTGACATCTCCTTTTTATACTGTACCGATTTTAGGGATGGAGATTTCGTCATGAAAGTTTTTGTTATTACTTGTATAAACCTAGACGTGCATAACTGAAGACAAAAAAAGGAAACAAATTAAACTGCAGTTTTACCATCAATATTATACGACAGGTTCCTTGTCTTGTCTTGGTATTGTTATTACTGAAAGAAGCACAAGATTTGATATAATATGCACTGCGTGAATAAATAAACTGATGTTGTCGTTAATATTACCTTCCATTGTGGGTCACATTTAACGGATGTGAGAGAAAAACCCATAATTACCTGGTACTGGTAAAACCAGCTCTAGAAAGTACTGAACCCTAAACCCAAGACCCTAAAAACCTTCGCCTAACAGCGCCCAGTATTCTCCTAACAGCGCCCAGTATTTGCCTAATGTGCCAGAATAGTACTGGGCGCCGTTAGGTCCATACTGAATACTGGGCATGTTAAATGAATACAGGGAGTTATTAGGTGAGTACTGGGTGCCATTAGGCGAATACTAGGCGCTGTTAGGCGAATGTTGGGTTTAGTAGTTCTAGTGCTGGCTTCAGCAGTACCAGGTACTATTATTGTGAACGGAATTCTGAAATTCCGGGTTTTACCGTCAGCCGTCCAAAAACAGGGAAGGGAATGTACAGGGAAATGGGAAGGGAATGAATGTACAGGGAATGTACATTTCCTTGTGTTCCCTGTTTACCTTCCCAGTATATGGAATGTGGGCGTTAGATGCTGTTCAGGGTACTCTTGCGAGTATGAAGGCTGAGATGTGCTCATATCAAAAGTGTGTGTCTGTTTTTGTTGTTTTAAGCGAAAGGCCTAAACGGGGACAAAAGTCTGCTTTTTTGCCAAAAATCGTCGCCATGTAAACGCCGGAAAGTTTTATTGTGAAAATCAGTCAAACCATATGAGAACTGAAATTGAGCATAAATTATGTAGACTGAATCTTTATTTGCATACCAGAAAATATCATGCATGCAGAGCTTAAGTGGTCTAACTCTAGTTCTACAAGTAAAAAAGTTTTAATAAAAAAACTAAAAAGTCTAGGGATGACGCTTGCAAAAGCAAAGGAACAAGATGGGATGATGCTTGCAAAAGTAAAGGAACAAGATGGGATGATGCTTGCAAAAGTAAAGGAACAAGATGGGATGATGCTTGCAAAAGTGAAGGAACAAGATGGAATAATGCTTGCCAGTGGCGGATCCAGGGGGGGGGAATCGGGGGCCAATTCCCCCCCTTCGCGAGCACGTTTAATTAATTCATAGACTATTTTATTGATTGCCACGCCTCTCGATCGTTAACAAGCGCACGAGCTCATACATATACACGACGAGCAGCTAGCTGGGGACTACTAGTACTGTAGTATCAAGTCTATAACTATGTTTCGCGGTCTGTCTTGCTCTTCAACAGCTACAGGCTACCGCGAACGCAGTTTAAAATGACGTATTCTAATGAATATTAATTAGCTATTTTCAAATATCGCGCGCGCGCATTCTATGCCTCCCCCAAACATTTCCCTCCACTGTTTAGCCCCCCCCTTTTTCGAATCCTGTATCCACCCCTGCTTGCAAATGTAAAAGTCCCAAGTAGCCCTACAACAGCGTCTTGCTGCGACGACATGCAACTGACAAATGCGGAATCCTCTTCCTATACCTTTTACAACCGTCAATTACTTCATCGGACTGTGTCCTCGAAATCACAGATACCTCTAGTTATTTACAACTGTCAACTACTTCATCGGACTGTATCCTCCAAACACAGATACCTCTAGTTATTTACAACTGTCAACTACTTCATCGGACTGTGTCCTCCAAACACAGATACCTCAATATCACAAGAAAAATACAAGATGCAATGAGCTGTTATGAACAAAAGTGGGTGTGTCACCACAAAAGGCATTACCTGAACTAGAATCTACTCAGTCTGGAATAAAAGAGACTAGCTTGCTAATGTTACAACTAAGTTAGTGGTATTTTGAGATTGTCTGTGATGAGTTTAAGTCATATTAATTTTTGTCATACAAAATCAGCTGACAATGCAGCAGAGGTGTCAAGATTGCAAAACTTTTACTTAACTTTAGCTAAAACTACTCCACATTCTAACATACAGTGGAACACACGAAGAGAGTAGAAAAGTGAATTCTTGACATAATTATTGGTCCATATCTATGGAAGGAGACATGTTGCATATATCATTATGATCCCCTATCCTTACTGATCACCCTAATTTACAAGAAAATTAAAAAGATTTCTATCGAAATCAAAAGGATGTAGGGTTGTGAAATCTACCACTGGTCAACAATGTAAACTAACAAGGAACAAGCATGGAATGGTAACACGATTGACTTGCTAACAGACCATAGATCCCTACATCAGTGGCTGTACATAAGCTATCACAAGCTGAATGCACGTCAGGTGTCAGTCAACAGCAACAAGCTGAACTAGCTATAGTCAACTACAGCAGCCACTGATGTAGGGATCTATGGTCTGTTAGCAAGTCAATCGTGTTACCATTCCATGCTTGTTCCTTGTTAGTTTACATTGTTGACCAGTGGTAGATTTCACAACCCTACATCCTTTTGATTTCGATAGAAATCTTTTTAATTTTCTTGTTTGTGTCCTTTTTTCTTTTTCAGTGAAGTGCAGTTCAATATCATGCAATTACTGTGCCATCTTTGTTTCCACCATTGGTTTGGTTTTCCTGTTGTTGATGGCTTTTCTTTATTATTAACAATTTTAAACTTGTGGCTAAATAATTTTTATGCTGTAGATATCAGCTCGCCTACGCATGCATGAATACATACAGTGCATACGAGCCCCGCCCACACTTGTTTACGGCGGTTATAATTATCTGGCAAGGCAGAATGGTGATTCTGCGCTTGCTAGCTTACCGTTCTTCGAAGACTCCATACAAATAATGTGTTCTCCGTGATCTATACGGCGTGCGCGTGGCGATACTCAAGCTTGTGCTTGGTCACGTGCGCTAACCACAGCTTGGTCACGTGCGTATTGCGCAATCACTATAATTATTAATGGCGTCTAACACTTAGCTGACAATGGATCACGATCGAGAAATCGCGGAATTTATATCGCCGTTTCGCTAAAAACTAAGTTCAAAAGGCACATGCCAGGAGAATTTCACGACTGTTCGTGGGTGTTTTGGTCTCGGCACTGCTCACGTAAAGGTGCTAGGCGAGTGGGAGAAAGAAAGAAGAAAGAAGAAAACGAAGATGACGAAACTCGATTTTCACCGTTTCCAGGTTCGTCACTTTAGTAACAATCTCGAGCAATCTCCTTGCTACTGTAAGATGGGGCAACGCCAGATAGCAGATTTAAGTGTCTTTGGACGTATAAAATTCATCACCAGGCGAAATACCAGCGTTTGAACGCTAATACATTGTATGTAGCCGCCATCTTGTTTTCTCGTTCAACCCTACATAGGGAGACACTACCGTGTCTCCCTAATAAGGCTTCTCGTCAGGTGACACCCACGTGACACAAAATGGCGGAATATATGACTGACTGGAAAGACACCTTTAGGCTAGGATTTTTCAAACCGCTGGTAGTTAAGATTTCTTAACGCTGAAGTAAGACTCTCACTCTGGCGCTTACCTGTGAACCGACAATTTGGTCCCGAACTCGTCGACAGCGAGGGAAAAATGGCTTTTTCCAGTGGTCAAAGTGTTAGGTTAGGAAAATCCGATTCTCTGGGAGTTAAGGTCCAAGATTAGGAAATTGCATTGCCAATACATTCATCTTTACTTTAGAACTTGCGCAGAGTCTGTAGAAATACGCACATCGACAAACGCGACTGTTCTCTGCAAGAGAGCTGTTTTCTGACCGACATCTTGCTAGTTTAATGGATTTTTGTGATGTCACGCAAAATAAATATTATCATGCGATGAGTCATAACTAATATTATGCCACGCGGTAGACTAGTCTCGTCCCCAGACCACACCTCTTCCGCCTACTTCAGAGAGGGTCTGGTTGCTTTGGTCGATTTTCTTGGCATTTTGCTAGACAAGTGTTACGTAATACTCGTGCAATAAAACGTAATGAATATTAAAACAAACATGGCGGCTCAGAGCAATACACAGCATCAATGTTAGTCTGGATACCCGCCCCTTTCGCATTAACAGGAAAGGGTCTGGTCGCTTCAGTACTAATCAGTTGTACCAGTGGAATTTAAATTACGTCACATTTTCACGTGTTAATTAGTAACAAAATGGCGGCAGTCAGTGTGCTGTTTTCTTTATCGATCTAGCTCACAAAATCGGCGGAAGAAGCAACCTTCGGTCAGCTTAAAAATTAAACTATGACATCTTATTCAAGCGCCAATGAAAGCAGGCAAAGCATAGACACTTTCTGTACCGTGTTTACAACCTAAGTTACAAAGTCGAGCGTACAAGCCAGCTCTAGCATTCTTACTTACAACCATTACGTTCAGTAGCTCGTTCGTGACATTTGCATGGTCACAACAGGTGTACAGCGCGTTTACTGCAGCCAATACGGCGTGATTTCTAGGCGAACGTTCGTAGCTTATGAATATTCATTATTTATTGATTCTGCCGTGCGTTTCTGCAATCTGATTGGACCTCAAGAATCCCTGCGCTGTGGTACGGGTACTGTATGCTGAAGCGACCAGACCCTTTCCTGTTAATGCGAAAGGGGCGGGTCTCCAGACTACATCAATGTTTGGTCTGCAGATGTGAGGTCGATCGAGGAGAGAAATATCGACGGTGACGAAGGATAGATAAGTGCTCACATGACTTCAAAGTTTACGCTATGATGTTGGGGTTGAAGGGGAGAGACAGTTATTACAATAGATCTACCTTGCTGTACTCGACTAGATAAAGCTCTGCATTCATCAAAAACCACTGGCAGTGCAGCAAAACACAAGCTCTTGCCACTACCAGTTGGAAGACCAACAAACACGTCTCTCCCCTTCACGAACTCGGTAATAGCAACTCGCTGGTCATCCGTCGGACTCTTAGTGTAACCAAGGCGCACGAAAGCCGAGGTTATTTTGCTGTCCAGAACGTTCGCTGACAGAGCAAGGTTGAACCTGGGCACGTTGACTTCCATCACAACATGGCCGATTATTGGCGATTAGGCCATGCAAAGTAGATTGTCAGTTTCTCGTCAGCACCAAAATGGAAACTGATGGCGGGCGGGAGGTCATTATTCATTATTTTTCATTATTAAAAACAAACAGGTCATTACAAGAAACAAAAGGTGGTTGTTTGCATAGCTCTGCTGGATGCCTCCATCAAAGCAGAAAAAGCATTTCGAAGTGGGGTAACTTGTGACTGTGTGCACTCTGTTTCAGCGTCAGATTGCAGCTGTACTACAAATTTGATGTATCGACCGAACGACGCACATACCTCAGCAACGTCGAGTAGCTCATCTACAACGCTCATCGAATCTTTAGAGAGCCCAACAAACACTTTCTGAAGTGAAGAACGAAGGATCAGTTCGTCAACTTGCAGCCTAGTTCGTCCTGCTATGATGTTCTCAAACAATTCCAGAAAATTGATGCTGTCTGGGACTTGAATGACTGTCCATGTTACGATACAACGGCTGTGGGTGAGCACAGTTAGGTTCGCCAACGGCATAGCTGCATGTGTCACGTGATAAACATGGGCGGAGACTGTTATTTAGTTAATAATGACCCAGTATGCGGGTACGATTCGTCACATGCGGGCGGCGACGAGAAACTTACAATCTACTTTGCATGGCCTTAATCGATTGATTGATAGATCGATTATATTACGTAAGACTGGACCATTCGACCAATCAGATTCTATCCCACAAATTCCAGGATAAATCTACATCCGGAGCCAAGAAAATCGACCAAAGCAACCAGACCCTCTCTGAAGTAGGCGGAAGAGGTGTTGTCTGGGGACGAGACTAGCGGTACGGTAGACGTGGCATATTTAGGGTTGGGCGGAAAACAAGATGGCGGCTACACTTAGGCTAAACGCAACAATTCACGTATATCTTGGCTGTTGACGGCATCAGTGGCATTTAGACTATCTGGGGGCTATCCTGAGAGGTAAGCGCTTACAACGAGTCTACTAATAAAGACTATAAGGCCAGTTGTTATGGGCATGAAAAGATGGCGTCTCGCCTGGAGGCACTAAGTACGGCACTGCCATATCTTCGCCGTATGGGCGTTTTAAGCTAATCTAACGTTCTGAAGCTCCTTGCACGATTTGTGCGATTACAAAGAGACCTTCAGAAGCAAAAGAAACCAGGTCTAAGGTGGTAAACCAGAGTTCACGTGGTCACCCGTTTGTTCATCTTCTTTCTTTCTTTCTTCCTATTCTTCAGCGAGTCTAGCACAGTAGTGAGCGAACCAAACGCAACTAAACATACACAGAAGCAACGGTACCTATGACCACCAGTGCACCTGATATCTATTTAGGCCTAAAACACTAGCAGATCCAGGAAAACAGCTATTTTTGGTCCATAGCAGACTCCATTCCGTCATTCTGTTTGAACTCCGTTTAGTCCGTTACTAGGTTACGCCTACTCGCGCACGCCCGTGTATGTAATTATTCTAATACAAGCGCACCTTAGTACAAATTGCTTGGAACGCGAGTGCTGCTGCTACAGGTAGTACAGTACTCGCAGTGTTCACAGCAGACAACGAGCAAATCTTCACTGTTACACTGGATTTGTCTGTTCAGGGTTGTAAGAATGTTAGCTAATGTTGCATGGTACGTGTTGCTTGCAGTGCAGAGTCGATCGAGTGCAGTCTGACTCAGTGCCGGCTCATGCTGGAAATAGTTCTCCATGTTCTCTTTATAATTATAATTAGCATGCATAAGTGCCAACTAAGTCATTAATAAAAAAAAGAAAAGAAACAAGTAATAAAAACATTTTAACCAAAATGCAAGAGATTTAAGGTTGGTACATTTATCGAAAAGTATGGAAACAAGATTTTAAAATGAAAAGGATTGTATCAATAGCAGTGTAATGCTACCTCCCTAAATTAACTGCTTTGTACAGGGCCTTGGACAGGGCCTGAAACTATAAACTTCGCCTAGAAGCCACCTGTTTGTGAGTTATGACGGCAGTTGTCACCAAAATATTAGCCGTTTGGAGTCTCATAATAACTTTTTGGGCTTTTTCTCTGAAACCACTTACTGGATTACTTGCAAAACATACTCAGGCCCTCGCATGGATACAGAAGTGTCGGTTAGTGCTAAACTCTTCCATTTCTCCTTCAAAGCGTTCGCAAATTTTGACGACGAAAATAGAATTTCATATCTCTCAAGCTCTGCTTGCTTGCTGCCCAACTTTGTTGCGTGTTTGCTTAGCTCTTGCATGCACCTATTATGAAGACTAGTCTTTTGTGTGTACATGGATTGCCACTATGACGTTCTAGCGCTCTTCGTTTCGACTCAGTATTTGTATTTATTTTATGAATAATTAATTAGCCAAACAGTACCCCGTCCCCTTAAGGGTGCAGGCCCTAACAACCATTAACTTATTCAGGAATGTACAAGTTGGACATTGTTACAACACCACAAATGATATTCACTGTTTGTACAAGCATGTAAAGCATAAGAATGATTGACAGTAGCTGGGCAAGATCATGAACAATACATTCCTCAATAAAACTCTGTCTGTGGCCTTCAGAATAGACCCAAACTTGGATATATGACTATTAGCAACCAGATAAAGACAGTAACAGAGAGTTTTTTAAAATAAACTCCCTCTGAGTAGGAAAACCACGAGGTAAGCAGCTCATAATCACACTTTCAAGCACAATACACGAAAAAGCTCTCTGTTACTGTCTTCGCCTTGTTGAAGTACGTATATATCCACAATCTGAAGTTCTACTGCCTGAGTGAACGAAAGTTTTATTAGCCTAAGCGTTGTATCTAGCCACGCCCGTCACGTTTCCGTCTGGCACTTTCAGCGCTCATAATTTGCAATGTGTACAGCCTACACCAGTCTTATAACATAGGTCTTTGGTTTCTTGGAATATCAGCAGTAGTTTCTGAGATACACTCCCCTAGCAACCAGCCAAAAATACATGCGTGGGCGTGACACTGCACCCTTAAAAGTGCCTTTCCACAGTTCTAGTCAACTTATACTTTTTGGCTTCTTACAATTAAACCCTTGAGCTCTGCCATCTTGTTTACTTAACAGGAATTACAACAATTTTTTTTAGTTTGGCTGGTGTTTAAGAATTCAGAATATCATTTCTTTACTACTGAGTCAATTGCTTCATGTTCTTCTCCTTCATCTACCCTTCCTCTAGCTTGTGATAATCATGAGCAAGGAACAAGGAAATGTACATTCCCTGTACATTCATTCCCTTCCCATTTCCCTGTACATTCCCTTCCCTGTTTTTGGACGGCTGACGGTAAAACCCGGAATTTCAGAATTCCGTTCACAATAATAGTACCTGGTACTGCTAAAACCAGCACTAGAACTACTAAACCTAACATTCGCCTAACAGCGCCTAGTACTCACCTAATAACTCCCTGTATTCGTTTAACATGCTCAGTATTCAGTATGGACCTAACGGCGCCCAGTACTATTCTGGCACATTAGGCAAATACTGGGCACTGTTAGGAGAATACTGGGCGCTGTTAGGCAAAGGTTTTTAGGGTCTTGGGTTTAGGGTTCAGTACTTTCTAGAGCTGGTTTTACCAGTACCAGGTAATTATGGATTTTTCTCTCACATCCGTTATCATACAAATTTTGACATCTGGAATTTCAGGTGGAATTCTGCAATTCCGGGTTTTACCGTCAGCCTTTTTGGACTGATCGTTTAAGTGTAAACTCCGCCTAATCACATCAAAACATGACCAACAATGGAAGCTATTATTAACGACAACATCAGTTTGTTTATTCACGCAGTGCATATTATATCAAATCTTGTGCTTCTTTCAGTAATAACAATACCAAGACAAGACAAAATAAGGAACCTGTCGTATAATATTGATGGTAAAACTGCAGTTTAATTTGTTTCCTTTTTTTGTCTTCAGTTATGCACGTCTAGGTTTATACAAGTAATAAAAAAAACTTTCATGACGAAATCTCCATCCCTAAAATTGGTACAGTATAAAAAGGAGATGTCAGGGCCAAGACACAGTTGCAGAATTGTAATAGTTCTGAACCGCAGCCATCATGGCAGGCAGATTTTTACTATCTCTTTTGTTCCTCTGTCAAGGGCTGTTGCTCATCAGTGCCATCGCTTGCACAGAAGAAGGTACAACTTTTTAACTGAACTGCATCATCTGCATGCACGTATAATTTCTGCTTATTTTTTAGATGGTGTTAAAGTGCAAGAAACAGGCTGGGTGGACATCAGTGCTGATTTGGCTAATATGGATGACAACACTACTGAAAACAGTCAAGGAATTGATGAGGACGAGGCTATGCTTGAAGACCTACAGCTTACCAATGATGACGATGATGATGATGGCGGCGATGATAAGATGACGAAATTTGATGATGGTAATAATGATGTGCAATAGTCTTTTGACATTTTTTCTACACTCTCTGCAGATTCTATCGCATCAAACAATGAAGATATTCCTGAAGACAACTTTCCTCAGTCTGAAGGTGAATTCATTCAGGCACTTATTACCAAGCTACATCCAACTTGATTTTTGCTTATTTTATTTGTTAAGATGATGTTTCAGCAAATCTTTTGTGCCGGCGTGTGCCACTGACTGTTCCATTTTTCAAAAAAGCAGGTTTGCATACTAATTTACAATGCTATCTATCATCTATAATTATTAGTTTGTCGCAATGGAGTTCGAACTTTTGAAAGATTTGCTAACAAAATGAGAATTCCTAACGTTCGCAGTCGTCGTTTCCGACTCTATGGGTTAGTAGATCTTTAATCTTTATGATTATTTTACTTCTGTTTTCAGCATAGACATCAGTGGGACTAAGGTTCGTTACTGTTCAGTTACTCGTGGACGTTCTCGAAAAACTGTTATAAGAGGTCATCTAAGAACCAAGCTTTCTGGTCGATACCACTACAAGTAAGTCAATCCTGGTATCGAGATGAATCCATACCTTTTGTACATACTGTAGGAGAGGATCGTTTAGGATTAGGGGATCAGTTCGTTTACGTGTCTCTGGTGTTTCAGTGCGACTAGCTTTTAATCCTCGTATGTGGATCATATTTTTAACATTGTCTTGTTAAAAATACTTGTTCTAACTAGGTACTCTACGGAATGGATGCCCAGCTCTCTCAAACCTGAGATGTTATGCCAGGATTCGGAGTTTACAAGCCAAAGTTCGTGGTGGATGTATTAGGTGATCATTAAAAATGCATGTGAAAATGAAATGCAAAATGATGAATTATTATGGCAAAGGACTTATTCCACAGCATTGCTATGTTGTGTCTGTGAGTTGAGTCGTATTCATCTGTTGTAGGTCGGTTGTCAACTTCTTCCAGCGAATGATTGGTCGAAAATTGGGAAGAGTTCTTAATCGTAAAGTAATCAGCATTGCACGATGATGCCATGTAATTATGATTTTTCTCTCAGATCTGCAAACTTGCGAAAAAGCTCATGGTGAAGAAGATGTTCTAGATGATTCCGGATATCATCTCATCTTAATAATTAGAAGCTATACATGTAGCAATGTATACACAAGAACAGCTGTTTTAGTCAATAGTATAATGTTGTTGTATCATAGACTTAGTGACTGTGAGAACATGATAACATTTTCAATCATAATTTTTTAATTTCTCAACGTACATGCACTATAGCTGTATAAATAGAATCTTACTCCAACCACACTGCAATCATCTCCAGTTTGCAATCTTTGACTTTTCTATTTCTCAATCTGCTCCAAAGTAGAGCGCTGTATTTCTAGCTGCACTCAAAGATCTAGAGCTACCATCAATGAGCCTAAAATTAATGTTGCTTGTCTACAAAAGCATGTTGTAGTAGACAGATAATAATTATTTCATGCAGTTTTGAAGTCATATACCCAATGAGGAGAGTGTACCATTGGACAGTGTATTTCATGACCAAAACCTGTATACACGTGAAAGATCATGCATGCGTGATCTAGTCAATATCATGGTACATGTTGGTATAGTTGTTTTTTAAAGTTCACTGTGGTTGATGAGATCAAGTTGTTACTTGATGTAAATTTTGTTTTACTCACAATTGGATTCACGGATTGCTGCCTAAAATCTACTAGTCTTGACCTCATCAAGAAGACTCTGAGAGACAATCTCATCAGCTTTGCTGCTGTCCATCAGCTCACACACAGACACGCCCAGTTGAATTGTGGTTAGCACTGATTGCCTTACAGCTAGTGAGTTCGCCTTTACTTCAGAACAGCAAGGCAGACTTGTATATGAAGCTGCGTTCTGGCGAGTTATGGTATAGCTTTGCTTACCTCACGATCGAGTAGCCGTTGCTGGCGATCTAGAGTTCTCCGTAGACAAAACTATCCACATCAGTTGACTGCCTAGAAGCTGATAGGCTACAGGATAGCAGCGTATGTCTAAAGAAAGTGTGTAAGCAAGCTATGGACGCCATCTCGCTCGTTGTACGTGCTGTGCCGAGCGCCCTGAACATTATAGACACGCCCAGTTGAATTAGTGGTCAGCACTGATTGGCTTCTGATTGCATAACCGATTGCTGTACAGAGAGGTACAACAGTTGCAGTTTAACTTTACTGTGTATGTTTGTAGCAGTATTCTCACAGCAATGAGTGCAGTAGTCTTGTTGCAGTATACTTTAACTTGTAAAATAACTGCAGTAGCTTTGTGTTTGTCAAAGCATGTCCAGTGTGAGTGTATAACACAATGCATGGAAATATACCGAGGCATCAGCACCGCTTTAGGTGCTTTCATTAAGAATGTAGCCAGATCAATGCTTCTTCGCACTCCATACATTCTCAACAGTGCTGGCAATAGTAGTGATCTTTCTACTGAAGAAATATTATCATTTGAGCCATACTATCAGTTAAGTCCCTCCTCTGTGTGTGAGCTGACGGACAGCAGCAAAGCTGATGAGCTTGTCTCTCAGAGTCTTCTTGATGAGGCCAAGACTATATGTCAGTCACCTCAATTAGAGCTACAGAGCTACTCTTGTCTGAGGAAATGCATCGATGAATTAAGCTTGTTTTCAGACAAAAACCCTATTGTGAGTAAAGCACATTAACAACATTACTGTATTGATCTCACCATTGCCGCTAATATGGACCATCGTGAACTTCCAAAACAGGTACCATGATATTGACTAGATCACGCATGCATGATCTTTCACGTGTATACAGGTTTTGGTCATGAAATACACTGTCCAATGGTACACCGTAGGCTCACTTTCCGAAGGTACATTGGGTATGACTTTAAAACTGCACGAATTATTATGTCTTACTACAATTTGCATTTGTAGTCGAGCAACATTTAGATGGTAGCTCTGGAGTGTGGTCCCATCTTGGAGTGCAGCTAAGAATACAGTACTCTACTTTAGAGCTGATTGAGAAATATCAAAGAAAAAAGTCAAAGATTGCAAACTGGAGATGCTTGCAGTGTGGTTGGAGTTCAAAAGAGAATTGTTCTAAGCAGCACTTAATAAAGCATTGCAGAACATCTAACGTCACTAAAATGAGTATAAGATTCTATTTATACAGCTGTATTGTACGTTGAGAAATTTGAAAACTTGTGATAGAAAATGTTATCATGTTCTCACACTATGTCTATGATACAACAACACAATAAACTAATAAAAAGCTGTTCTTGTGTATACATTGCTACATGTATAGCTCCTAATTAAGATGAGATGAGATCCAGAATCATCTAGGAGATCCTCCTCATCATGAACTTCCTCGCAGCATTGCAGATCTGAGAGAAAAATCATAAATACATGGCATCATCGTGCAATGCTGATTACTTGACGATTAAGAACTCCTCTCAATTTTCGACCAATCCTTCGCCGGAATAAGTTGACAATCCTCCTACAACAGATGAATACAACTCAACTCACAGACTCGACATAGCAAAGCTGTGGAATGAGTCCTTTCCCATAATAATGTATTATTTCGCATTTCATTTTTACATGCATTTTTGAGTCCACATTACGGCTCACCCAACAAATCCACCACGAACTTTGATTCTTACACTCCGAATCCTGGAATTACATGTGAAGTTTGAGAGAGCTGGGCATCCATTTGGTCGAGTACCTAGATGGAATAAGTATTTTTAACAAGAATGTAAAACGTACGATCCACATACGATGATTGAAAGATAATCGCACAGAAACACCGGAGACACGTACACGAACTGATCCCCTTAGTCTAAACCATCCTCTCCTGCAGTATGTACAAAAGGTATGGATTCAACTCGATACCAGATCGACTTACTTGTAGCGGTATCGACCAAAAAGCTGGGTTCTCAGACCACTTATGCTAATAGTTTTTTGAGAACTTCCGCCAGTAACCGAACAGGAACCAACCTTAGTCCCACTGATGTTTATGCTGAAAACAGAAGCAAAATAATCATAAAGATTAAAGATCTACTAACCCATAGAGTCGGAAACGACGTCTGCTGATGTTAGGAATTCTTATATTGTTAGCAAATCTTTCAAAAGTTGGAACTCCAATGCGACAAACTAGTAATTATAGAAGATAATTATAAGCATTATAGCATTGTAAATATTATTTGTATGCAAACCTGCTGTTTTCAAAAATGGAACAGTCAGCTGTGGCAGACGCCGGCACAAACGATTTGCTGAAACATCTTAACAAAATTAATAGCAAAAATCAAGTTGGATGCAGGTTGGTAATAAGTGTCTGAATGGATTCACCTTCAGACTGAGTCTCTATAGGAAAGTTGTCTTCAGGATTGTCTTCATTGTTAGAATCTGCAGAGAGTGTAGAAAAAATGTCAAAAGACTATTGCACATCATTATTACCATCATCAAATTTCGTCATCATATCATCGCCATCACTATCATCGTCATCATCGTCATCATTGGTAAGCTGTAGGTCTTCAAGCATAGCCTCATCCTCATCATTTTCTTGACTGTTATCAGGAGTGTTGTCATCCACATTAGCCAAATCAGCACTGATGTCCACCCAGCCTGTTTCTTGCACTTTAACACCATCTAAAAATAAGCAGAAATTATACGTGCATGCAGATGATGCAGTTCAGTTTAAAAGTTGTACCTTCTTCTGTGTAAACGGTGGCACTGATGAGCAACAGCCCTTGACAGAGGAACAAAAGAGATAGTAAAAATCTGCCTGCCATGATGGCTGCGGTACAGAACTATTATAATTCTGCAACTGTGTCTCGGCCCTGACATCTCCTTTTTATACTGTACCGATTTTGGTGATGGAGATTTTGTCATGAAAGTTTTTGTTAATACTTGTATAAACCTAGATGTGTATAACTGAAGACAAAAAGGATGCAATCAAAATAAACTGCAGTTTCACTATCAATATTATACGACAGGTTTCTTTTTCTTGTCTTGTCAACTTGGTATTGTTATTACTGAAAGAAACACTAGATTTGCCATACTGTTATGTTATTACTGAAAGAAACACAAGATTTGCACTGCGTGAATAAATAAACTGAATAATGGACAACTCACAATGTTGTTAGTAATACCATATTTGGTCACATTTTGAAGTGCGTTTACAAGTAAACGATCAGTCTAAAAACAGGGAAATGTATGAGATGTGCATGCACATATCAAAAGTGTGTGTCCGTTTTTGGTGTTTTAAGCGAAAGGCCCTGAACGGGGACAAAAGTCTGCGTTTTTAAAAGCCAAAAATTGTCGCCGTGTAAACACCGCCTGATCAGTTTTATTGTGAAAATCAGTCAAAAGAATATGAGAATTGGAATTGAGCTTAAAGTTTATTAGTCTATGGTATTTCCTGTATGAATATCATTAGCTTGTTTATTTAAGTCTTGTTCACTCTCGGTTTCTTTAGTTGTATCAGTTTGTTTGATAAGAGTTTTAAAACTTCAATAATAAATAACAAATAAATTTGCATACATGTATACCAGAAAATAATAAAATTTTTATTTAATGCATGCCGAGCTTACTATAATTATAGTAAGTACTCTATAACCTCTAGTTCTATTACCATCACAAAATACACTGTATATGATATCTTGAATGATTTCTGGAAACACACTATCTGTAAGAATCTAGTTGAGAACTTGATGTTAATGTTTTGCTATATTCAATATCTTTGGTCCATTATTCTGTAAGAGGGCCTTTATAACTTTGCAAATCTAGAGACAAACATTAAATCACACAAGCTTGATGTAGGTTTACCTGGTGTCCAAGAAACTCCTTTATTTTACAACCAATTACTCGTCAAAATAAAGGAATAATTAAACAACATTGTATCATGAATTACCAAATTTTAGGCTTACGAAACTAGTCAACCATGAGCTTTGAATTCCAGATGTGGAAGAATAGAAGAACATGCACTTGAAATTTGCAATCAAGTTGTTTAAGATGTTTTTCTACAATTTCTGCATATAAAAATAACATCATGACTTGTACGTAATGAGTACACCTTCACCTTCACTGTCACCATCACTATCACCCTCACCTTCACACTTACCATCACTATCATCACCCTCACCTTCACACTTACCATCGCTATCATCACCCTCACCTTCACACTCATCATCACCATCATCATCATCACTGTTAAGTTGAAAGTTTTCATGCACAACCATGTTTTCAAGATCGATTTTAGTCTTGATCATAATAAGTGTTGTCGTGTACATCAGTCAATTCAGCACTGATATTAATTTTAACAATTCTTTGACCTTAATGTCTACAGTAACATACAGCTGATGGTAGCTTTACCTTCTTCAGCTGTGGTGGCGTTAATGAGCAGCAGTCTTTGACAAGAGAGTACAAGAGTATAACATGTGCAGCAGTATAGCACATGCAGCAGCCCTTCATATCTGTTGTATGCCAGAATAACTTGTGTGTGAATATGCGACTTTGCCTACAAATCTTGGCTTTTATGAGCAACTGCATGGATCCAGTAATTGCTTACATAATTGTGAAATTCTGATTCTACCTTCAACAACTGATGTAACCTAGAAACAGAACCTCTGTTACAGCGGCATTAGAGGGAAATTATGATAATTTTAATGTGACCTACATCAATCTTAAAGTGTCATGTTACTATTGGTACGGCACTGATGAGCTGACATAAGGAAAAGGTTAAATTTTGTAATACTAAGGATGCTCAAAACATATCCTCATCCACAGATAGCATTGGTGGTGTTCATGGCAAAGAGTATGCACTCAGGCACACAGACATGTGGGTTTTGATATTATAATAATAATATTATTATAATAATAATATTATTATTAAAACTGAGTTGTCAACTGTTTGCATAGTAAATTGTTAGCTAAGTTCTTGAGTACTGGAAGCACAAGTTGCGGGTTTGTAGCCACACCTAACAATTAATACAAAGAAGCCTTTATGCCAATCAGTGACGTCACGGCTGAATTTGCAATAAGCCAATCACCATAGCACGTGATAGCATCTGGAAAAGAATGATCAGTGAGGCGCCATGAATAGATCGAATGTGTTTCGTGCAGTGCGGTCCAGTCGGTTCGTCGCTGTAGTAGCCGTGCTTGTCATCGTGATTTTCGTGTGGGCATTCGCGGTACCATTCCTTACCAGTACGGGGTCTGACAGCAGGCGATTGACCACATCTTCCTACCTTGCTCAATTCACTTGGTCGTTTCCTGGCGGTCAGTCTCCGCCTTTCTTTTCTGGTGAAGAGCGGAATGAACTGAACCCAGGCTGCAAGAAGCCGCGATCATTATCAGCTTACAAACCAGTTGAAACATCTTCATTACTTTACGTACACCCACCTATCGTCCACTTCGCCAAGATATTTTCCCCAGCTCACGCCAAATCGTCTGAAGAACTTTCATACAAGGAATATCTATCTATGCTGTCTTACTATAAATTTCTGAAGCCCAAACTAATAGTTTTGCATTCAAATATTGGAGTGCATGGAAAGTACTGGGCTGAAACACAGTCTTGGACAGGTACCAAGGTAGTGTTGATTAAAGTCCCTCCAATCTCTAAGCTGCAGAATCAAGATGTGATATTCTGGGCCCACGTTGCAGATTACGTCAAGATATCGGCTCTGCTCGAGTACGGTGGAATCGCGTCGGATTTCGACGTCATTTTTCTCAAGGGTGATCGCTATCGGGAGGCGTCGCAAAAGGTTGAATGCATCTTAGCTTGTGAAGGAAAAGGGGATGAGTGCAGCAAGATTAATGGCGGCTTTTACTCGTGTTCCAAGAACTCCTTGTACATGCTAAATTGGTTAAAATCGTACCATTTTGACTACAAGCCATGGGAGTGGGTCTACAATGCAGGCGATATTCCCACACAGCTACTGACTAACAATTCTTCGTTGTGTTACAATGTAATGGTCGACGAAACCATCTCAAAGGATCCCATTTTCGAAGAATCAGAAAAATGGCTGAAGGAAGGCGGTGTGGATTGGAAGAGTAAAATGGTTACCCATTACTATTTGAGATACGAAACTTCAAAATTACCTTCAGACGAAGCTATTTTAAAGCTGGACAATTCTTATGGACAAATGTTACGATACGTTGTTGAATCAAAATGAATATTAACTATTTTTTGAATTTGAAATAAATTTATTAGAAAATAAGTTAAAGCTAATAGTTTACTAAGGAGTGAATTTTCTATTAACTTTATTTCTAATAAGCAGCTGCAATGCTGTAAAACACATTGTTTGAGTGAAACCTATATCTGGTCTGCAGGAAACCTTACTAAACACTAGAATTAATGTCACACTATAATGGTTTCCGCATACATGTAGCAGCAGTACATGCTGACATGTGTAAACTAGACTATAGATAAGCCTGTTTTACAATGGAGTACATGTACACAGCTATAGATCAAGCATGTGTTTACAACAGAGTACACAAGCAACCATCAGCAGTCACTAGCTACCGTAGCTTTGTCTCCTGTAGCCTCGAGGCGGTGTCCAGCCTAGGTGCTCAATTCTCTCATGAGAGCTGGGGAATAAAACAGTCTGTGTATGTATACAATTATGCTCATGACAGTATCTACGAATCGGCAGCTGCATTCCTAAATTCCCAACTTTGTAAATATACCACATGACTTTAGTGTGTCGCAAGTTTCATCAGAGTGGATAAAATAACTACACAATAATGTGGATTCAGTGTTGTTCAAAATGGAATAACATGTTCTAAACTATTTCGTACTAAATTTAGTCAATTTTAACTGTGGAGTAGATCTTATGAATGAAATAGCTTGCACCTATGTACCCTGCAGTACCTGCATAGAGAGAGGGAGGGAGGGAGGGAGGGAGGGAGGGAGGGAGGGAGGGAGGGAGGGAGGGAGGGAGGGAGAGAGAGAGAGAGAGAGAAAGAGGGGGAGAAAGAGGGGGAGGGAGGGAGGGAGAGAGGGAGGGAGGGAGAGAGGGAGGGAGAGAGAGAGAGAGAGGGAGGGAGGGAAAGAGAGGGAGGGAGAGAGAGAGGGAGGGAGAGAGAGAGGGAGGGAGAGAGAAAGAGAGAGAGAGAGAGGGAGGGAGAGAGGGAGGGAGAGAGAAAGAGAGAGAGAGAGAGGGAGGGAGAGAGGGAGGGAGGGAGAAAGAGAGAGAGAGAGAGAGAGAGAGGGAGAGACATGGTAAGTGAATGTATTACGAAACAGACTATAACAGATAGACAAGACACTTTGGAAAGTAATAAGACTCTGCATTTGGATTGTTGTTTTAACATAAGTTATTTTGACAGATAAACAAGACACTTTAGAAGGTAATGGTGGTGTATCATTAGATTCACTATAAGACCATAATTTTTGACTGTGTTATTTAACATAAGTTATTTTTTACCAATTTGCACTATTCCATACTAAAAGAATCACTAAAGTTGATCTATACAGGTTTCACTCACCGCACATTATACCAATTCCTATGCTGCCAAATGCGGTGTAGCTGAAGTAGAAAACAGTTTGAAACAGTCCGTACATCCTAGAGAAATGGCAAACAAGACAAACAGATTTAAAAAATAACTTATGTTAACAAGACAAACAGATTTCCTCTCTCTTGTATTATTATTTAGTGAAATTATTAAAAAAAAAAAAAAAAAAAAAACAGATTAAAATGACAAGTACTAACAGTTGCAAACAGGAGTAAGATTATAGATCCACTGGTAGTACTATGGGTTTGTGAGACACTCACTAATCCCAACATGAAAACACAATCTTTGAGTACTACTACACCACATGTTATGTTATGACATTAGCAGCCAGGTGCCCTCACATGGAGCTTATCATGCGGGAAGTTAGTTTGTGTGCTTCTAGTATGAACACACCATATTTGGACCATGTGTGTTCATACACATTAGCACACACTTTACTTGTTGATAGCACACCTGTTGGACCTAGACTACCCTCTCTGACAGGGAAGGAGGCTTGGTAATACACACAACACTTTAGTGAACTTGTAGACACAGTTTGAGACATGTTTTATTTTATCTAATGGTTTCTAATGATGGAGCACACAGATGAACCTAGCTGGGGCTCAAAGCTGGTGGTATTCTCAAGCAGTACGGTCAGTAACAAACCAGCTAATCATCTTTGCGCAAGTCACAATAAGCTTATCTAGTACTCTGCACCACAGGGAATAGTGGATCAGGCCATTTTCCATTCAATATCCGCTTGTCCTTTCAAAGCTAATAATTTATGACGTCTCACAATTATGATTCCGAGGTGCTAGATGGTCCAAGTCGACCTCTGAGCATACCAAAAGCAGGGGACAACTATGTTCAAACAAGTGGATGTGATTGAGGTGAGACAGGAGATGAGAGAGCTGTTGATAGAAATTAATTGTACTTTGAAAGAACTAGCAAAAACAAGTACAGTGACTGGATTCTATTGAGCAAACAAATTCTGGTTTTACCTTGGCACCACCTGCACCAATTAGTGAGTGAATATGAAACAGATCCTATGCCTAGTGATCTTGAGAGCAGAGACGAAGACGAATACTATTTTTTATGCACACATTGTACAGTAATATTTAATGCACAAGTTAGCGTTCTTCCAACCTCAGATTTCTAAAGCACTTGCGTTAATCTTTTTGAGTATCGTCTTTACCAGTAACCTCACATGAAATAGAGCCCACCGCATTGCTTTTTAGGCAAATGACTTACAATGCTACCATCTCTGAGCATATCAACAGTCTAACAGATCAAAACGTTACCAGTCTCATGAGCATAACAAGGTACGCTCCAACTACTGGAGTCCATTTTCATGTCTACTCACACAGCTTGCTATTATTCTTGCTTCAAAGTGCTGTTTCACTATCATCGTGTGCGTCTTGGGCTACGCGTAAACATTTCACATGCAATTGAAATTTTGTGAAATTCATTTTTGCGATCGACATTATTTATTTGTGAAATTTTGTTCCTGCAAATTTTAGACCAAAGTTCTGAACCACACTGGCTCTACCATGGGATCTACACTGGCTCTACCATGGGATCTACACTGGCTCTACCATGGGATCTACACTGGCTCTACCATGGGATCTACACTTGCTCTACCATGGGATCTACACTGGCTCTACCATGGGATCTACACTGGCTCTACCATGGGATCTACACTTGCTCTACCATGGGATCTACACTGGCTCTACCCTGGGATCTACACTGGCTCTACCCTGGGATCTACACTGGCTCTACCATGGGATCTACACTTGCTCTACCATGGGATCTACACTGGCTCTACCATGGGATCTACACTGGCTCTACCCTGGGATCTACACTGGCTCTACCATGGGATCTACACTGGCTCTACCATGGGATCTACACTGGCTCTACCATGGGATCTACACTGGCTCTACCATGGGATCTACACTGGCTCTACCATGGGATCTACACTGGCTCTACCCTGGGATCTACACTGGCTCTACCCTGGGATCTACACTGGCTCTACCATGGGATCTACACTTGCTCTACCATGGGATCTACACTGGCTCTACCATGGGATCTACACTGGCTCTACCCTGGGATCTACACTGGCTCTACCATGGGATCTACACTGGCTCTACCATGGGATCTACACTGGCTCTACCATGGGATCTACACTGGCTCTACCATGGGATCTACACTGGCTCTACCATGGGATCTATACTGGCTCTACCATGGGATCTACACTGGCTCTACCATGGGATCTACACTGGCTCTAC
>OZ024791.1:1495929-1543429 GCA_964017065.1 Haliclona indistincta
TGTTGTGTCATGATTTATAGCACCGACTGGAACAGCAAGAAATATCATGATACGTGGATTAAACAAGACAGCAGCAGAGATCACCTGGGACCCGCCACCAGTTGATCAGAGAAGAGGATTTATCAAAGACTACAGAGTTGTAGTTGAGTATTTTGAGGACGGAAAGACCAAGAATAAGACGTACACTGTTCCAGGACGCTCTGTTATTGTTACAGGTATAGATTGATCATGCAGTTATACTGCAGTAGTGATCATGTGCTCACTTGTTTGCTGCAGATGTCCCTGAACTAGCTGATCTAAATGTTACCGTCTCTGGTTCAACTGTTGCTGGTTCTGGGCCTAAAATTACCCACGAGGGAGTATTAGAACTAGGTAAGCAAGCACTAATAGTGAATGAGATTCTGTATCAATTGTTCATTTTCTATGCACAGTTCCATCGCATCCTAGAAATGTCTCAGGGACCTCTCAGAGCTTGACAGCCATAGCCCTAACATGGCTACCACCAGAAGAACCCAACGGTGTGATTCTAACATATCTTGTAGAGTACCACAATAACAAGACATTCGATGGGGTATGAGATTGTACCGTTTCTTTTATGTTTTGTAATGCTGAAATATTATAGAGGTGGCTCGTCTTAAACAAATTCGAAGAGGATGAAATGCCCAATGCCATCATCACAGGATTACCATCATTCGACAGATTCATATTCACAGTTAGTAGAGCACAATATGTGTCAACTAATGCGTGATGTCTATTCTTCAGGTAACGGCTAGCACTAGTGCTGGTTATGGTGACCAATCACCTGAGGCAATTGTTGATTCTAATCCATACTCAGGTGCAGAATATTACAGTGTTGTATGTTAGTACTACTGTATCTTGGTATACACAGCTGGAATAGTTTCAGTGATTGTGATAATACTGCTGATTGTCATTGTGACTGTGGGAACTGGCTGCATAATTGGAGGTGTGTGGATTCATAGGAGAATGAGAAAAAACAAAGATAGAGAGGAGGAAGAGGATGAAAACGAACTGATTGATGGCAAGATAAGGAAAAAGAAAGACAGATACAGCTTTCAGGAGTTACTCCAAGATTGGAAAGAAAGAGAAATTGAAACTATGGAAAAATCTTAACTCATGCAGTAGTATAGTCATAGTATGGCTCACCTTAGATGTTTGAAACTGTAGCTATATTAGTATCTGAACACTTTGAATGGTTATTATGCCTCGGTGGGCGGAGCCACGAGGCATACAGTAGTCGTGGTGTCATTCTGTCAGTCAGTCAGTCAGTCAGTCAGTCATTCCGTCGCAACGATTTCTCGTAGCTCGCTGAAAACTAATCGCTGAAACAAGCAACACGGGTAGAAATCGATACTTGCTCGGATTTGAATTTTCAGAAGTTTGATTTTAAAGCTTAGTGCGTAAGTTACCGCGTGAATTGCTCACGGCTGGCTTAGTTTTGTAGCGCACGCTGAAAGTTAAGCTCTGAAACCAGCAATGCAAGTAGTAAACGGTATTATCTCGCTCTAGAACATGTGAAAACTTTATACGAAGCTTTGTTCGTGAGTTATGGCGCAATTTGCTCACCGGCTCGCCATCGAGCTGTTGCTGGCGATCTGGAAAGGCAAAGCTATCCACAGTTGACTACCTAGGAGCTTATAGGTTAGAATTTCACTACAGGATAGCAGCACAGGTCCAGAGAAATTGTGTGAGCAAGCTATGGACGCTATCTAGTATGCATTGGCTGTATTGAACATTGTAGACACGCCCAGTTGAATTGTGGTCAGCACTGATTGGCTTCTGATTGCATAACTAAAGCACTGCATTGTGATTGCTGTACAGAAATCCTGTATACATGCATCTGCAGTTGCTGTGTTTGTGGAATGGTGGATTGTTGTGTTTGTGGATAATGTGTCATTCCACCGAGGCATCTGCACCTTTGGTGCTTCATTTGGAGTCTGCAGTTATGTTTAAACTTAATAATAATTATAGCTATGATATTAGCTCCATAATGTTACTGCAAAGTTGTGGTACAGGATTATAATTAACACAGCAGCTAGCTGTGTGTGGTACTATGATACAACAGGCACAAGAGTCACATGCACATTTACACTAAGCGGACACAGTCACTCATAAAACACAACCTGTACTGTCTATATTGGGACAATGTGGTCACATTATAATTATTACTGGTTTCTTTCCACAATTGCATTGGTTAGTGTTAACTGGCTCTCAACCAGCTGGAACAAACCTTAACACCACATACACCACCTGTCATTCTTCCCCAGGTGACTATAAAAACCCAGAGGATTAGTCGACTGTCATCCAGAATAAGTTCCACTCTCAACTTCCTCCAAGAGTACTACCAGTCCTATCACCATGGCTGAGCTTACCTCCATCGGACACATCCGTACCAGCATGCCAACTGGGTACTACATGTACAGCGATCGTCAGCAGGGTAGCACGCTCCCTTCTCGCCCAATCATGTGCAGCAAGACTTCTCTGCAGTTCTGCCAGGTCACCTATCCGACCAGTCTAGGAAATGCTTGCCTGCTTGCTACCAGTGACCTAAAGAACATTCTAGAAGTGACAAATGAAACTGACAGCTGCTATCCTAACTGTCGAATCGTTCACATTAAGCCAGCTCCCTTCTCAATCAGCAGTGGAGCCAGTTTCCCTGGAGATGCAGTTACTGACTCCATGCTCTTCTATATAAGCATGGTTGAGGATTGTCCCCGCTACAAGTGTCTCATTGAGTCGAAGAAGTTCACAGACTGCGTCTTGGATGTCTACACAGCAAACCCAGCTGAAGGAACCAAGGTGGTCTGTCACCCTAACTGGAAGGACAGGCGTTCTAATCAGGTCTTCTTATTGGACAAGAGGCCCAAGTATACATGCTAGTCTGCAGTCTAGCTAGGAACCTCTGAACAATGATTGACTGATGTGTGTTAATGAATTCTGCATGCTGTGTGTTATTTGTAACTTGAATTGAGTATCAAAATAATTTCTAATGCAACTGTCTAATCTAACCTAGAAATTAAATCCAGTGATAGATCAATTTATACAGCAAACAGACCCACTACCAAATGGTTAGTTCGTCCACGCACATGTGCCCTCTCTACCATTTCCATATGCACATCACATTCACATATCACATCATGCCTATCACATTAATATCAGTAACTATTGCTGGAGGCTCTTCAGAAATGATACAACAAGATTCTTATCGATTTATAGATAACTATTCGTAAATAAAAATAGCTATTAAAATGGACTCACTAGACTATAACTTGAATGAAACACAAACTAAACAAGCAACACTCTGAAATAGAATTTATATGCCGCCCGGAACCTTTTGTTACTTGAGAAGTGCTTAGAAGTTTAGTGATTGACTCATAGCATTAGCGTAGACTCACTAAATGATAAGAAATATCAGAAACGTGCTGAATAAACCAGCTATTAATTAACTAATCATCTTATCACCAGTAAATATGTATTCTGGTCAGCCCTCAGGAAATAGATGCTCCCAGTCCCAGCTATCATTTGTGCTAGTTACTAATAGTAAATAATTATTAAACATAGCAGGCACCCATATGCTGTAGCAAGACTCACAATGTTTACTTTGTCAAGTGTAAACAGAGTGCCTTTTAGGAGGGGTTCCACTACTTTTATCCTGCTAATAAGAACATCTCTTGAATTTGTTCTACATTCCACTTTATCCTCTGTTACCGCGAACGACTACACACTGCCTGATATGTAAATTGTTGTGTAAATAAACTATAGCACTGATACTTCTATAGCTCTAGTAATTGACTACCCTATAGCAATATCGTCTTGTTACAACACAGTTTCATGATCAGTTGTGCACTGACCAGCTGTCAGGATGGCCGAGTGGTCTAAGGTGCTGCGTTTAGGCCGCAGTCTACTCTGGTAGGCGTGGGTTCGAATCCCACTTCTGACAATTTTCTTTTTGTAAAAGTTGTACCAAAAAATCAAAGTTTGTTGTATTGACTTCACTAATTGGCATGATAACAATTTTTCAAACAGTTTGCCGTTTAGAATAGACATAATTTAATTCTACTTCTGACGTTTCTCTATCGGAAGTTGAGTTCCCACAGCAATGCTGCAAAGAACATATACTCATGTCATATGGTGATTGGTTCTTTGATTCATAACCATTATGATAGTTGTTGTTATACTGCTACTGTAATACAGGTCAAAAAACAAGCACCTATTGCTATGGGTTGGCTGTCGATGAAATGAGAAGCTCCTGAATAATTAGAACAGCTGCACATCGGATAATTCCTCAATTCTACAAGATTGTTCATTATTGCTTGAAAGTAGAATAATATTGAGCTAGTTTGGTTAAACCTTGGTTTTAGTTGTCATAAGCTAGTGTGTGTTGGGTATACAAAATGGACTTGTTATTTCATGTGCACAAGAGTTTAGTCATCATTTTTGAGATAGCCGCACTGCATGCCGACTGTCTGTATGTCAAATGTATAGCTACCTGTAGTGTACATCGGTATAATGTTTCCTGTACATGAACTTCAACCTGTCGTATGTGATCAATGACGTGTTGTCAATTTTATACACATTTAGTTTCACTGTTTACAATTGAGACTGTTTTGAAAATTTTAAATATGATCGTCTACTGTATATGAATATGATCGTATACTTTGGTCTTTCGATGCTCGACAGACATGGCTTACCCTCGGTCTACTAGTCTGAAGCAACTATGGCAGTCAAGCATATTATTTAGTCGCAAGATACTTTTGCTTCTGATGTGGGAGATGCTGTTCAAATTATCATGGTGTCTACTTATCGAAGGAACTTCTGAAACTGGGAATTTAGAAATCATTTCCATTTCCATCACAGAGTCTATATCTTTGCTTCTGGCTCCTTTAGCTGGACTACTTGCTGATGTGAAGTTAGGAAGATATGAGATTATTAAGACTGGTACAATCATCTCGCTCCTAGCTAGCTTGTTATACTACTGTGGCATACTGCTGGGAGGAACTATTAGAACTTTTCTTTTTTGTATAACAATAATTCTTTTCTGCTTCAGTGACACTTGTTATTCAGCAGCCATGCTTCCTTTTTTAACCGATCAAATAATTGGCGCCACATCTGATAAGCTAAGTGCAGTTGTACGTTGGTGCTACTGGGCAAAGCATATTGGATTCCTTCTGTGCAGCATTATTTTGAATTTGATTATCAATAAACTTGATATAAGGTTTGGAGCTGTTCTTTTCATTGCTGTTCCTCTTGCTGTGATCATCGTCAGTGATTGCTTGTGTCAGCAGTGGTTGGACAGGACTCATAAGGTCACTAACCCCATCAAACTCATCATACAGGTACTCAACTACACTAGGAAGCACAGATACCCTGAGAGACGCAGTGCCTTCACCTATATCGATGAGGAACAACCCACACGAATGGACTTTGGTAAAGCAAAGTTTGGAGGACCTTTCACTGAAGAGGAGGTGGAGAATGTCAAGACTGTCCTACGCTTGATTCCACTGATAATCTGCTTCAGTCTCTTTGTAATGACTCTCACATATACTCCAGTTGTAATCATGAACAGCAAGGAAAGTATCGATACCTTTATAAACCAAGGATTGAAAACATGGTTATTGCCGGTTCTCCTCATACCATTTCACCAGTTCTTAGTACGCCCTTGTGTTCGCTATAGTTGGAGCATGTTGCGATGCATTGGTGCAGCCATGCTGATGTGTGCAGTTTGCTACATGCTCTTAACTGCCTCAGCAGTACTGGATGTGGTCCTCTCTAACGACATGCACAGTTACTTGTCCTGTGCCCTTCACAATACCACTGAACCAATACACGTAGATATCTGGTACTTGAAGATATGTTCTTTAATATTGTACAGCTTCAGTAAGACATTAGTCTGTGTACTAGTGTTAGAGTTCTTGTTTGCACAATCGCCAGACAATATGAAAGGATTTGTTTTAGGATTGAGTTTGGGTTCTAGTGGTGTTGTCTACTTGATCATCATGGAAGCTGAAAAACTACAGATCACCTTGTGTTATGATTTACAGGCTATGGTTGTTCTTGTTGTGCTGTTTGTGGTCTTCATGGTCCTTTCCAAGCGCTACACACTTCGTGAGAGGAGCAGAGAGATCAACATACAGGCCATAGTGGAGGAACACTATGAGAGGTACTTAAACCAAGAGGAAAATTACAGAAAAGCATCAAATTTGTTGACTCATGATCAATCAGAGTGATTCGGCATTACAGAGTGCATAATTCTTTTAATAGTGTCTTAGTATTGTACTACTGTATTAAGTATTGGTATATTAGGGTAACTATCGTAGATCGGAAAAAGTTTTGCGTCTGATTTTCGCGTAGTTTAAATTTTCGTCGATAGCTACGCGTATAATACAAAATTAATGCGCGTTGTGTTTGTGTTTTAAATATCATAGATGATGGCTTCAGCGCGCCTAGCGCCTTTACGTGAACAGTGCCGAGCGAGACCAAAACACCCACGAAAAGTCGTGAAATTCTTCTGGCAGGTGCCTTTCAAGTTGAACTTTGCTTCAGTGAAACAGCGATATAAATTCTGCGATGATTTCTCCATTAAAGTCTTAGACGCCATTATTGTGCGGATTGCGCAATACGGTACGTGACCAAGCAGTAGCTTGAGTATATCGTATAAAATTATGGATGACGAAGAACACATATCTGGAGTCTTCGAAGAACGGTAAGCTAGTGTAGGATCACCATTCTGCGCTTGCCAGCCAGATGTACCGTATAGCGGGAAATTTTCGCGGAAGAAATTTTTCGTAAATGCGCGAGATAGAGGAATAATAATATTTTCGCAAATTAGCGCTATTGCCCTTATCTTTGTCAACAAAAAGAAAACATTCGTGGATAATAATATTTTCGTGAATAGGCTGGAATAGCGCGAAATTCGCGAGATTTTTCTCCAGCGAAAATTTCCCGCTATACGGCAAAGGTCTACACACTACAAACAAATGTGGGCGGGATTCATATGCACTGCATGGCACGAAAACAAGATGGCGGATACACCAGACTGAAAACGAGTTAATCGCGTAATTCTCTTCTCTCCTAAAATCTCACGGTATTTTAATCACCTGGTGCTTATGCTGATGGATAAACGCTTGCAACGAGTCCATTAAGACCGTCAAGAAAACATGTTGGTATGACAAAAACAATATGGCGTCTCATCATGAGGCAAAATTACGTCACCCTCATATCTTCGCCGTACGGGCGTTTCAAGCGATTCTAACCGCCTGAGGCATCGTAGTCGATGCCGCCAGAGAGACCTTTAGTAACAGCAGAAACAAAGTCTAAGGTGGTAAACCAGAGTTCACGTGACCACCCGGTCAGTGCGCTTTGTTCTGATTTTTCTTCTTATTCTTCTTCTCCAGCAAGCCTAGCGCTATGGATGAGTGAGCTATTGAGCAGTGCACCTGATATCTATATAAGCATAAAGCATTAGCAGAAGCGAGTATTTCCAGGAAAACAGCGAAATTTGGTCGATAACAGACTCCATTCCATGCATTCTGCTTGAATTCCGTTACTGGGTTACGCCTACTCGCGCACACCCACGGTGTATGTCATCGAGCGCACCTTAGTAAATTGCTTGGGAACGCGAGCGCTCAGTGCTGCCACTAGCAGTGTTCACAGCAGACAACGAGCAAATCTTCACTGTTACACTGGATTTGCCTGTTCAGGCTTGTACAGAGCCTGATTCCGGTCATATACATGTAGTTCTCTGTATTAGCATAAGTCACTAAGTGCCAACTAAGTCATTAATGAAACAAGTTATAAAAACGTTTTAACAAAAGGAAAGTTAGGGTTGGTCACATGTATTGAAAAAGCCTGGAAACAAGATTGTAAAGGTATTTGTACCATAGACTTTCCATGGCAGTTCAGAGGGGTAACGCTGCCTCAGTTATTGGTTCGATTCCTTGTTTGTCTGCTGCTGCCTAACTTTGCTATATCTTAATTTATTTTTCCTTGCCTTATTGTAACTTGAAACAATTGTTGTGTTGAAAATAAAAATTTGTTCAAAAAAAAGTAAACAAGATTTGAAATAAAATGATTGTAACAATAGCAGTGTAATGCTGTTGTACACATGTAGCTATTGAGTAAAGAAACATTACTACATTTGTCTAGAATGTACTTAGTTGGTTGACAGAAACACATTAATCATAATAATCTTTTAACAATAAGAAGGAACTGTTTTTCCAGTGATTTTTAATGCACGACAAGCTGCTTGGATGACAAAACTCCTACAGCCATTGCTGCCTTCTTCAACACAAGCATCAGCTGAATGAATAAAAAATTATTCAATAGCAACATGACAACACTAGGCATGTAATTAGGAAATGTTCCATACAGATTCCAAATGGCTTCTGTAGTTGAAATCCATATGAGAAATTATTTTGCTCAATTTTAGAAAATTAGATATAACTACATAACCATGATTAGTTCTACTGCTTCAAATTCTTTGTCACTGAGAGCATCTCTGAACAATGCTCATCAATGTCTAGTACAAACCTTTCAACGCGTAATATATATGTTATGCATGCGCAAACCATGGATCGGGACAATCCATGGATTGCGCTGCTCAAAGTATGGATCCGTGCTTTGCGCAGGCAATCCATGGATTGCGCAACCACACATGTCACTAAGCGTTCGGGCAGTTGAAGTAGTCATATTTCAGTGTCAAAAGCCGCCTTCGAGGACTGCATCACAAAATCTTTTGTGCAAAAGAAGAAAGGAGCAAGGTGATTGGTCGAGAGTAAGGAAAAGGAAATCGTGGCTTACCTTTCGGCTGGTGAAGATAAGGGCGATCCACTGAATGGCATGCAGTGTTTTCGTCTGGCACACTATGTTCTATTCAGATGATTATAATTGCAATGAACTATCTCTGCTAATATTGCAGGCTAAAATACTAGATATTGAAGAATAAGAATCCAGGAATGTCTATAGAAGATTCTACTGAGGCCTTCTATTGCTAGTGTGATCACTGCATACCCTAGCTGCCCACAGCTATTACAGCCTGAACTCAAGACTCGTACAACCATATTAATCTGATGTATCTCAACCTAGCGGCCTCGATCAGTATACATGATTTACTATGGCTATAATAAGGCTATAGCCTGGCAATCATGTTGAGCAGCATTGCTGCCGGAGGTGCTTCAGTGGCGAACGTCAGTGGAGTCCACCGCTTCTCATGAGCGTCCACGCATTAATGGTTTAGCCGAGATCCATACTTTGAGTCCCTCGTTTGCGCGATCCATGGATTGAGCAGACAATCCATGGATTGTTGCGCAAAGCACGGATCCATACTTTGGGCAGCGCAATCCATGGATTGTCCCGATCCATAGTTTGCGCACAACATATACACTTACTAGCTTAGTGTAGTGTAGCATAGTGCATGTAAATAATTAGCGATAATGTATACACTTACTTTCAGAGCTTTGATATTGTCTAGGTGATGTGAAAGCGACTATGTTGCTATCATTATCAAGCCCTGCACAACTGATCAAGACCCTCTGATACGGTGAGAGCTCCTCTGTGATGTATCTCAGACTGTTCAGCATCAAGGGAACGTGAGAAACAGTGCCGTTGGTATAGTCTAGAGTGAGTCGATAGCTCTGTACATCTACATCAGATGGTGGATTCCACTGTGTTAAAATTAATTTCCGACTGGTATAATTTCCAACAGCAAATGATATTGGTCGATAAACTATCATAGTTTGATTAAAGACTGTTGTCGCTTCTGTGCAGTTATCAGATACAGTTGTCATTAAAGGCACTTGATCTCCAATCATTAGAGTATCATTCCCGGCTCTGAATTCAACAATGATGTCTTGTGCTTCACTAGGAAGGATTGTAGTGATAGAAGGAGGCACAATTGCTATGCTGGCGTTTTTAACAAATTCCAGACCAGGCTCTAGTGGGACTCCTTCACTGTTGTTGTACAAAAGTGACATTGTAAAAAACGAAGCTTCCCCGAGATTCACCGGAATCACATCAAAGTAAGCAAGACGTAGGTTGAAGTTCGGTCCCTTGAATTGATTCTGAGAGTTCGGAATCACGTATGCAAATGGGTTCACTTGACTAGTCGTGCCTCGTAGCTGATAGAAGACTGGAAAACCGGGGAAGTATCCAGTTCCGCTGAAGACTCCGCTGCATTCAGAGAGCTCAATACTCTCAACTACATTGTTGTCTTCATCGACCAAGTCCAAGTAAGTAGAGTGGTTGAGTGATATTAGTGGAAGTTGTGGTGTTCTCACGAAAATCGTTCCTGTAGAACCTGTAAAATGAAAATGTTAAGGTATAGTCGATGAAAGAAGAAAAAAGATAGAAACGGTCAGTGAGAAAAAGATGTGGTAAAGTGTTATGTAAAACTTACATGCAAAAGGTTTGTCAGCGGTAGGGACTATTTCACCAGTTGGGCTACGTTTTGTGAATTGTACATCTATTTCCAGCACTACTGGTGCATTCACAGCGATCTGGATTGTACCAGATGAAGCACAGAATGTCCATATGCCCGGTTGAGGATTGATATTCTCTGATAAACCAAGAACAGTTCCTATTGATAGCGACTGACTGGTCCCATCCGGCTTAGTGATGGTCACAGGAGCGCCAGTTGATGAGGTACGTACCAGAACAGCAACACTTGGGTTGAAGATGGACACACTCACATTGTGACAAGCAGCATAGGCACTGAATATTCCACCAGCTCCACTTTGTCGCTTTCTTCTAGAACTACCTGCAATCACTTGTTGAGTGAACTGTTGTATAAAGGTTCCGAATACACTAAAATCTTGAAAGCTTGTAACCGCCACACCTCCTGTTGCCGTTCTGACGGTTTCGTAATTCTGATATCCTCCTCCACTACACCCTGATCCACTGAAGAAGAAGTGTACAGTGGTACTGGCTGCTTGTGCATTGTTTATGACTTGCTGGTATAGATTATCGTCTTTTGCTGTAGCGTCAGTAAGCAATATAATGTGATGAAGCTGTCTGCCGTTTGGCGGGAACATGACACTGTTTATTCCTGAGATAGCTTGGAGTGTGCCGGTCATTCCGTACTCAGGACAGTCACCCCCGCCATTAGCAGTTAGAGCACCAACGTCTTCCTTCAGCTGATTAATACCGTACACAGTAGCTCCATTGACACGAGTTATAGTTGGTGTTTCTGAGTTTGTAGCAATTCTTGAGTCGTATACTCGCAGTGTGCCCACATCTGTGTCAAGAGGAAAAGGTTAAGTCATTAGTAAACAGTCGTCACCTAGCATGCATAGATCTACTCACTTTGTAAAGGATTAGAAAGACCGTAATCATTAAAAGAGATTAGCACATAACAGTCAGGGAGGAGGTTACTGTTCTGCTGCTCGTCGATGAATTGTAAAATATTCTGACGTACTGCTGCTATCTCTTCACTCATGCTACCCGTGTCGTCAACTACAAAACCAACACACCTGTGCCAGCGGTTAGTCCTTGATGGATTGTTAAAAATTTGAGGACAGACACCCAGAAGGCACTCAAACTGATTTTCACTCAGACAGTTGCGGTAGGAATTCAAAGTCTTGGCACACCCACTCGATCCCAGGCGCTTTCTTCTACTGGTGGGCTGATCTTGAGCTATCTCCTGTAGACAGGTCAGCTTGCCGAAGGTACTACGAACAGCTTCAAGCAATGTCTGATGGAACTGTCCTCCATTAGTCATGTTCAACTCCTGCAGTAGCTGGTCGACTAGTGTTGACACATCATCCAGTGTTGGTCTGGTTTCTTCAGGACCGTAGCAAGCCTGGAAGTGAGATTCGCTGATTTGATTCAGTGCATTGGAGAATGAGGCGAACGAATCGTTTGATTGCTCCAAATTGTAGGTTTCCGTGACCGAGTCGTACAATCCTCGCTCATCAGTAGGATCTCCACCATTAACGTTTCCGACAACGCCTTCGATGGTGCTGATCGCAGCGCGTGAGGCATTTTTACGTCTCTCCACATAAGTTTGCACAAAAGAAGATTCGCACTGCTGCTGCTGTTGCTGCGCAATGCAGCAATAAACTAATACTGCTGCTGAAATACCAGCAACAAACAAAGCTTTAGCACTCATTGCTCTGCAAAGTCCGCATGAATAGATTGTACAATCTGTGAATTCGGAGCAGTAATACCAATACTTAAGCAGTAATACTCTTGGTAATACAGGTAAATTAATAAGCCAATTGTACGATTATGATGGGTGGAGTTAATTAAATTAGTAGAAGTAGATCTATTGAAGACTCAGCAGTAAATCCATTGAACATGCAGGCAAGCAGCAGATCATAGCAATGGAGCTATGGAAGCACAGGTAGTGAACTAGTGGCAGCTATTCAGCAGCTGTACAAGTTGTTGTATAAAAGTTGTAGTAAAACCAAGCCGAAATAAATAATGCTCAAGTGTAGCTGGCGTGACTCTAAATGCTCTGCTCGCTCCGGCTCACCTGTCGAGCAGCTAATGAACCCAAAGACGCTTTCGCTCGCTAGTTTAACTGACTGCTACCTATGGAGTTGTGCGAGCTGTACTATCACAGATCAAGCTTAGAAGTAGGCCCGAGCGTTCAAAACGGCTGGTAAACGAATCATGCCTAGGTAAGCAAATCATCAGTGGCATAACTTCAAAAGAAAGCCTTTAATAGCAAATCTGCCAAATTCAGTTTTCACAAACTATCAAAAATCAAAGCAAAGTGTCTAGCTCGCACAAAGGTTCACGCGTACCTGGCGAAGCCGGGACACCTGTGCATCAAGCAGGTCTGTGTGCCGGTGCTGCACAGTCTCCTGGAGCCGGGCCAGGAACTCGCAGGAGCACCAACTGTACCTCTCACTGCAGGTGTTGGCACCCGAAGTCCCACCGACGCCTGTAGTGATCAATGAGATACAGCCAGTGTACTTTGCTCCCCAGTACAAGACCGGGCCAGGTACCGGTTTTACAGATGGGTGGGCTGGTGGGCTGGAGTACTTGATATGTTTTTTGTGTGTTTTTCCCCTCCTGCCCTAGGATTCGAACCAGTGTCCTGACTGTTCTCTGGGTTAATACTCTACCAGTTGAACACGCACGCTCTCACGCGCGCGCGCGCGCGCACGCGCACACGCACACAGTTGTGTAGTCTTAACATCTTGTGTACCATTTATTTTGCACGCTCATGGTCAAGCGATGCCAAGTGCTGTTCTACTACATCTGTTGCTGTACACGTGCTTGTGCATCGTACTCGACATTGTCTTCAAAGTGAGGATCAACGACTGTTACGGATACATTTACATGGAATGTTAGGAAAAGACAATAACATGTGTGTGGTAATGCTGCAAGCAAGGTCTGAGTGTTTACATAAGTAATCTGTACTATAAAGAATCATCAGATAGGTATGCAGACTCCCACATCACTAGTTAGATATGCATACTCCCACATCACTTGTATTTACTAACTTGACAAACATACATGAATAACACCAGGAGCCCATCATGACGAACATGTACACTTTTGAAAAAATAATACTTAAATCAATAATGAGAATGAGCTGTTCCTTTCTTGACAAACGTGTCCTCCTTGGCTGGTTTATTGGATATTACGTATACATTGCCAATTACGCATACATTGCCAATTAACACTATGAGAGGTACGTACATAAACCAAGAGGAGAATTACAGAAAAGCATCAAATTTGTTGACTCATGATCAATCAGAGTGATTCGGCATTACAGAGTGCATTATCTTCTCAAGTATGGATTCTGAAAGTTGCAGACTTCTGTATAAATCATATATCAGACCTCATTTAGAGTATGCCTGTCAAGTCTGGGACCCTCATATAAAAAAGATATTGAGGCTCTGGAGGCAGTTCAAAGATTTGACTTAGGGCTTGTTACAAAAAAGGGATGCGCCATATGACATACTATTGGCTGAAAATAGAGTGCCATCTCTTTTGGACAGAAGAGCACACATGAAGCTATGTACTATGTACAAGATTGTAAACACTCTTATTAACTTCCCCAATGCACCTGTTGAGTTAAGGAGGATCCCTTATTCTTCAAGACACCTGCATCCTCTCACCCTTCTTGATCATCAGTCTAAGACTAATTCATCCTCTGCTTCCTTTTCCCTTTTACTTGTAAAGCCTGGAATAATCTTAATGATAATTATTGTAAGTATTTCAACTTTTCGTCATTTAAGAACTTAACTAAAGCTAAATAAATTTTTCCTTTTTTCCCTCTTTTGGGTGCACGCCTTGTATTAGCATATTTAAATTGCTATTGTGTATATCCGTGCAACTTGCTAAATTGTTATAAAAAGAATTCTTTTAATAGTGTCTTAGTATTGTACTACTGTATTAAGTATTGGTATATTAGGGTAACTATCGTAGATCAGAAAATGTTTTGCGTCTGTTAAATTTTCGCGTTGTTTAAATTTTCTTCGCTAGCTACGCGTATAATACAAATGCGCATTGTGTTTTAAGATGATGGTTTTCTTCTTCTTTCTTCAGCGCGCCTAGCGCCTTTACGCGAACAGTGCCGAGACCAAAACACCCACGAACAGTCATGAAATTCTGGCAGGTGCCTTTTGAACTTTGTGTCAGCGAAACTGCCAGCGATATAAATTCTGCGATGATTTCTCGATTAAAGTGTTAGACGCCATTATTGTGATTGCGCAATACGCACGCGACCAAGCACTAGCTTGAGTATATGGATCACGAAGAACACATATCTGGCCCGAGTCTTCGAAGAACGGTAAGCTCGTGAAGGACCACCATTTTGCGCTTGCCAGCCAGATGTACCGTATAGCGGGAAATTTTCGCGGAAGAAAAATTTCTCGAATGCGCGAGATAGAGAATAATAATTATTTTCACAAATCAGCGCTATTGCCCTAATCTTTGCCAACAAAAAGAAGACATTCTTGGATAATATCTTTCGCGAAAAGCTTGTAATTCGCGAAATTTTTCTCCCGCGAAAATTTCCCGCTATACGGCAAAGGTCTACGAAAAAAATGTGGGCGGGGTTCGTATGCACTGCATGGCACGAAAACAAGATGGCGGATACACAAGACTGAAAACGAGTTAATCACGTAATTCTCTTCTCTCCTAAAATCTCACGGTATTTTAATCACCTGGTGTTTATACTGATGGGTAAGCGCTTGCAACGAGTCCATTAAGACCGTCAAGAAAACATGTTGGTATGACAAAAACAATATGGCGTCTCGTCATGAGGCAAAATTACGACACCCTCATATCTTCGCCGTACGGGCGTTTCAAGCGATTCTAACCGTCTGAGGCATCGTAGTCGATGCCAGAGAGACCTTTAGTAACAGCAGAAACGAAGTCTAAGGTGGTAAACCAGAGTTCTCGTGATCACCTGGCCCGCGCTTTGTTCAGATTTTTCTTCTTCTTCTCCAGCAAGCCTACCGCTATGGACGAGTGAGCTATTCAAGACGAAACCTACATAGAAAGGCTACACTAGTCGTTGTGAGCAGTGCACCTGATATCTATATAAGCATAAAGCATTAGCAGAAGCGAGTATTTCCAGGAAAACAGCGAAATTTGGTCGATAACGGACTCCATTCCATGCATTCTGCTTGAATTCCATTACTAGGTTACGCCTACTCGCGCACACCCGCGGTGTATGTCATCGAGCGCACCTTGGTACAAATTGCTTGGGAACGCGAGTGCTCAGTGCTGCCACTAGCAGTATTCACAGCAGTCAACGAGCAAATCTTCACTGTTACACTGGATTTGCCTGTTCAGGCTTGTAAGAACGTTAGCTAAGCTTAGCTAATGTTGCTGAAGTACAGAGCCGATCGAGTGCAGCCTGCACTGATTCCGGTCATATAGTTCTCTGTATTAGCATAAGTCATTAAGTGCTAACTAAGCCATTAATGAAACAAGTTATAAAAACGTTTTAACAAAAGGAAAGTTAGGGTTGGTCACTTGTATTGAAAAAGCCTGGAAACAAGATTGTGAAGGTAAGTAAACAAGATTTGAAATAAAAATGATTGTAACAATAGCAGTGTAATGCTGTTGTACACTTGTATTGAATAAAGAAACATTACTACATTTGTCTAGAATGTATTTATATAGTTGGTTTACAGAAACACATTAATCATAATCTTTTTAACAATAAGAAGGAACTGTTTGTCCAGTGATTTGTAATGCACGACAAGCTGCTTGAATGACAAAACTCCTACAGCCATTGCTGCCTTCTTCAGCACAAACATCAGCTGAATGAATAAAAAATTAGATAATAGCAACATGACAACACTAGGCATGTAATTAGGAAATGTTCCATACAGATTCCAAATGGCTTCTGTAGTTCAAAGCTATAATATTTACAAAACATGTATGAGAAAATATTTTGGAGAAAATTAGATAAACTGCATGACCATAATCACTTCAAATTCTTTGTCATTCAGAGCATCTCTGAACAATGCTCATCAATGTCTAGTACAAACCTTTCAGCGCGGAACATATACACTTACTAGCTTAGTGTAGTGTAGCATAGTGCATGTAAATAATTAGCGATAATGTATACACTTACTTTCAGAGCTTCGATATTGTCTAGGTGATGTGAAAGCAACTATGTTGCTGTCATTATCAAGCCCTGCACAACTGATCAAGACCCTCTGATACGGTGAGAGCTCCTCTGTGATGTATCTCAGAATGTTCAGCATCAAGGGAACGTGAGAAACAGTGCCGTTGGTATAGTCTAGAGTGAGTCGATAGCTCTGTACATCTACATCAGACGGTGGATTCCACTGTGTTAAAATTAATTTCCGACCGGTATAATTTCCAACGGCAAATGATATTGGTTGATAAACAATCATAGTGTGATTAAAGACTGTTGTCTCTTCTGTGCAGTTATCAGATACAGTTGTCATTAAAGGCACTTGATCTCCAATCATTAGAGTATCATTCCCGGCTCTGAATTCAACAATCACGTCTTGTGCTTCACTAGGAAGGATTGTTGTGATAGAAGGAGGCACAATTGTTATGCTGGCGTGTTTAACAAATTCCAGACCAGGCTCTAGTGGGACTCCTTCACTGTTGTTGTACAAAAGTGATATCGTAAAAAACGAATCTTCGCCGAGATTCACCGGAATCACGTCAAAGTAAGCAAGACGTAGGTTGAAGTTCGGTCCCTTGAATTGATTCTGAGAGTTGGGAATCACGTATGCAAATGGATTCGCTTGACTAGTCGTGCCTCGTAGCTGATAGAAGACTGGAAAAGCAGGGAAATTACCTGTTCCGCTGAGGACTCCGCTGCATTCTGAGAGCTCAATACTCTCAACTACATTGTTGTCTTCATCGACCAAATCCAAGTAAGTAGTGTGGTTGAGTGAAATCAGAGAAAGTTGTGGTGTTCTCACAAAAATTGTTCCTGTAGAACCTGCAAAAATGAGAATGTTAAGGTATGGTCGATGAAAGAGAAAAAAAGATAGACGCGGTCAGTGAGAAAAAAGATGAGGTACAGTGTTATGTAAAACTTACATGCAAAAGGTTTGTCAGCAGTAGGGAGCATTTCACCAGTTGGGGTACGTTTTGTGAATTGTACACCTATTTCCAGCACTACTGGTGCATTCACAGCGATCTGGATTGTACCAGATGAAGCACAGAATCTCCATGTGCCCGGTTGAGGATTGATATTCTCTGATAGACCAAGAACAGTTCCTATCGATAGCGATTGACTGGTCCCATCTGGCTTAGTGATGGTCACAGGAGCCCCAGTTGATGAAGTGCGTACCAGTACAGCTACACTTGGGTTGAAGATGGACACACTCACACTGTGACAAGCAGCGTGGGCACTGAATATTCCACCAGCTCCACTTTGTCGCTTTCTTCTAGAAGTACCCGCAATCACTTGCTGGGTGAACTGCTGTATAAAGGTACCGAATACACTAAAATCTTGAAAGCTTGTAACTGCCACACCTCCTGTTGCTGTTCTGACGGTTTCGTAATTCTGATATCCTCCACCACCACACCCTGATCCACTGAAGAAGAAGTGTACAGTGGTATTGGCTGCTTGTGCGTTGTTTATGACTTGTTGGTATAGATTATCGTCTTTTGCTGTAGCGTCAGTGAGCAATATAATGTGATGAAGCTGTCTGCCGTTTGGCGGGAACATGACACTGTTTATTCCTGAGATAGCTTGGAGTGTGCCGGTCATTCCGTACTCAGGGCAGTCACCCCCACCATTAGCAGTTAGAGCACCAACGTCTGCTTTCAGCTGATTAATACCGTACACAGTACCTCCATTGACACGAGTTATAGTTGGTGTTTCTGAGTTCGCAGCAATTCTTGAGTCGTATACTCGCAGTGTGCCCACATCTGTGTCAATAATAAAAAGTCACAAGTCATCGTTAAACAGTCTGAGGATTGCTACCTAATATGCATACTCACTTTGTAAAGGAGTAGGAAGACCGTAATCATTAAAAGAGATTAGCACATAACAGTCAGGAAGGAGGTTACTGTCCTGCTGCTCGTCGATGAATTCTACGATATTCTGACGTACTGCTGCTATCTCTGCACTCATGCTACCTGTGTCGTCAACTACAAAACCAACGCACCTGTGCCAGCGGTTATTCTGTGATGGATTGTTAACTACTTCAGGACAGACACCCAAAAGGCACTCGAACTGATTGTCCCTCAGACAGTTATGGTAGGAGCCCAAGTTCTTGACACACCCAGCTGTCTGATTACTACTATTGGCGGGTTGATCTGGAGCTATCTCCTGTAGACAGGTCAGCTTGCCGAAGGTACTGCGAATAGCGTCAAGCAAAGTCTGATGGAACTGTCCTCCATTAGTCATGTTCAACTCCTGCAGTAGCTGATCGACTAGTGTTGACACATCATCCAGTGTTGGTCTGGTTTCTTCAGGACCGTAGCAAGCCTGGAAGTGAGATTCACTGATTTGATTCAGTGCATTGGAGAATGAGGCGAACGAATCGTTTGATTGCTCCAAATTGTAGGTTTCTGTGACCGAGTCGTACAATCCTCGCTCATCAGCAGGATCACCACCATTAACGTTTCCGACAACGCCATTGATGGCACTGATCGCAGCGCGTGAGGCATTTTTACGTCTCTCCACATAAGTTTGCACGAAAGAAGATTTGCACTGCTGCTGCTGCGCAATGCAGCAACAAGCTAATACTGCTGCTGAAATACCAGCAACTAACAAAGCTTTAGCGGCACTCATTGCCCTGCAAAGTCATGAATAGATTGCAAAATCTGTGAATTCGGTGCAGTATTAATAACCGTGTTAGCGATGTGCGTGGGCATGGTCATGCGGCCGGAAATGTCTCCACCTTTTTCAATTCAAAAAGTGGAAATTGTCTTGCGCGACGTCTGAGTGCCGTTTCAGTGGCTAAAAACCACCCAAAGGTTTTCAGATACGCTGATTCCAACTAATTATGAAATTTAAGCGGATAATTCTTGGAAACAATGCTGTTTTGCTATGATCAATCAGTGCTAGATCAAAAAACCCCAGCAATTTGGTATTCAAAAAATTATTTTCATAGTCAAACAGTTTGCAATGTTAGTTAAACTTGGAGAATGCCTCTGGCCAGCACTTACAAAAATATTAGTAACAGTTTAGGTAAGTGCAAATGTGCTTCAAAGTCGCGCACAGCTGGAGTGTCATGCTAACTGGCCTGTTTGCTATTATACTGTAACAGGCAAATAGCTGGTCGAGCGTCCGTTATAGCCATTGTTGTGGTCCTGACTGGTCGTAGTTTGCTTCAATAAGTATGCCAAACAGGTCAGCGTAGCCCAGGCTGTCGTGTCATACTCAAGATTACTGTTTTGCACCAATGCTACAAAGTGCGCAACAGCGCCGCTGTAACCAGGAAGCCGGCTTTGTAATGTAAATTAGTGGAGAACAAAATCACACAGTAACCGCCACAAAAACCGTTGTAACTCAGCCATTTTAGCACCAATTCTAACGAAATTTAGATCTGTGTGCTGCTAAAGGTTAGCAGAAGCAACCTAAAACGACTAGTAATTGATTCAGGCAGTTTAAACTTTTTAGTGCACATCGCTAACCGTGTACGTACCGGAACAAGCAACAAACTGTGAAAGCTAGCAAGTGCTAACATCAAAGGCTACAAATATATGTACTGCCAGAAGAGGTAAGTTTGCATGTCACTAAATCAACATTGAAGCTGCAATAATAATATTATTATACACAGAATCATCATGCAGTGCCTGTGATCAGTTCTTGTACACCAGTCACTACTCCTTCCTTGTTGTCTTCTCCTAATATCACTCCGGACACCGACTTGATTGTGTCGCCTGCTATCACCTCACAATCATCTAGTCATCAATCTTCTTTACTCCCAGCAGTTTTCTGCAACTTCAGACTAGATTTGTTCCTCAGTTTGGAAACACTAATTCTTTGTTGATTAGTCAACTAGCAACAGAAATTAGGCAGGCACTCCAGGCTCAAAAACTACTGAGACATTGAGTCCATTGGAATTGTTCCCCATGACCTAATTTCTGAAGCTAGTGTGCAACTTTCAGTCTCGGGTATGTCACTACCACATATCAGATCTCCACACAGTAGCAAGTCATGGCTATCTCACTACATGATGCTCACATTTATGATGAATGGGCAACTATTTGCTGAGTACCATAGGATAGTATGCATGTTAGGTCTATACCTTGCTGTTCTCATACCCATTGGGAGACTACAATTTCATGGTTGGGCACACACGTGGAAAGTTTAGCTGAGTGGTCTTGTGAGCCAGTCAGAAACCAGATAGTGAATCGAGGAGACCGTGAAAAATGGGTTGCCAGCTATGATGGATTCTATCTTACACGAGGACATTACTCGAACAATTCATCGGCAACACTGCATGACTATGCAACTGGGTCGATTGCTTGGTTCGAACACCGTACTAAACGAGGTGTTGGCCACACATGGGAGGGCACATCAGCTGGGGCAGAGTCAGACATGTACAATGTTATCCTAGAGAAGGTGAAGGAGGCAAATTTCAACATAGTTGATATGGTAGTAGACAAGGACTCCTCAATGAACGCCATCTACTGCAGTCATTTTCCAGAGGGTAACATCACCTACTGCAGTAACCATATTGCTAAGACGCTACACAAGGACCTACAGAAAGTGAAGCAATTGAAATGTCAGGTTAGAAGCTCTATAGAGCTACGTACATGTACATACACAATACAGTGCAAAGCTCAAGACCTTCCAAGGTGTAAACGCATGTCAGATGCCTTTATCAATAGTTGCAAAGTGGCAATGAACAATTTGATATCAAATGAATGTTCGATAGAAGATGGGGGATCCATATAGTGCATTTTCAGATGGAATTCTGAACTTTTATGCACACTATTGTCAAGATGATCATTCATCATCTTGGTGCCACCATGAAAGGTTTGATACTAGCTAGTATACTACAGTATGTTATACACATAATGTAGGAAGTAGATGGCAAACCGTACAAAGTCAAGAATGGGTTTACCTGCAAATCTCAAAGAACTGAATTCCTGAAGCTTCTTCAGGGCATGGCTGATAAGCCTCAAGACTATGTTAGCACCAGTGGTAGGATGACGACAAATTCGGTAGAGGGTTTTCATGGTCTAGCTCTAATGTATCGAGACAAACGAACAGATCTCTATCATGCACACTACACCTGTAAAACAAACATGGCAATCTGTCATAAGGTAAAAGGAATGTATTATGCACGTGTAAAACTCAGTAATTCCTTTGATAGAACATGGGACCTATCTGGAAAGTGATTTGCTTTATTTGTCCATTCCCCCTAAGAGCAAAGTATGCGTGGAATGTATGCGTGGGCACACCACTCTGCTGGCCCACAGCACTGGGGTGCGAGATGATTACGTAAGCGCTAAGATTAATACACGAATTTATATGGTGCTTATGGGAGAGATTGCTATACTTTCGACATCTTTGTAGTGCTCTCCGTAAACTTGACAACCGCGTGGTCTTGCTGCTTGGGTTTCTCTACCTTCGCTCTGTCGAACGCAAAAGACTACGCGTGCATTGGCAACATCGTTTTGGAGAAACGGGCGCGCAAACAAGCCCAAGTTACGCTATCTATGGCAAGCTTGTTGGGCATTTTTCTGGAGAGAAACAATTTTGTAAAGTTGGATACTGTAAGAGTATACTGCGTGCAGGTACTGCTGCCAGTGGTTACTAGAACTGTGGAGACTGTGTCCTTTGTTAGCTTGATCTATAGTGCGAGTAGGCCTTGTTTGCGCGCCTGTTTCTCCAAAAAGTTGTTGCCAATGCACGCGTAGTCTTTTGCGTTCGACAGAGCGAAGGTAGAGGAACCCAAGCAGCAAGACCATGCGGTTGTAAAGTTTACTTAGAGCACTACAAAGATGTCGAAAGTATCGCAATCTCTCCCATAAGCACCATATAATAGCGCTTACGTAATCATCTCACACCCCAGCTAGCCCAGAAGCCAATTACGCTAGCCAATATCGCTAATTAAATTCTTTAGGCTCTTAGTAGGAATGACCTATTAGATAGACCTTTCTCCTCTCTTCCACTCAATATGTTCTCATTTTTTTCTCACACCATTAACAACATCATGCAGTAGATGTCATACATGTATCTTTCAGGTATAATAGTAAGCAAAATAAATAACATTTTGGTACTTTTACTGATTACTAGGAATTACGAAAACTTTCAATAAGAAATGGATTAATAGTGACTGGTTATACTATCTTGCACTAGTGACATGAGTGATATGGAGAATCTCTTGTTCATCAATAAAGTAAGACAATAATGATTATAGTTGTCCTAACTCTACAATTCAACTCACAATTTAGGCACAGTTAATAATCAAAGAAACAGAATAGAAGGTGCGATACGTATTATGATTAATGCTTATCAAGTGAATTATTATTGAAAGATTAAAAACGCACTGGAAATACACAAGTAAAAACAAAGAAGTAAGGGGAGGCTGTAAAACGCGGAATACGGAATGACGGAATACGGAATAAAAAGTTCAAAGGCGCGGTTAAGATTACAAGATACCACACCCACTTACAAGCAAGCAGAAATGGTTGCTTGAAAGAAACACTATGGTAACACAGCGCATGTTGGTTTTGCTGAACAAAGCATTGCATATCAAGTCGGAGCAAAGACTGCACTTAGTCTTTAGCAAGAACGGTGACTAGACGTGCTACCATAGTGCGTTACGAAGTGCACTTAGTAACGAGCAGCTTCGTTGATTGAGAAATCAGCAATCTCGTTGTGGGCACTCTGTAGCATGACTAGACTTGGCATGCAGCTAGACAGCTTAGTTATCTAGGGACCCACGGATCCTTTTTTCGATATCAGCTTTAGTTGCCAAGTTACATTCATGCATGCACTCGAAAAGCTCAGTCGTCAAAGCATGAATGTAACCTATTTTATTTAAAATATTGTCACAATAACAGAAAGAAATGTACCTCACAGTGTTGTAGGCACTGGTTGGTCCAAATTGACGTAGACTTTCAGGGAGGTGCAGCAGAAGATGGAATTTCCCTTTGTTCAGCAGCAAAGGTGACACTGCCTTTGCTGCCTCCACTAACTCTTGCACAGTGTCAGTACAATTGCTGTAGTCTTCAGGACGAAATGGTATGCAGTACGCCGTACGAAACACCTGCACAATCATAATTATGCTTAAACAGGTCATGACAATACAGACAGAACCTTGGACAAAGCTACCCAGAGTCTTCTATTCGGAGAATCTAAAGAAGGCCAGAGAATGAATAAGCACATCTGAGCCCACTGCTTAAAGTTCTTTCCATGAAAGGACTTGCTATGTGTTGTTATTCCATGCAGGTGAAGGCTTGAATTCAAGACCAAACTTGGGAAGGCATGAATTCTAGCCTGCACCTCACTCTTCTGCTCTGTGGTCAGGTTGTCCATGATCGTTCTGGTCAGGTATTTATATGGGCCAAGGAGAATAGTATGCAAGCACTCAATCGGAGTGGACCTATTTTTTAATGCACGACGTCATTCATGTACATGTGGTATAGCATAAGTAAACAAGAATAACTTACATGAAAACATCAACTGATAGATCATACATGCATGGAGTTAGATCCATCTCTCAGCCCGTAAGAGGTCTTTATAGTACCTCTCTCTCTCTTGGAATCTTCTCCAGTGATCTCCTCTCTTTGTTCCATAGCACTCTTTTTCGATCTCAGTTCTGAGATGGTTACTGGACTAATGGTCCTGTCACACTGCATCATGTACACGAATAGCTATAGTTTAATCGACATCATACCATGCACATTCTGCAAAATTTCTTTGCTGTAGAGCCCATGTGACTCAACAGCTCTGATGCCCTTGGATTGTCAGCGAGCAAGCATATCACGTGAGAGATGACAATGACTTCTCGTCCAATGCTACAGTCGTACATCTGCACTCCCTTCTCTAACTTCAGCAGATCTGCAATGATACATGTAGGAGTGGCAAGTTCTAGAGGGCTAGCTCTATTAGAAGATGTCAGGAAGTGAATGTTCTTGATGTGTGCATTCTCCTTCTTGCTCAGGCCTCCTAACAGCAGGTACGTACCACACATCAAAGCAATTAGGAAAGTAGTAGTAGTAGTAGTGGTAGTAAAGTAGTGATCTGGGCGCATTTGGTTTGTGTCTGCTGTTGAGAGGTACGAACGGAGTGCTCAATAAGATCCTTGAACCTGCCCTGACGACGAGGGATGTTCCTGTTCCTCAACATAGAGAGAGAGGTGGAAGAGGATCCCTAATGAATGAAGAAGAGAAGATAACAGAACAAATACAGAGCATAATTATGTGACTGTTTAGAGTTCAGTGGTGTTTTGTACTATTGTGGTTACCATTAATTTTTGTTCAAGCTAGCTATACTAGATGACGTGGAAGATGATTCAGGTTTGTCATTCTTAGAGACGCTGGCAGCTTTATCCAGCAAAACGCTCTATATACACACAGATTCAAAAAGCATGCAGCGTAGACAATAATTTGGCGCTAAATTATAGACACATTGAATTTAAAAAACTCACAACTGTCTCTAGGATGAGATCGTTAGATTCCACCAGTGCATCAAACTGTTCCTCTATCGCCTCATCACTACTCGCTATAGCATCTCTGTCCACTGCCGGCCAAGAACCAGGCATCTGCTCATAGTGAAGGAGCTAGCCGATCCTGAAAACGTGAGAGTGAGAGAGTAAATAGATGGACTTCAGAAATACATGTCGAGTCTTTGACTTTTTCCTCTCTAAAGTTGTGGCAAAATTAGGACAAGATTGGCATGCATGCATGGCATAATGATGGACTCTTGCACGTGTTTGAAGTATAAAATTGAAGACTCTTACCAGGACAATAGGAACTGCATGGTTTGGTGAAAGATGGGTCCATACAGCTGGTCGGCAGGGATGCTCCACGTGATCTCCGTGTCAGCGTGCTTTTGACGTTTACGGAGAAAAACGAACTATTTGTAGCCGTGGCAACAAGAGTTTGTTTATTATTGTGCCCGAATGACTGCTCTCGCTCAGATGATCGGATCTTTCTACTGTACTCTCTATCCAAAACACTTTCTTCTGAGAATTTCAGTCCTGTGACTTGTTTGTTAAGTCTATAGGTAATGCTATAATGACTACTGTTAAGGAATCATCGACGACGGCTCTGTTGACTTCGGAGACACTGCTCAAGGATCGCTGGGAACCACTGCGGAAAATAGGCGGCGGCGGCTTTGGCGAGATCTACCAGGTCAAGGACAGAGACTCTAACAAGGTCAGTAAGATGAATTGATGCACAAAGCACGCTCATGCTCTGATCTGATCTTCTGCAGTTATGCGCTGTCAAGGCCGAGGCTACAGGAACCAACAAGCAAGTTCTCCGTATGGAAGTAGCTGTACTGAAGCGACTACAGGGAGTGCCCTACGTGTGCGATTTCATTGGTTGTGGAAGAACTGAAAAAATCAACTATGTCGTGATGTCTCTTCTTGGTCCAAATCTGTCTGAACTACGGAAGAGACAACCACAGCAAAAATTGTCTGTTTCAACAGTCCTTCGACTTGGGATCCAAATTATTAATGCTGTACAAGCTGTTCATAACTGTGGCTACCTTCATCGAGACATTAAACCATCAAACTTTGCAATTGGTGGTTATTATGAGACTTCGCGTTGCTGCTACATTCTTGACTTTGGTCTTGCAAGACAGTACATCACACCCACAGGAGAACTGAGACAACCTCGTTCAATCGCTGGATTTAGAGGCACTGTCAGATACGCTTCAGTGAATGCACATCTTGGACATGACCTTGGCAGACACGATGACCTGTGGTCAGTGTTCTACATGATTTCAGAGCTAGCAAACGGGCAACTGCCGTGGAGAAAAATACGCAACAGAGAAGAGGTAGGAGAGTACAAGTTGGCGTATGATCACGGAAAGCTGATCACTTCTTTACCAATTGAACTCAAGAAGTTTCATGCACATCTGAGAACACTGACCTACTTCTCAAAGCCTGACTATCCATTCATCATCAAGTTGTTCGAGCAAGCCATTGAGAGGCTTGGAATACAGGAGACTGATCCATTTGACTGGGAGCAACCTGACAATGGCTTCCCCTCCAGCGCCAGTGTCATATCACCTGCCGTCAACTCACAAGCCCAACCTGAGGAGAAGAAGGACGGGTTGCCGTCATCCAAGACCCACTGTTCTGATGCAGACATTGTTCCCGATAACATGAACTGCAACTCAGTCAAGAAGATAATCATAACAGTAGACAACAAGCTAGCTGCATCGACTGGAAATGCCGACACTCCTGACCACAAAATGGTACATCCTATTGAACAAGAACAGCCAATACCTGCCTTCAACGATGAAGACCCCAAGTCTCAGAAATCCTCTAAAGTCAATCATAACATTCATCAGCTGTGCATCGATGAGAAAGAGTCTGACAGCAATGATGATTCACACCCCAACAGCAAGCAAGGAGATGAACAGCAACACAGTTCACAGGAAGCTCCAGACAGTGACAAGCCAGATCAACAGCAAGATGTGAAAGCGAAGAAACTAGATCAGCACCAGAAAGAAGATCAAGAGGTCTTTTCGTCTGATACTGCAGATTCTCCTCCTGCAGCAATAGACTGTGCACATTCCTTTGTCAAAGTGGAGTCTACTGCACACATCCCTCACCCTCCTCTCAATCCACCACCCTCAGGCTACTTCTGTACTTTAGCTAGGCGGAGACGATTCAAAAATCTCCACTCAACTAAACACTAATCAATCAACTGCTCTTCCATAAACATTATGTGACAATCAGTTATCACCACGGTATAAAATTTTAACGGTTATAATAAAAAATCGAGTCAATTTTTAATTAGCACTAAATAAGCTAAGTGGGCGTGGCTACGAATTGCAACAAGTGTTCGAACAAGTGATTCGTTGTCTGGTATCTCATTGTATCTCTAGTCAGTCTGCTCAGCTGTCGTTCTCTCAGTCAGCCATGGCTTCTGTTGAGATGTCTACAGCTAGCACTAGTACGCGCGAAAGCGTGACAGCATCGCAAGCTGCAGAAGGAATGGACGTGCTCAAAAGTCTTCTAAAACCGCCAGGTTAGGCCGCGGCTCTGCTGCTAGACGGGGCGGTGTTTGTTGTTGTTTTTAGAAAGTGTGTGGGAGAACCCTAACTATGCTGCAGCTTCTAAACAGCTGTTTCTCATTCTTTCTAATCCCAATGCCTCTTCCTGCATTAGTATATCTTTTGAGCACAATAGTTTACTCATTTTTTCACACACTCCATAGAAGCTGTAACTGCTACCAAGCTAAAGCCAGTGCTGGAGAAGCAAATATGCTATTTCTCAGGTAAACCAACCTACTGCTCACAGCCACACAAAGCAGTTCACAGTAACTATATACATGTAATCATCACCAAGCTGGCAATGTCCTTTCTTGGAACAAGTATGTGCATGTGGTATGACCATGTCCACAGTTATTTGGGTGGTGGTGTGTAGGGGATGGTGTGTGTAAGACACCTTGTATACTGACACCAGTTACTGGGTGAGCTGTGCTGCTGTTGGCTGTTCAGCGTGTTGATTACCGTTTAGGGAGCTGTGCTGATATTAGACAATTCAGGGTGTTGGGACTGCCCTGCTTGTGCTGATGCTGTTCTCAATGTGTGTATGCAGCACTCAAACTGCATTGCTATAGTGCTTGGTTTGTCTGTATCAAAGACAGTGGATAGCAGTGCCAAGCTAATACCACCTCACATGTGGTTGGTATTCATGTGTGTTGTAGGCGATGAAAGTACCTCTATAGAGCGTTCTCTGTGAGCATGTTGGCACCCTGTCAGCTCCATTAGAACAACACGTCAAGATACCATACTCCCTTGTCTGCTAACTGTCGACTATAGCAGCGTAGAGAAGAACCCTGTATTGAGATGATGATTGTTATACCTAGCACATCAATATTGTGAGTTGTCTTACTGAGTTAGTTTTGCGATACCACTTCAAAGTGCATGATGCACATGTGTTTATAGACAGTAGTGAAGTGTATGGGCAGGCACTGATATGTGGGCATATTAGCGTGGTCCTGGTCTAACATGGATCATTTAGCACCGTGGTATTGGATGACTGCTTATATGCTATCTGAATTAGCAAAGGACATTCCTAAATTATTCAGTTCTATGACTTTCCACCTAGCAAAGCACAAATCATCTTGTATACAAGCGACAATTTCCTCACGGGTAGAATTAGATCTACTATGCCCGAAATCATTGACTGTTAAATCAAAGTTACTCGTGGAGTAATGTGACACTTGATAGACACAGGTCTAGACATGCCTTCCTCACATTGTCTGTTCTGATAGTATAGAGAAATGTGCAACTCCAGATGTCTTTTACTTGAGTATTAAATTATGAGTGTTTGAATACAGACACGTTTCAATATAAAGCATTGTTCACTTCCTTCAGCTGTAGTATGTTAGTTGTTACGTGAGTAGCACATTGTGTTGCATGTAGAAAATCCTTCTTTTGAGGATATTAGCAATTCTCAGGATTGTACTAGTATGTTTGAGATGCGAAAATGAATGTAGTACTCAAATGGAACCATTGATTGTATACATGTAGTGGTTCTTTATGATAGCAATGGTGAATGTTTGGTGCACTGTCTGTCAGTTCTACAAGCTGATGACATTTAGTCTTTGGCTAGTAAGTCTCTGTTTGTTTACCAATCTCCTGTGATGGTAGTGTAATCGTTGATTTATGAACAGCTGCGGTCTACTACTATTATAGGGAATTTCTTTCCAATTAGACGTAACTCGGTACTATTGGTGTTATATTTTCTCTAGAGAGCACCCGATGAATGTCAAGCATGTGACAACTCTGTATACAAGTCTTCATAGTGCTTCCCGCTTGTCTTCCTTTAATTTCTCTGTACAGTACATGGATCATAGCGTACTGTACACGACCAGTGTACTATAGTAATGCATGTGTTATACTAGTACATGCACAACTTGTGCCAACATCCTTCACATGTACTATACAATGCTTATAAAAGTGCTTGAAAATTTTGATGTCTTGTGATCAAAATTGACCTGATTGACTTTTCAAATTATTTTGTGTGTTAGTGTTGCACTTTTTAGTTTTTTTTATATCAAAACTTTTTTACTTTACTTTTTGTGTGTTAGTGTTGTATTGTACATTTGAGCAGACGTTCTCACTATCGAATTATGTGTGTCAGTGGGCAAACACTGCTTCATAAAAAGCATGCATTATGCATGTTTCATCACTTGTACATGTGTCTGTGAGACCAATAATGTGTCCCAGACTGTAAATCACCCACTCAGGTTAGGCATTGTGTGTCCTGCTAGTATTGTCCTGTTCTCTCTACCCAGACATCACACCCCATGGTAGTGGGATATCCTTACACAGCAATGTGGTCATTGTTGTGTATACAAGTTGCCTTTAATAGTTGACACTCTGCACCATAGTGTATTGATAGGCTGTACTACTGACCATGTGTGTCTCTTCAGCGGAAATAAACTTTTTGTCCCTACAAAACGGTACCTGTTTGGGTTTACAATACACCATCATTCATCTCCACTTGGTGACTTACCCTTGACACACACTGTCTTGTATAATATTGTTTACTTTCTCTTGAGAACAGCATATCAACATGCCCCGAACCCGCAAACGCTCGCCACAGTGTGGGCTGGGTGTTTAGAACATACTTAAGCCTCTTCCATCAATGATAATTTACTAATTAAGGTGTCTATTTGCTCGTGGTCGGTACGTAGGCTTGTGTAGTCTAATTATCAATAGGCAAATATAGCAACATCAAAGACCAATACTTTTATCACAGTTTAAACCATTTTGTGTCTCAAAACAGACTTATCAATGGTCTATTAACGTGGTTCTAGGTTTGCTACTATACGTAGTAGATGTTGCTTGCTCTGTAGTATAGCAAAGTGTTGTGGTTTTCATCACAGTGTTGTCATACTGAAGCCATGTCACGTGTAGTGGTGTGTGTTACACTGACGATTATCATTGATTTGAAGATTGGGATGTTTCCCATAGCAGAGCAGTGGGTTATGGTAATATGGAACAGACTATAAACACACTCACTCTTTGAACAGCACATTTTAGTTTACAGAGACTATGATTGTATAATTACACAACATCGTATTACTAAGTAATCAGTTTGCATAATTATTATGACAGATAAGTTCCTTTATCAATAATACTCCATACAGTGCCTTTAACTCTGAAATGTGAGCATTCTACAATACAGTCTCAGTGTGTCCGTATAAGTGTGGTTAATTAAAGATTGATATTGGCTCAAATAGCACACCTGCTAGAGCAGTCATGTGTGCTGTAAGAGTACAAGGGAGTGGTTAAGAGAATGCTGCTACAAAATGTACATTTTGTTTTAAATTAAAGTGTTTAGTAACCATTTTATGTCTCCCTCTCCCTCTCCCTCTCCCTCTCCCTCTCCCTCTCCCTCTCCCTCTCCCTCTCCCTCTCCCTCTCCCTCTCCCTCTCCCTCTCTCTCTCTGTTGTTCAGGTGCTAAGCACAAGGGGTTGCCGATACTGACATTTCCCTGCACTGGTCTCAGTCATCTTGAAGAGGAGGAGGGCTTTGATGACATGAACTCTTCGATATCATACTTCTTGACAATGATAAAGTGAGTTTACTGACAATAGATACACACACACACACACACACACACACACGCACACACACACACACACACTCACGCACGCACACACTCACACACACACACACACTCACACAGAGGTTACGTAATCAGATGAACAAACAGAATGAATATTTTACTGGTGTTTTCCTACTGTAGACCAGAGGATGTTGATAAGGGAGTAGTGGTACTAGTAGACTGCCGCAAGACCAAGCAAGCTCAGACCATCAAAACTCTAGTTGAGAAGATGGCGGTGAGTTACCACAGTCATTTGAATAGAGAATGCTATTCAAAGAGCTCGGTATTATCTTCATAATCATGTTTTGTCTCCATTATAGTCACACGAGTTTCCTCTGACAGTTCAATTATTGTATCTACTTAAAAATTCAACGCAGTTTTTTTCAAAGGCAGGAATTGCCTCGTTCATGAAACCAGGCTCAAGACCTCGCTCGCTGGCATCGGCTGAAGTCAAACAAAAGCTCACGGTAAGATGATATTAATAAGATGTGGGCGTAATAATTGTTGTGTAGTAAGAATTAATAAGCTTCCAATGTGGTTGTTTGATCTCCATTGATGCTTGACTTATTCTAAGTACGCTGCAAACGCTTCATCCATTGCAGGTGGTGTCAGTGAAGGATAAAGATGACTTGTACCAGAGGATTCCACAGGAGAGTCTGACAGCAGAGTTTGGCGGGTCCCTGGAGTACAGTCACCTGGATTGGCTAGCCAGCACCACAGTAAGTCACACTGTCAATACAGCAGTAGCATTATAGCAGTAGCAGTAGCAGTAGCAGTAGGGTATTCAATGACACTTACTGACAATAAACTTTTTAGCTGCTATACAGTACAATTTGACTCTTGTAACAGTATTTCTGACTCAAAATTTTGCACTTCTGATAATAATATGACCATTTCTGTTATTGTATTATTGTAGATGTATGAGCGTATTGCACAGTTGAGGGAGCAGATTCTGTCACGGTTACCAGATGTGAGGGATGGTCTGAACGAGTTTGAGGTGCCCCAGTTAGTGAAGGACGCTGAACGACTGTTACAGCAACACTTGAAACTGAAGGAGTTCTTTGTCAACATGTTTGCTGAGATTGATGTACTGATGGATCAACTCACCACTCGACTGCTCGCCAAGAATGAAGCAGCGGCTAGCCTGACTGTGGCTACCGTGGCACTACTACCAATACCATCAGTGATGGAGTACTTGAATCGAACAAACGAGGAGGTGCATGAAGAGCAAGCCGAGTTCGACAAGTTCTGGGCGATGCATAAAGCACGTCTGGATCACATTATGAGAACTTGTCACTTTTATAGAACAGTGATAAAGGTAGAGCACACAATATTGCAGGATAAAAGACAATGTTAACCTTATCTCTCTCTCTTCTATCCTCTCTCTCTCTTCCTCTTCTCTCTCTCTCTCTCTCTTCCTCTTCTCTCTCTCTCTCCCTCCCTCCCTCCCTCTCTCTCTCTCTCTCTCTCTCTCTCTCTCTCTCTCTCTCTCTCTCTCCCTCTCTCAGGTCCAGAACCTAATGGATAGCCATAGTGATGACCTCACTGGTTCAGAGGTTGTCATCGGTGGTACATTAGAGGAGGCACTTGAACTGGGAGACAAGCATGATTTATATGTGAACGGATGCAAAGATGTAAGTTGGACAGCAAGTGCATGTGAATTACATTCTCTCTTTTCTTATCTCAAGACAATGGAGAAGCATATTATAGAGCTGAAGGAGGAAGGACAGCAGTTATCCAAGGCCCCTACCTCAGACCCAGCAGCCATGACACCAGCGATGAAGAAAGCAGTGGACGAGGTGACCAAGAAGATACAGATGTTGACCCAGCAGCAACAGGAGTTCATGACACTCTGTCAGCAAAAGAGAGACTTCTATATTGTAGCTATCAAGTTCCACATGACAGTAAAACAGGTGAGATGCAAGACTGCAAGTGTGTGCGTGTGCGTGTGTGTGTGTGTATGTGTGTGTGTGTGTGTGTGTGTGTGTGTGTGTGCGTGTGCGTGTGCGTGTGCGTGTGTGTGTATGTGTGTGCATGTGTGTGTGCGTGTGTGTGCGTGTGTGTGTGTGTGCGTGTGCGCGCGTGTGTGTGTGTGCATGCGCATGCATACATGCGTGTGTGTGTGCGTGCATGTGTGGTGTGTGTGCTTTATTCTCTTTGTCTATGTTCCATCTCACTTCAGTGTGATCAGTGGTGTAACTCGGTTAAAGAGCTGACCGAGACTCCACCTACTCCTGACACCACATCAGTGGAGCATGCCGGCACTCTCATCAGCCAGACGGACCTCTTGATGAAGCAGATGACCCAGCGACAGCTCAACACACTCAAAGAACTAGCTTCGTGTCTTCCCGAGAAACAAGTCAAGAAAATAACCCAGAAAACGACTCAGAAGTGAGTGGAATTGTTTTGATGAAGTGTGTGCCAATGATGATTCCGGTGATCTTCTCTTTGTTAGATGTACTAACAGTCGACTGAAGCTTGAGGACTACAAGAGCAAGTTGCTGCAGTTGGTAGCTCTGAGCTACAAGCCGCCCCAACCACCGAGCCAGCATGTTACTGATAGCATCTCGGTGAGTAATGGTAGTTACGACACTCATAAGGTAGCAATATGTTTGATCAATGCATTTAGCTATAAGGTAAGTGCACAGTGTCTCACTTATGCTCTCCATGTGCTTTGCAACCATGAAGTGTTTCACTGTCAATATTTGTGGTCTCTTTCCAGTCTGTAGGTAGCACCTCATCAGTGGATCATCCTCACCCATCCACCAGCAGCCTGGCTAGCTCACACTCTTATGGCTCACTCACAGGCAGCGATCTCAATGATGCTCCTAGCATTGTAAGACCACACACAGTAACTAGTCATAGAGCAATCCTTTACCAGCATCGAAAAGTGTTCAATTCACTAAATTTAATATTATGTGAGAAAAGGGATCACTTCGCTCCTGCAATTTTTGAATGCACGCCTGTTTTCAAATGGCTGCTACTCGGGTCAAACATTACTGAAATTCAATGAATTTTTTGTGTAATATCTGCTCGCTGTATATCAAATTTTAGTGCCATGGTACTAAATTTGGATGAATGGCAGCAAGTTGAAAACATGCATGCGTTCGAAAATTGCAGGAGCAAAGTGACCCTTTCTCAAATCCGCTTTTCCCAAATCCGCACACGATTAATTTGTTGTACTAGCATAGCTTCAAATGCAATGGTTAGTCTCACGGGTCAGACGTTCCTGGCTCACGAGACTATACAAGGGTTATGTGCACCAGCTTCTTTCGTTACTATTTGTCTAGTCCCCTCAGCTGGCTGGCTATATTGATGATGAAAGTGATCCTGCTGTGCTGAGAAACAGACAACACGTCTACAAGGAAATAGTGGATACAGAGACAGTATTCATCGAGGACCTCAAGATCATACTGGATGTGAGCTAAACACCACAGTTCGACTCTAGTTAGGTGATGTTCTTTGTCACTACTAGAGTTATTATTATGAAATGGAACCCGAGGAGAGAATCCCACTGAGACTGAGAGGAAAGAAGGGCGTTATATTTGGTAACCTCAAGGAGATCTATGAGTTTCATAGCCAGTAAGCACGCACACACACACACGCGCACACACACACACACGCGCACACACACATACACGCACGCATACACACACACACTCACACACACTCACGCACACACTCACTCGCACACACACACACACATACACATTTAATTTTTGTTTCCTTTCTCAGAGGATTTCTGGGTGAGTTGCAGTTGTTTTCAGAGCATCCTGAGAGAGTTGGACAATGCTTTCTCAAATTTGTGAGTCCCTATTCTGTTTTGGGTGTTTCTGCTTAAATTCTTCATAGTTACTCTGAAGTTAATCTTGTTTCTTGAACACAGAAATCTGAGTTTCTCTTGTATGAAGAGTACATTAAAAACAGAGCAAATTCTGAAGCTCTCTTGTGTGAGAGTCCAGAGTGTCAGTCATTCTTCAAGGTAGTACTACCATCGTATTTTTGCATTTACTCATAATTTTTACTTCTCTCACAGGGTATTCAGATTCGTCTAGCTCATCCACTTGCACTTAACTCATTTCTCATCAAACCTATTCAAAGAATCACAAAATATCAACTACTGCTCAAGGTAATTAGCACTAATGTACATTAGCTCAGTATAAACTGCTTATAATCTATATCCTGTTTATCCAAGCTGAGTTTCCTAGTTGCCTTATCAAATATGTTTGTCTCGTAGGACATGATCAAGCATTCTTCAAAGGCAGGTCGTGGGCTCACCGATTTAAAAATTGCACTCGATCTCATGTTGAAGCTGTTGAAGAGCATCAATGACTCACTCCACGTGGTTGGACTAAGAGGATTCCCCGTGAGCACACACACATACACACACACACACACATGCACACACAAGCACGTACTCTCACTCACTCACTCACTTACTCACTCACCCACTCACTCACTCACTCACTCACTCACTCACTCACTCACTCACTCACTCACTCACATTTGCTCTCTTCTTCATAGGGTACTCTTGCTGAACAAGGAAGACTACTAATTCATGTAAGCTTGAAAATAATAAAACCTCTGCAAATTCAAACGTACTGTTGAGAAAGCATAAAAATGTTCATGCATTTGTAGTGAATTATAATATTGGTTGTTGGTGTATTGTTATACACTAAAGCAGTGTTTGATTGTTCCATTGTACTAGTCATGTGTTGTTCCTCTTCCCAGGACCCATTCCAAGTGTGGGAGACCACTGGTCACTCTCGGAGTCTTCTCTCTCGTAGTAAAGAGCGCTACGTCTTCCTCTATGAGAAGGTCATCGTGTTCAGCAAGAAGAAGGAGGAGGTCGTACAGCAGAGGAATAGAGAGAAGAAATCAGATTCATACATATACAAGGCTCACTTGCAGGTACTGCTTCTAACATACTCTCCATTTTGATGACGCATCATTTGTATAGCCGCCATAATTTTCTGTTGTCATTGTAGTTGGCTGATGTTCGTTTGAAGGATTCGTGTGATGATGGTCCCCAGGTGTTCGTGCTGTCAATCCACGGAGAGAACAAGATGATGTACCGACTACAAGTTAGTGATCCATGCTGTAGTATGACTAATGTTGAAGAATTCCTCTTCTTTTCCATTCTTTTAGGCTGCCAGTAAAAGTGTCAAAGACATGTGGGTATCTGAGGTGAAGAGATTGCTGAATGGGCAGTTTTCATTACTGAAAGGTGAGCAACGTACTTGAGGTGGCTGCTGTTCTGCTGTGGCTGCTGTTCAATGAATCTTTTGAAGATTGTGTACTGTAATGCATGTGTAGTCTCAATGGTACTGCATTGTGTAAATTACTGATGTATTATTGTATTTGCTCAGATCTGTTGTTACGGTCTGGTACTTTGGATAGAGAAACTGCTAAGAAATATCGATCCAGTAATGGAGGTAGGTGTGGCTATGTAAAGAGCTAGCTTAGATCTGCCTTGGTTTTAGTATAATATTATTACAGATCATGCTTATTGTTGTTCTGTAGCGAGCAAGGCCAAAATGTCAGATCCAATTGCTATAAAAACCAATGGAGCTGCCCCAGCAGAAAAGAAGTCATTTTCGTACGTTCTGAACATAATTTTTCCTCAGTATTCTCTAAAGAACTTCTAGTTTTATTACATATTGTTCATTTTTGCTCTGTTTCTTGCTTAGTGAGAGGTTCTGGTTTCTAAAGAAGAAACAACGCGCTCAGTCCAATCCCTCAAACTCGCTGGAGGCACCCAGACGTCGCTCACACGATGTTGCTCCTGGGATGCGTCACATCTCACCCTCACCCACTCACCAAGGCACCAGACTAAAGGATGTGATGGAGGGCGGAGCAAGCCCTAACCAATCACTGTCTGTAACAAGAATGAAGGCACACAAATCAACAGGTACCATGTAGTTGCCGTAGTATTTGCTGTTTTAGAATGTTGTTTTCTTTCCAGATGATCTACACGCTCCAGAAGGTGAGGAGTGGTCTGATGATGACGACACATCAGATCATGAGGGGGGACCAGAACATGAGTTCTATTCGAGCTTGGTGAGTAGAGAAGAGGTGTACTGTGAGTAGCCATATAGTGGGAGAAATTTTGGTGACTTCATGTGCTGGGTGCCAAAATTATATTTGCCAAAAACATGAGTTTCATCCATTTCCTAAAATTTTGACTCTCCAAAATTTGAGTTACACCCATTTCCTAAAATTTTGACTTTCTATAATTTCTATCACACTCACACTATCACACATTCTCATTTACATTATCCACACTATTTTCACACATACACTCCCATGATAACCACTCCCATAATAAACCATTAACCACTCCCATAGTAAACTATTAACCACTCCCGTGATAACCGGCCACTCCCATTCTCTCTATGCAGGCTCCCAGTGTTCCACGTCACTATGAAGCAATAGCAGATTACGCCCCGTCCAATGATGATCAGGGCCTTCCTCTCAAGATGAACCAGGAGGTAGAGGTGCTTGGACTGAACCAATACACAGGATGGTGGCTGGTTAGAACACAGGACTATCGTACAGGGGAGCCCGGTACAGGCTGGGTCCCTGCTAGCTATCTGAGGACTGCCAAGGATCAGACAAACATGCCTTTATAGTACATGTATAGATATAGTAATATACTGCTTGTTGTATGTGACAGTCATTACCATTCTATTGACCACAACTTGATTCTCTCTTTTATTATCATCGCTTTTGTTTTTGATTAGCTCCACCTAAAGCTAAAGTTCGAGGCAAGGGTGTGGCTCAATGTTCACGCACGTGATGAGTCGAGTTGTTTGTAGGTAGCAGCTCACTATAAAATGAAATTATTATAATGAATACATGTAACAATAGAGATAATATTAATCTTTTCACTTAATTCGTGGTCATCCCTACATATCATAGCCGAGCGGCAGTAAAAATAGAATAACACTCCATTACAAGGCTGAATGATTTTTTAACACATTCTTAATGATCAAACCAGGTGTACGGTACATGTGATAGACATCATCTTCATACCTGTGTGTGCGGTTTCTGTGAGAAAAAGAACATCGATAGATTTCCAAAAGTTACTCTACCATAGTTTCAAATAAGCAGGGGCTCTATCAAGTATACATACAATTATGTACATAACAATACAGTCGTTAATGGTCAAGATGAAATAAATATCTCATTATAGTAAAATTCCACTGTACTTTTTTCTTAAACTAATGATCTACGCATGCGTAGACTGCTTACAGATTATAAAAGCACTGTTGAACTCAACCGAGCTACGGCTGATCTTCCGGCGTTGTAACTTCCGTACTACTTCAAGATCTCACATCAGCTATTGTCATGAATCTGATCCTGGTTCTTTGTGCAGTAGTTGTGATAATATCATCGGACTACTGCTGCTTCTGCTGTGCAGACGTACCAGAACAACAGCACAACGTAACGCACCCTCAAATGGCGAAAGGAGTGAGTTAATTGATTATAAATGCAGATCCTCATTGATCTTATACCAGTAAAGATTAGCAGTGTGGTGATATGGTGATAATCTTAATCATTGGTTAATTTTTATTTTAGTGTGCTATACCTTGCAGTCATAGTAAAGACCGCATAAAACCATGCATAACCAATGTGCATAATTGTACTGAATGTGCGTTTGTTTTATTCAGATCTACTATGCCGACAATAATATCTGGCGTGTTTCAGGCAATGGTACTCGTATCAGAGCGGTGTCTGGCTCTGGTGGGTGGGGAGCAACTAGCACAACATGCATGGCAACTTACAACAAGAACAGGATTTTTGCTATCTGGAGTAGTACCCTCTACGAAGTGCTCGAATCAAGTTACGCTAGTTTTGGGAGTGGAGGATATTCTACTGGATCTGCCCTGGTGCAGCTCGGTTCCTACATGTTTACGACCACTGGCAGTAGTCAAAATGGACGGCTACGCAGGATTACTATCAATGGATCTTCTGCTACTATAGAACCATGGGGATCGGTTGGAGTCTACTCACTTGGTTTGACAACAGTAGTTGGAGGTGAATACATATAATAGGCACTGACAATTATTGGACTCTTATTGGTGAAAGAGGAGATGGTCATACCATGAAGTCCGGGTCTTGCAGCGCTATAACAACATCACCTCATGGTGCTATTACAGCTGGTGGGGATATTCATTGGATTAGCGCCATTGATGGAAGCACACACAAGGTCTTAACCACTGGAGGAAGGTTCAGGGGGGCTCGTGGAATCGTGTGGTTCGAGGGATATCTGTATGCAATAGGAACCGATGGCAGGTTCTACAGGATCGATCCACAAACTGGACAAGCAACTATTCGAGGCACCATAACCAACTGGGACATCAATGGGAAAATGACTGTCGTCCATTGAGTTAACTGAATGCAGTAACAATACTAACTTGTGGTAGATAGAAATCAGTCATGTTTGTATCCGTAGAAACAAACAATTATATTGTTATTGTGTTGGCTTGGTTACTGCATTTGATTATTTTCAAATATCACTCATTGTTCTATGCATGAGCCCTGTGTATAGCAGGTATGCATGTATAGTCTCATTGACAGTTGACGTGACACGTACAGCACATTTAGTGTCTACAATAAGAGCAACTTTCATGTCACAGACTATTCAGATAATCAATGAATATTCATCGGAGTTAAAATCAGGTTCTGGTGGGTGGGAGCAACTAGCACAACATGTAGTCTCGTGCGCCAGACCCAACCCAAGGGAAGGGTCTGGTAAAATGCATATGAGTATGGCTGAATGCCGTTTCAATACTAACTTGTGCCATGTGGTAGATAGAAATCAGTCGTGTTTGCATCTGTAGAAACATCTAATCATTATGTAGAGAACTGTGTTGGCTTGGTTACTGCATTTGATATTAAAAGCATTTATTTCTTCTTTGTATTCGCACTACATAATCAAGCAGGCATAACTCATAGTAAGTTTCTCGTCTGCATGCATGCCCAGTGAGTATCATTAGCATGTTGTGATAATGCACTCAGTGCATAACTGAAACATTTCATGTCACACAGGATTGTAGACTAGTATACTACAGCAATAAATACGGTATGATAATAATAAATATAAAGAATATTTTAAACCTTAAACTATTAGAATGCATTCGGGAAACAGTGGTAAAACAAGAATAAAAATTGTGAGCAAATAAAAACTGACTTGAGAATCAGTGTAAATGTCATGTATATACCGAACGTGCTACATTTTGTCCGGCAGTGACACCAACATTGTAGACACCATCATTAAGACTGGCTTCCGGTGATGCACTAGGTGTTGAAGCAGGCGACAGAGTTGTTGTCTGATGTGTGATGTAAATATTAAACAGAATGAATGCACACGATGACTTACCGTATCATGGTAATTAGGCACCATCATCTGATAGTGTTGAGCTGCATCACCTTGCTGCTGATATTTCCCCAACTAGTAATGTGTGCACATAATACAGGGTAAAGTATGATATAATCAGAGTATTAGTTTTCTATTTTGAGTTGCATCATTTTTGGTGATTTTGGCAAATAACTTGTTGAGTTTTGCCAAAATCTTGATAAGCTTCAGATAAAATAAACTCACCAATATGTACAATCCAAGATATTCACTAATTTTGACCCTCTAACTATAATTTTTATTATAGAAATGAATTCAGCCACACAGAAGTTCAAAGCCTGCACATAAATGCACATTCTGGCTGTACGCACAACGAACTGAATTGTGGCTGTATAGTACTCTAGCGTCTGTGTTTATTGTGAAATCGTATTACAGAATGGGCGTCTTGTATTCTAATTAATTTTTAGCTCTTCGATGCTTATCATAGTGCCCGATGGTATTAATAGTTAGCCTGTATATATTATAGCTAGTTGTACCTGCACTCGAAGATCCTTAATCTCCCTATCCACAGCGCTTTTCTCTTCTCTTGAATATTTCAGCTGATCAGCCAGATTGCTGCATCTTTCAGCAAGCAGTGCAATAGAGGTGTTTTGCTTTAGGAAAAGATTATAGTGCCCGACAAGTTTGAATATATGAACTGAACAATTCTATGCATACTTCTTGCAGCCTCAAGCTGTTCTCAGCATGCTCTTTTGTCAGATCTTCCAAGGGCTTGAGTTGAGCCGACTAATCACAGAAAAATATAACACACGACCTCACATTTAAATCACCTGAGAATCAATTAAATCTTGCTTAGCTCTTAGCTCTGCAGCACTTTTTGCTTTCATCTTCTCCATTTGATCAGAGAGTCTACTAATTTCTGTCTTTCTCTGTGGTAAGAGTTAATCAATCATAATCAATGGTTGGTTATGCAATCCTGTCAATGGTTTTTGAGTGCTAACTTGCTCTAGTAGCTGTTTAAGTCCATTGCTTTCAGCATGCTGCTTTTCTACTTCTTCTGTGCGCTGGTTGAGAAGAGCCAAATGATCTCTTGCCTAAAGTACAAGCACAAATTTAATCTTTGCTGGAATTAGACAGTTATTTTATCACTTTTATGTATAATACCTGGATCTGAAGAAACTCAACCTCATCCTGTTCGACTTTTAGTACCGTTTTAGTTACTGTTTCCATTTGACTAGAGAGATTTGTGAAGCCTTGTGCAATCATGGCATCTCTCTGTGATAATAAAGGGTAGGACAAGATCACATGTACTAATAAACCTTTTCGTTTAAGGCGATGGAATGTTGGCGCGTCATAGTTGCGTCATAACACAGCAACCACCGACGAAGCTGTGTTGTAGTGTGTTTGTCGTATGTCGGCTGTAGGCTTGCTCCAGGAACATCGTCCTCTGTAAGTACAACAGTGTTGTCGGCACTGGTAGCTGCCATTAGTTCCCTGAGATGTGCTACTATAGACCACTGGAAGTCAGCACACGCAGTAAGTAGAGCAACTGAACAAAAACTAACAGACACTAGGAAGACGAAAGATCTCTTCTACTGCTCTTATTCTGGAACATTCGGTTGCGCTACAAAGCCCGCGCAGTTCAAAACTAGCATATTCTCCATTGATCGTAATGTAAAAGCAGCTTCAGCTTTACTACGGATATGACGTAAAAATAAATTGCATTCTTCAGCGTCTTAAACGAAAAGGTCTATTGCTGACCCACTCTTAAATCTTTGTGAGCAAATATCTAAGGCTGTGTTTATAGCGAGATACACAATATAGCATGAGCGCTTCTTGGCAGTCTACGTCTTTCTCTAGTAGAGATAGTCAATAGTGCGATGCTGCCAAAACATTGACATGACTATTATGAACAAATAGAGCTTGTCCCACTCCCTGAAACGTATTTATTGATGTAATAACCACTTTGTTATAATTATATCCAACTTTAGATGCAGATATTAATCCAGTCACAACATTTGAGCACCCCTTACCTTGCTCTGAAGAGACTCTATCACCTCCTGTAGGTGCATCTTGCTTTCCTCTTCCTTTTCCTTGAGTGTGTTGGTAAGCGCAGAGAAAGCTGCAGTTAATTGGGCAATTGAATCATCTTTCTACAGTGAAAGAGATGATACCATTAATATTATTGTCGTGCTTACTACATGCACTTACTGTACGTAACTGTGCTTCAAGATCTTTGACCTTTGATGAGTTGCCCTCTTCTCCCACATCTTCCAATTGCTAGTGAGAAAAAATTATGATTGTCATTGTGATTAGCTAGAATGCGCCTCGTTAGCTATACGAATCTTGCTGTTAAAACGGTTTTCGAAGATCTTGCATAAACGAAGCAAAAGCGGAAGTATGACGTTGGCCAATCAAATGCACGTTAACCCTCCCTATTGTTGCCTTTTGGCAACATATTCGAGTCCACCTACTGTAGACCTCATAAATAATGTCAAAAGTGCTTTAGAAAGGTCAAATCAGGTTTAATTACATAAGACAACTTTTTCCTGAAAAAAAACAACACTGTTTTTCGTCGCGCCCTCCCCACTAAAACGTATAGAACGGGGGAAATTTTAAAGGGGGTGTCCCCTCGTTAACCCGGGGTTTGAAGGGGCAGAGCCCCTTGCCACATTCGGCATTTTTAGGGCTTCAGGGTGCCCAGAAATGCATACTTTGGCATAGAATATTGTCTAAACTGTCCTGTTTGCTCACCTGGACACCACCAAGTTTTTGTATCAGTCACCAGGGCTAAATGAAGACCAGAATTAGCTGAAAAATGACGAGGCCGCAACACGTAAGTGGCTTCAGTTCCGAAGTGGGAGTGGCCAGCTTGGACTTTAGTACATGATCGTAAACTTTGACATGCCAGGAGAAAACGATGCTAGTTTAGAATAGCTAGCGTACTGCATTTTGCAGAAAATTGCAAAACAAACTGCCAGTTTAGAGCAAGTCAAATTTCCGACGAAATAAGTCAGTAACTAAAGGGTTAAGGCCCTTTCACATGCAGGTTGCTTGGATGCGCATTCAAGTCGATTCAATTCATAATCCAGTTCAATGTGCATTGATCGTGTTCACATGTTAGCTCATTGGATGTGAATCATACAGTCACTCAATCTGTCGAAAAGGCACACTTGTGTTCTTCACAGCTTTTTGTAGCATCATACATTGTCTACGAAGCTTTTGGGCTGCTAGGCGCCTTGTTACGCCGTCTGTCTATACGTGTACACCTACGCTCCCAATCGCGATTCACTTCTGATCCACTTCAATCCACATACAGAGGTGAATTCGATCAATGCGACTCCAATTTGCATTGAATTCGAATCGAAATAATGCGCATTCATGTGAACACAACACTAATGTGCATGAAGCCTTCATGTGAAGGGGCCTTAAGGTGGCGGGTACCCTTTCGCCCATGCATTGTGAATATCATTATAAGGGCGGGGCTCACAGTACTACAACAATACACGCCAATGGAGGAGATAAAATTCAGAATTTTCTCACAAGATTTTTTATGCTGTGTAGCAAACTGATTTTAGTCACTAGTACCTACTTGTAGCTGAACAACTTGCGGAGGGCTGGAGAGCTTTTTGAAGACCGGTAACGTCCTTGGCTTGAAGCTTCTCGTTTTTTATAGACCTGCTACCGCTACACGTCGAGAAATCTGGTGAGAAAAATTGCTACATCGTTTCGGGGTTCGCGTGCACTTCGCGCTTTGCAGATTTCGCTGAAAGTCGCTGGCAAAGCAGGGACGCACGTCAACATGCTTCGCAGCAAGTTTCGCGCCACATGGCCGTCTCTGTGAAAAGTTTCGGGCAAAAGAATTTGGCTCATTAATATTCATATTGAAAGGGTACCCGCCACCTTAAGTTGGATACACGTCACAATACAATGTACACGTGATGTAGTGTACATGTGATGAGTAGTGAATTTGATTGGCTAGTTCCGATTTTGCCTCGTTTATGCAAGATCTTCGAAAACCACATTATCTAAGTGTGAAAGAGTCTATCACATTCCACACCCCCATGACAACAGGATGGTGTAATTAGTACATGTACATGTACAAGCAAGGATTATGCAATACTAATTAAGGTGCCCTTTCAATATGAATATTAATGAGCCAAATTATTTTGCCCAAAACTTTTCACAGAGATGGCCATGTAGCGCGAAACATTGACATGCGTCCCTGCTTTGCCAGCGACTTTCAGCGAAATCTATAAAGCGTGAAGTGCACGCGATCTCCGAAACACTAGCAATTTTCTGCACAAGATTTCTCGACGTGAAGCGGTAGCAGGTCTATATAAAAAACGCAAACTTCAAGCCAAAAACGTTACCGAGGGCTGGACGGAGCGGTTTTTCGCTATTATTCTCGAGTCGCAAGTTATCGTCGATGAACAGAAAAAAATTAAGCTACTTTAATTTGTCTCACCTTTTCATCAACTGATTCAGGCTTGACCTTTGGGTGAATACCTATTCTATCCTGTCTGGTCTCCATTTGTTCAAGAAATTCTTGTTGAATCGCTTCTGTGTTTGGCTATAACAAAATACATGAGTACAGCAATAAATATCCAGCAAACACATACCGTAATACTTGTTTCATCAGCACTTAGCTTAGTCACCAGTTGAGATGACTTACTCTCCCAGTAACTACCTGTTAGGTGAAAGAATAGTACTATTGCGGAAAACAAAACCGTTTCTCGTCACTAACCTTTATCAATTGATTGATCTTCATCTTGTTCGGCTTCGAGAGCCATCAGTTTTTTCTGGACCTGCTTCTGTGACATTGTAAGGTAAACCATAATCACAGCAGCACAAACGGAGCTGACTCAGTCGTACCTCATCTTCATTCTGATGATCAACTTCTTCGGGAGGAATTTCAAGCTCTGTGGTTTGAACTAATAGCTAGTCAAATTACATGTATACAATTCCAATACCTGTAGTTTGCACTGGACCATCCACTGTGGTTTTAGGTGTGGTGGATGCAGTCTATAGACAAAAAAAATTGTCTGTAAGATGTTTTAGTCACTGCATGCAGTTACCTCATCTAAAATTGTCTTAGAAGGCAGCGTCCGTAAATCAACATTGATTCCAAGTTCCCTAAGAGCTGGTGCTACATCAGGTTTCTGCAGATCTCTGATAATTGATACGATGGCTGATTTGAAGCCACAGTAGACCAGTGTGATATCTTCTGCAGACTGCTCTACTCCTTGAAGTTGAAGATCAGATACCCACTGTAGAATGCAAGCTAGTATAACTTGTGCTGTATGGAAGCGAAGATTGGGCCATGGACCAGTTAGTTCTATTACTATGAAAGGTGTTCCAGTAGACATAGTCAGTTGGAATGCCTGGTTTCTGGTGAGAGTTTGGTATAGGTCACACAGAGTGACCTCTTTGCAGAATGCCTCGTACTTCTCTTGGTATTCTTTTAACTCCCTTTTAAGCCTCCGACTGGAACATACTTCACTAGCTTTTAGGAAGAATCTATAGCCCAGGTGACTACAGAGTCCAGCAGTAATGAGGCTGTGTAGAATATCGTCTATACTATGTTTGCCCTCAAGCTGTTTCAATAGGTATGGACAGCTGACATTGGGCACTAAATTCACGAAGTCCTCCTGAACAATTTCCATGACTTTTCCAGCATTCTCGTTGTCCCCTGCTCTGCTCAGAGCTTCACAAAGTGACTCAAACAACACCAATAATTCTGATGCTTTATCGTCATAGCTTGACGTCCCTGCACAAGAAAAGTAGGTCATCCTTTAACAACAGGTTACAACAAAGCTTGTATATTTATTTACCTTGTTGCTTGTACAACTCGGGCAACTGGTCATGATTCGGTTCCATTTGCGCTTGTTGGCACATCTCTACACATAACGCTGCTTCTTCCACTATATCACTGCATATCTTGATTGCCTCGAACGTATCAATAACTTCGCTGGCACCTGTTGAATCGCGAGAGAGACTGCGATCGATCGCGTTGACGAGAGATGTGCTTCTTTCCCTGGCATCATGCTCGCATAGCACATCCTTTAGCTCTGCATTGGTCAACACACCACGAGAGGTCAGCTCAGCGGCTGCTAATGCAGCTTGACTAATAGATAAACTTGCCATGATCAAATCAAAATTTATGGTGAATGCTAAAACAATACAACTGTAGGCGCAGGCTGTATGAAACACCACACCCATGCATGTATAGTATGCTTCGTGCGCAATTCAGTCATGTCATGTGACTTGCGGTTTGTCAATACAGCAACAATCAACCGTCAACGCGTACGGCCGACCGGCGACCGTCAACTAATCCTTGCTGAAGAGAAAGGTGCCTCTAGCTGGTTGACCACACTCCCCATTGAAGAACACGGTTTCAGCCTCCATAAGGGTGCCTTCTCTGATGCCCTTGCTTTACGGTATGGATGGACCCCTTCAAGATCACCAACAAACTGCGAGTGTGGTTCTTCCTTCTCTGTTGAACATGCTCTCTCCTGCAACAAAGGCGGCTTTCCATCACTAAGACACAATGAAATCCGTGACTTAACTGCCCAACTGCTAACTGAAGTCTGCAATGATGTTCGTGTTGAGCTAGTCCTTCAAACTTTGACAGGAGAAGTGTTCACAAGCAGATCTACTAACACCACTGACGGAGCCAGACTCGACATCGCTGCCAATGGTTTTTGGGGAGGAAGATCTGAAAAGTGTTTTTTTGATGTTCGTGTCTTCAACCCTCATGCTCCTTCGAACTCTCAAATACCTTTAGACAAGTGTTTCAAGAAGCATGAGATGGAAAAGAGAAGAAATTACAGCCAAAGGATCCAACATGTTGAACATGCCTCGTTCACTCCTCTCGTTCTCTCTGCAAGTGGTGGCATGGCAAAAGAAGCCACTGTTTTCTATAAAAGACTTGCCTCAATGCTTGCT
>OZ024791.1:1548429-1739875 GCA_964017065.1 Haliclona indistincta
AACATACAAAATGTTTTGAGCAGATAGTACAGGGGTCATGGGTTAAAATTTAAACAAGAATATTTAGAGTCTATGTATTATTGGTAACACATGCTGAATGTGTAACATTATGTCCGGCGGTGTCATCAATTTGAACAACGATGTAGACTCCACTATGAAGACTACCTTCCGGTGATACAATAGGTGATGGGTTAGGAGTCACATTAGGTGACAGCGTAGTTGTCTGCATGTGTGATAAAATATTGAAACAGAGTGCATACGCTGACTAACCGAGCCATGAATTGAGTGATCTTCTTCATCAGGTGCTCCAAGTTCTCGTGTTCTTGGCTGATGTTGTTGAGGCACCAAAAGTTGAAGATCTTCCTGCTGAAGTCTTAACTTTATAGAGAAAAGATCCATTATTTAATGTGTAACGCATGTAAGTCTTTTTGAGCTCTAGGACTATAAAAAATCTGTGTAATATCTACAAATATGCATTTCAAGATGGCTGCTACGTTACAGTCACTCAGTCTCAGGTAGCCTCACTTCCAGGCCACACCCTTTAGTGGCCTGGAGGTTGAAACGAGGCTAAGTCTCAGGCTGCGTTATAAGCTTTGGCTGTATGCATCACTGGTGATGTTTTTTATGGTATAAATTTTACGATCTCTACAACATATTTTTGGCTGCATGTATGGGTTGTCATTCACAAAATTTTCGTTGACGAGCATTAAATTTTTTAACTCGTTATTTTAACTGAATGGGCAAGATTACAAAAGATGCAGCATACTTTCAATAGCTCTTGTTTTAGTTCATCATTTCTCAAGCTGCTTTCAGTATGCTGCTTTGTTAGGTCTTCCATGTGATGATTGAGTTGAGCCAACTTTTCACAAAGGAATGAGTTCTCGTTCACCTAATAACATGAATATTGTAAACATAACAGTATACATGTACATGAATTTTGGTGTTAATACTTAATAGCTTTTTCCCTGTGCTAAATGCTGGATTTACAGCAACACCTGGAGTTAGTTGTGCCTTTAATATCAACCTAAACATAGACTAAGATGTATAATATTACATGTATTTATAGTAAAACACAAAGGCATGATGGCCGGCTGCAGATATTAATTCACAGGTCCATCATATCGATTCTAGACTTCTGACAGCATTAGTTTGTACCTCTCCCACAGTCAACACACTTTAATCACATACAGTTAACTTACCAACTGCTTGTGCATCCCTTCAGCTTCTTCCTTGGACTTTATTCTATCTTCGTGCAGTCTCTCTAACTCTTGTTTGAGTAACTCATGGACAGAGCTAGCCTTAATAAATTTATTATTTTTCAAAGGCACAATGAATTTTTGTGACCTACTTGCTTTTGCAAAGCTTCCTTCTCCTGTCTTGCTCCTTGTGTTCTTGATGCATCAAGCTCTTGTTTGAGTGAAGCTATTTCTTCACAATACTTGGCAGCTTCATCGGTGGACTAAACAAAGCAATGTAGCAACTTTATAGATGCATTATTTGATGTGTAACGCATGTAAGTCTCTTGATATAATGAGCTCTAGGATTGTAAATAATTTGTGTAATATCCACAAATATGCATTTCGAGATGGCTGCTTTATTACAGTCACTCAGTGTCAGGTAGCCTCACTTCCAGGCCACACCCTTTAGTGGGCTAGAGGTCAAAACGAGGCTAAGTCTCAGGCTGTGTTATGAGCTTTGGCTGTATGCATCACTGGTGATGTCTTTTATGGTAAAAATTTTACGATCTCTACAACATATTATTGGCTGCATGCATGGGTTGTCATTGCCATACTGTATAGCTCCATGCAAATGCAGATAATGATCTGCTGGACCACATTACCAGCATTTGAAGATGTGCAATCTTCATATCCTTTTCCTGCAGCTCTTTAGCATTCGCCTCTCTCATCTCTTTCAGTTGATCAGCTAGTTTGTTGTAACCGCCACTAAACTGTTCAATTACGGTCTTTTTCTAAAGAAAACAAGCAAATGTGTAACACAGAGCATTATTTTAACTGAATGGGCAAGATTGCAGCATACTTTCAATAGCTTCTGTTTTAGTTGATCATTTCTCAAGCTGCTTTCAGCATGCTGCTTTGTCAGGTCTTCCATGCGCTGATTGAGATGAGCCAACTCCTTACGAAGGAATGAGTTCTCGTTCACCTAAAAACATGAATGTTGTGAACATACCAATATACATGTACATGAATTTTGGTATAATAGCTTTTTCCCTGTGCTCATTACCAGAAAAGGAGGACATGACGCGGAATTCAGTTCACGCGTGTTTTACGAATAATTGCACTGCGTATCACGATAAAGCACTGACGTGCGCGGGATTTCCATAGTAACAAGAAATGGCGGCGAGCACGAGGACTACAGCTAGCCAGAACTACTCTTCTCCTGAGGCAGCTGACGGATTATAAGGCGGTCTGAGCAGCTAATCTATACCCAGGACCACCGTCAGCTCCGTCGCCTATACATCAGAGCTTGGTTTCGGTACTGTAGCGGGTGGTATGACCGTATGAAACCGAGCGACTGTTCCAAACAAGAATATGGAAGGTTAGCACGGTAGTACACACTATAGTACCCACGAAATTTAGCCTACGGTACAGGTTTGGGCTTCAGATACTCATGTATAGCTGCAGCAATGCTGCTAGTAGTGATGTGTGATAATTATAAAGTCTATGGTGTCTTTTGGCAGAGGCAATTGTTGTTGCATATCGTCCCGGGAGGGCTATTGTAAAGAGGAGTCCTGCTGGATAGTGAATAGAGAGTCCTGCTGGATAGAGACATCACTCATTCTGCTAAACAGTATGTTTAATAAGATTCTCATAAACAGTGTGTGTGACTGGTGTTTTCCCCCTCACAGATCTGTCGCCTGTTTGTATTGTCTTATCTTATTGTACTGTTTTAAACTGTTCAATCATACTTGACTATCACTGCATAGATAGAACAATACTAGCATGTATTCAAGTCTTTTCAAGAACAAAAGTTTAGAGAGTTCAATCGTATAGTCGTCTCTGGATGCATTTCTTGAACTTAAAGCCTTGCCGAGAGAAAAAGGTAAAATCAACATTGCTACTGGATGATCAAGAGGTCATTTACTTAGCTACTTGTGTCCAGACAAGGGCTTACACTTGGTTTGAGACTGTTGCGAGAAACAAAGAAAGAGAGAGAGGTGTGGTCAACAATGTATGCAGCCAGCTATTGAGTCAGCAGCTTAGTGCTCTGTCTGAAGCACAAGCCAACACTATTCCTTTATACACACCAAGACTAGTAAACTTGCCCTTTATACAGTATGCTCTCTGTAAGCTCCAATCGCTCGAAAAAGACGTGTCAATGCTATAGCTATCATTCGGTGGTACAGACGGTATGCCAGAAGCTCCAGGTAGCTGGTATAGCTTTGTAATGATGCCGTCTACATTGGTTCACAGTCGGGCACAAGAAGACGTTGCTCTCCATCGCTCCAGTGTCCTGCTGAAATAGCACGATGTTGACAGAGACGCCAGCGGGACGATCTCGGTCGCCATGACTCGGCGGCGACACTGATCGGCAAGCCCCGTGGTGAAGGGCTTATGAGCACCTAGAGAGACACCATAGACAGTGTTAGCCATTGCGTAAATTTGAATTTGAACTTACAAAAGCAGCTGTTGATACTGTTTGTACAACGAGGAAGAACTTGAAGATGACCCAACTTTACCCCCAAAAGGGAACGTGTTCCCATGTCCCAGTAGAAATTTCGACCATACCATTCGATACCTAAAAAGGCACTCTATCAAACCTGGGGCCGGCAAATAGAAAAAGTTTAAAGCTTTTCAAGCGACAGTCGTTCAAAATTTGAAAAAACCCATGTTTTAGACCTCACCAATACAATTGCAATTGAGCGACGGTCGCGACTTTCAACCCCGTTTTGGAACGCTTTCTCGCTGCCTTTCTGCAACACTTTTTATACTAATCAGTAGCCAATGAGCTGAAGTTTGCTCTCTGGGGTCGGCAAGTATAAATTTGTGTTCACGTCAGCCAGGATGACTGCTAGAAGTTCATCTCCCAATAGAACTAATACATTAACTAAGGGAAGTATACGGACACAAGTTAATTTAGTATACGGAAATTGTAACAGGATGTCGTTATTAGCTGGTGATGTTAAATGCTGGATACCTAGAGTTAGTTGTGCCTTTAATATCAGCCTAGACATAGACTAAGATAAATAATGGTAAAAAACAAAGGCATGATGGGCGGCTAATTATTAATTCACAGGCCCATTATATCGATTCTGGACTTCTGACAGCATTTGTTTGTGCCTCTCCACAAAACAATCAAGATATTCTTAATCACATACAGTTTACTTACCAACTGCTTGTGCATCCCTTCAGCTTTTTCCTTGGCCTTTATTCCATCTTTGTGAAGTCTCTCTAACTCTTGTTTGAGTAACTCATGGAGAGAGCTAGCCTTAATAAATTTATTATTTTTCAAAGCCACAATGACTTTTTGTGACCTACTTGCTTTTGCAAAGCTTCCTTCTCCTGTCTTGCTACTTGTGTTCTTGACGCATCGAGCTCTTGTTTGAGTGAAGCTATGTCTTCACGATGCTTGGCAGCTTCATTGGTGAACTAAACAAAGCGATAAGTGACTGATGAAGTATATGTAAAAATTATAGCAACCTTTTCAAGTTCTTTGTGCATGGTCATCATTTCATCTTCATGCTTTGCTTTAATGTCCTCTGTCTCCTTTTTAAAATAGTACTTTTCCTTTTCAACCTCATCATTGGTCTAGACAGTATATACCAGTAAGATTATTAATGTCATTTTCACAAGCATGCGAACAGACCTTTCCAATTGAGGACACAATTTCTTTCAATTCAAGTAACAAAGTGGTTTCTGACATGTCAACATGCTCATAAAGCACTTGTTTTTGCTTCATCTGTAGACAAATTTATTATTATTGTGAGTAGGATTTAGTGAGTAATATTAACCTGTTCGTCATTCTGATCAGTGTCGTCTGTTCCTGCAGGAGAACACAAAGGTGATGCCATGCATGATTATGCATGCTATTGTCATTGCTTGTATACCTGGTGTTTCTGGACTAATATCCATGGGTAGCTGCTGTACTGCTAAGATAGGCTGTTCTGCACTTTCCACTTTAAGGACAATTTTGAGCTCCCTGAGGCCTTCCATTACTTCGGGATTCTGCAGATGATCATTGAAAAGAGAAATCAAAGGACCTTCGAACCCACAAAAGACCAGTAAGATGGTGTCAGACGTTCCTTCTATAGCTTGTAGCTGAAGATCAGAGACGAGCGGTAGTATGCTCTTCAGAACTGATAAAGCAGTGTGATAGCGCAGGTTGACCCATGGGTAAGAGAGTCGAAAGACAAGAAAAGGTGTTCCTACAGACTTGTTCAGCTTGAGGTCTGAGTTACTAACGAGAGTATTTCGCAGTGCACCTAGAGTGGTCTCCTTGCACAACCTTTTATGCTCGTCTTGATAGGATTGTAACAGCTGTATTAGCTTAGTGGTGTCTTGATCATCATGCACAGTGTCTTGATCATCATGCACAGTGCCTTCAACATCTCCGGTGTCTTGAAGAACCATTTTGATGGCTGCTGTAAGAATCTTGCAGTCAAGGTGACTACAAAAACCATCATGGATGAGGTTGTTCAGGATCATTTCGACTGTGTGTGTATTCTCAAGATTTGCAATGTGGTGAGCTCGTGCATTGGGCATCAACTTCGAGAGGTAATCTTGTACAACTCCCCGGATGTCGTCTGCACTAAGGTTATCACTTGCTTGCTTGACTAACTCATCCCTCAATGACTCGAACAAGTCCTTCAGTACTACTACCATTGATTTCACTTGACCTACATGTATACAAAACATCAGCATGTAATTGAATTCATCTGTTTACAGCTACTGTAATACCCGCTAGCCTAATACCTAATACGGGAACGTGCCATTTATGGTGATACATTTATAACTAAGACAACAATTTGTTTATTGTTTTATTAGTAATTTTACACGTACCTAACTCCTCGTACACGTCTTCGACGTCACCATCGTCTCTCACAAAACAGTCCATCCTAGACAGCAGCTGGGAAACCACTGCATTACTGCAGTGACTATGAGCTCTAGAGAGGATATCTGCGTGCGATTGATTCTCGCAAACGTCAACCACATCGTAAGACTTTAACTCAGCTACGAACACGTCTAACATTTTCTTAGGAAGCGAAGCAAGCCGAGCGAGCTCTTCCTGGTCCATGTCGCAGCAACAGTACACAATCGACCTCGCAATCGACGTCTCGAACGAAAAATATAATGAGAAGCCAATGTGATTATGTGACGTCACCTTTCCAAAAATCCGCAATACATACCAGAAAAATTTTTGATAATGTCATAAATTTTTTTCATAAACCCAACACTGCAGTTACCGTAACGGCTAGATCTGTATCACAATAATGTATCATAGATCTACAGCCATAGTGAAGATCTGTATACATGCACCATATGTACTGTCAGAAATTCAAATGTTTTTTTTTGTGAATAAAGCCAGGAACACTCCTGATAAGGCAGAAATGTGATTTGATTATACAATGCATTTATGATAAGTGTTCAAATGTGGCTTCTTGTCAAAACCGACAACAAACTCTACAAGATCACTGCTGCGTTGAGTGACATCAAGATTATCTGCTGCACGGTATGCCGTCTCTTGTTCAGGAACTACAACACTGCCTTCAGATGATAAGGTAGTCTTCTGTGAGTAGGATAATGATAATGTACGGTCACATGCATGAAGACACAGTGTGTGAGTTGACTAACCGTGTCTCTGTCTGAGTGATTCATCTCTGGTGGTACTGTTGCTTGTTCACTGGGCTTGTACTCTTCACTATGTTGCTCCAGCTACGGACAAAGAAAAAGGATTTTACGTACCATAATTATAGGCTTTATGAATGCATGCTTTCAGCGAAAAAGTCTGTCACGTTGTATTCAAACAAGGATATTATCTAAGAGTGCTTAAGAGGTACACAATTTTCCTGGCAAACACTACTATGACTACAAAGAAGGAAAAGTTATAAGTTCAATGTAGTGCACTGGTTTTTTGAATTTCATACTTGCATACACAATAACTAGTGTTGCTACTCATTCGCCAACAAAGCTAGTTTAAGCGAGAATCTGTATAGTGAACCACGATCTGAACAAGGTGATCATTCAAATTGTCTAAATTGTAATAGATCAGGCAAAGGCACCTAGATTGAAGCATCTTGCTCAAGTACTAGTAGATACCACTTTAGATGCAGATATTAATCCAGTCACAACATGTGAGCACCCCTTACCTTGCTCCGAAGAGACTCCATCCCCTCCTGTAAGGATCTTAGTTGCATCTTGCTTTCTTCTTCTTTTTCCTTGAGTGTGCTGGTAAGCGCAGACAAAGCTGCAGTTAACTGGGCAATTGAATCATCTTTCTACAGTGAAAGAGATGGTACCATTAATATTATTGTCGTGCTTACTACATGCACTTACTGTACGTAAATGTGCTTCAAGATCTTTAACCCTTGATGAGTTGCCCTCTTCTCTCACATCTTCCAATTGCTAGAGAAAAAATTAAGATTGTCATTGTGATTAGCTATAGAATGTGTCTTGCTAACTATACGAATCTTGCTGTTACAGCAGTTTTCGAAGATCTTGCATAAGCAAAGCAAAAACGGAAGTATGACGTTGGGTAATGAAACGCACATTAAGGTTGGATGCGTATTCAAGTCAATTTGATCCGTAATCCCCAGTTCAATGTGCATTGATCGCGTTCACATGTTAGTGCATTGAATGCGAATCGCACAGTTACTCAATCTGTTGAAAGGCACACTGTCTTCTTCACAGCTTTTAACAAACAATTATTGTAGCATCATACATTGTCTACTAAGCTATTGGGCTGCTAGGTGCCTTGTTACGCCGTCTGTCTACACTCATACACCTATGCTCCTAATCGCGATTCACTTCTGATCCACTTCAATCCACATATGGAGGTGAATTCGATCAATGCAACTTCAATTCGCATGATGCCTTCATGTGAAGTAAGTTGGATACAGGTCCCAATACAATACATGTACAAACGTGATGCAGTGTACATGTGACAAGTAGTGAATTTGATTGGCTAGCATCATACTTCTGGTTTTGTCTTGTGTATGAAAATTAAATCGCATTATAGTAGTATGAAAGACTCTATCACATTCCACAACCATTACAACAGGATGTATATGTACAAGTACAAGTAAGGATTGTGCAATACCTAACTAAGATTGTGCAATACCTCAGCCTAGGCTGGTCACATGATGTTCCACTGTGAATAGGAGCTACGTTTAAACAACACCTTATACAGTACAACAATGTACTACTACATTATGGGAATTAGAATAATTCCTTTATATCTACATTCAATAAAGCTACTTTAATTTGTCTCACCTGTTCATCAACTGATTGAGGCTTGACCTTTGGGTGAATACCTATTCTATCCCGTCTGGTCTCCATTTGCTCAAAAAATTCTTGTTGAACTGCTTCTGCATTTGGCTATAACAAAATACATGAGTGCAGCAATCAATATCCAGCAAACACGTACCTTTATACTTGACAGAAGAATTTGATAGACTTCATCAGCAGTCAGCTTAGTCACCAGTTGAGATGACTTACTCTCCCAGTAACTACCTGTTAGGTGAAAGAATAGAACTATTGCGGAAAAAATGACTTCACTCTTCATTAACCTTTATCAGCTGGTTGATCTTCATCTTGTTCAGCTTCGAGAGCCATCAGTTTCTTCTGGACCTGCTTCTGTGACATTGTAAGGTAAACCAAAATCACAGCAGCACAAACAGAGCTGACTCAGTCGTACCTCATCTTCATTCTGATGATCAACTTCTTCGGGAGGAATTTCAAGCTCTGTGGTTTGAAATAATAGCTAGTCAAATTACATGTATACAATTCCAATACCTGTAGTTTGCACTGAACCATCCACTGTGGTTTTAGGTGTGATGGATGTAGTCTATAGACAAAACAAATGCTCTGTAAGATGTTTTATTCACTGCAACCAATTACCTCATCTAAAATTGTCTTAGAAGGCAGCGTCCGTAAATCAACATTGATTCCAAGTTCCCTAAGAGCTGGTGCTACATCAGGTTTCTGCAGATCTCTGATAATTGATACGATGGCTGATTTGAAGCCACAGTAGACCAGTGTGATATCTTCTGCAGACTGCTCTACACCTTGAAGTTGAAGATCAGATACCCACGGTAGAATGCTAGCTAGTATAACTTGTGCTGTATGAAAGCGAAGATTGGGCCATGGACCGGTTAGTTCTATCACTATGAAAGGTGTTCCAGTTGACAAAGTCAGTTGGAAGGCTTGGTTTCTGGTGAGAGTTTGGTATAGGTCACACAGAGTGACCTCTTTGCAGAATGCCTCGTACTTCTCTTGGTATTTTTTAAATTCCCTTTTAAGCCTCCGGCTAGAACATACTTCGCTGGCTTTTAGCAAGAATCTATAGCCCAGGTGACTACAGAGTCCAGCAGTAATGAGGCCGTGTAGAATATCGTCTATACTATGTTTGCCCTCAAGCTGTTTCATTAGGTATGGACAGCTGACATTGGGCACTAAATTCACAAAGTCTTCCTGAACAATTTTCATGATTTTTCCAGCATTCTCGTTGTCCCCTGCTCTGCTCAGAGCATCACAAAGTGACTCAAACAACACCAATAATTCCGATGCTTCATCGTCATAGCTTGACGTCCCTGCGCGCACAAGTAAAGTAGGTCATCCTTTAATAACAGGTTACAACAAAGCTTGTAAATTTACCTTGTTGCTTGTACAGCTCGGCCTCGGGCAACTGGTCGTGATTGGGTTCCATTTGCGCTTGTTGGCACGTCTCTACACATACACCTGCTTCTTCCACAATATCACTGTATTTCTTGATCACCTCGAACGTATCAATAACTTCGCTGGCACCCGTTGAATCGCGAGAGAGACTGCGATCGATCGCGTTGACGAGAACTGTGCTTCTTTCCCTGGCATCACGCTCGCATAGCACGTCCTTCAGCTCTGCATTGGTCAACACACCACGAGAGTTCAGCTCAGCGGCTGCTAATGCAGCTTGAGTAATAGAAAAGAATCCAAAGCTTGTAATCCTAGCCATGATCAAAAAATAATGATGAAAGAATAGAACTATGAAACACCGGCACCACACCCATGCTGCGTGTATAATGCATGTTGCGCAACGTGCTAATAAATTTTTAAAGCCCCTGCAAAAATAACTAGTCGATTGAAAAATTATCACAAATACAACACCTGTCTTTTACATTAGTCGTAAAGTCATGGATTATTAAATAGTAGTAATAGTCTACTTGAGGACTCCAATGTGAGCCATGCTAGTAGACAGAGGATTCACTGCTACCACAAGATGATCAGGAATCTGAGAAAAACAGAGAAATAGAAGAGCACATGGATTGTAAACCTTAGTAATAGGAAGAGAGAATAGGAAACACAGAACAAACATAATAGTGTCGACAGAGAGAGAGAGAGAGAGAGAGAGAGTGAGAGAGTGAGAGTGAGAGTGAGAGTGAGAGTGAGAGTGAGAGTGAGAGTGAGAGTGAGAGTGAGAGTGAGAGAGAGAGAGAGAGAGAGAGAGAGAGAGAGAGAGAGAGAGAGAGAGAGAGAGAGAGAGAGAGAGAGAGAGAGAGAGAGAGAGAGAGAGAGAGAGAGGTTTGGCTCAGTGTACATAGGAAGGAAAAAAGAACAAACACTATTGTGTGTGTTAGAGTCATTGTGCACATACTTGAGTGCCCATTCTGGATAGTAGTCTATTTCTGAGATGGAAAGCAGATGAAGGACGAAGAGGAGTGGGCCTGTCTTCAGAATTCGTCAAATCAGACACTTTACCAGGAACGACCTCCCTATGATAAAACAAGAGCAAATTCAAAGGAGTCACTAGCAACCATAACATGCCTTTCCCTTCAAGCTGGGATATGGTAAAAACATTATATTTCAGAGGGCTCAGTCTCACTTATCAAATGTGTATGGCCCAGTTTTCTATTCTAATTACGGTATATTGCTCCGCCTGTAGGCGGGTCTATAAAGTAAGCTATACATGGTCACACTCAGCCTTTTTTCTAACTTGAACAAGAGACATGATGTCTAACGACAACTACGATAATAACGCCACCCAGAGTGATGGCGATGTCGCCCAAGGGGGAGACAGAGTCTCGAGCAAACCCTCGGTCATGTGTGCAACCGAGTGTTGATACAGTGTGTCCCTGGAAACGCTATGTCCACGAGTCAGTGACCTCGGTTGGACGACCCCGTCCACGTGGAGATCAGAAAGCTCAACACTTCTGTGCTGATGTTGGTGAACGTGTGATATTGACAAAGGTGGTCAATGCACACTGGGTGGCGTGTATTGACCATCTATTGGTGTGCAAATTTCTATGAGTGAAGCTAAAATTTACTCTGACTCCAAGAGCACTTTTTGCACCATATGGATCAATGTTGCCGTGCACCGAAAAATCTACGCTGATTCATAACCTAGAGAAGCTGGGAAACACAGGCCAAATAACTGCAGGCAATAACAGTACAACTAGAAAAATTGCTGTTGTTGATGGAATGGTTCTAGTTCAGAAGTTTGCAAAGAAGAAAGGGACACTCAGTACAGTAAAAGATCTAGCCAAGAGTTTTAATGACATGCTCACAAATTTGACAGCAGGATTCAGTGAGGTCATAATGGTCTTTGATACATACAAACCCAACTCCCTCAAAGAGAAAACTAGAGAAAAACGACGACAAGGAAAAGCTCCTATACAATACAAGATCGCAGATGATACAAACATCAAGCACATTGGAAAACTTTCAGGGATAGGAAAAACAAGATGGTCTATCAACAGTACATGAAAGCTGATGTGAATTTTCCGAGAGCACTCATGAAACTACCAATGGAAGGTGACTTAACACAGGAAGTGAAAGATGAATTGGCTAAGTTGTTTGTTTGAGGCACTGTCCAAAGGGTATCTGCATTACCAGTATACCTGATTTAGATGGCATCTGTTCTGCAAACAACTAGCTGAAAGCAACAAATTAATACCTACGCTTGGTGCACTTGAGGAACACATTAAGCGCGTGCGGTTAAAAACCCGGCCACCATAATGGTTCCAAGCCACCATAATGCAGCAACAACCTTTTGAACCACTAAATTTCGGATACTACAAGAACACAGATGGTCAAATTTTGCCAGTCACTACAAAGGTTCTTCCTTCACCTCAGGCCATCATCGAGCTAGTTAGATGCAAGTATAAAACTGATTGCTCTACACTAAGATGTTCATGCAGGAAGAATAATCTACCATGCACAGAACTCTGCTCATGTGACACAGAATGTGCAAATGATGAAGACAGTAACATTGGAAATGATACGGACAGTGATGACGATGATAATGAGCAATAAAATTAGTATGAGTTGCTACAAGATTCTTTTTCTGTTGCTATATGAATTTTTGGTCACTTATTACATATCATGTTTGAAAACCATCCCTGTGTGAAGTGAAATAGGCTCATGATTTCTGTTAATTAGTATTAATTAGGTAGCCATTTTTAACTCCCCGAAAAGTGGCCAAGTGAGGTTCGGTGCAAATGCAAACATTGATGTGTGTTGTTGTTACCGAGCAGCTGCTTCTTCCTCTTCTTTGCGCTGTTTCTCCAGCTTGCTCCTGGCCCATGCTGACATGTTCATCTTGTTGCCGCCAGTGGTGACATCGAGAATGTACAGGATTATACCGAAAATAAGCGCCACTAGAAGAAAAGAAAGAGTAGAAGTAAATAGATGTCAGTTATTCATAAACACAAGCTGCTACAACAAGCAAAATTAATTTTGTTGTGGATATACAACCTTCTCCCCTAGCTCCACCCTTCTCCCCTAGCTCCACCCTTTTCCCTAGCTCCACATAGTCAGAAAGTTAATTTTGTGCTACTTTGGTGTCCAAAACAGCCCGAAGGCCTCAAAATCATGGGGTATACCTTAGACCAAGCTGATCAACACAACACATGGAACTAGAAAAGTCTGTATGAGACACTGCATGTACACACACATACTAATTCACTACTGAAACACACCACAATCAAGATTCATGTATTCTATTCTATCAACGTACAGCTCAACATTGCTAGGAAGAATGTCTCCAGCATCAGATATCCACGAGAGTCAACAATGAGCCCAACCAAGAGACCCACAATAGCAAGACCGAGATTCTGAATGGACTGCATTCTAGACAAGATGAGAGAACCAGTCATTAGTACACCATTAGAAATTATTTCATCAATAGAAATTTTGCGGTTAAATACAGTTGACCTCAATCCACACCCTTCACAGAGAATAGATCAATGTTGACTATTGGTTCCATGACTTACAGGCCGTATGCTGTGCCCAGTTGATGTTCAGGCACAATGTAAGCTACCAGCGGCCATAAGGCACATGCCAGTATCGAGTAAGCGATACCCATCACAATCTGTAGAGAGACCAGTGACACACTGTATCACACACGTGACTAGTACTGACCGTAGCAATGTACGGAATGAACTGATTTGCTGGAAGGAACGCAAAGGCGGCATGAGCACCGAGTGTGGCTATGATACCGGTATTCACTGGAGAGAGAAAGAAAGATGTCAAGCATATAATATATAGTCTAGTGTCTGTACACTATCCAGGCAGGCACCAGCAGAGGCTCTCTAGAATAGTACAAAGCACATCACAGTAGTTCAGACAACTTACACCAGACAAGATTGAATCCAGTCCTGTCGATAAAGATACCACAGAGAGGCGAGACAACTGCTGACAACACATACACTAGACTGTTGATAAGATTGGCACTTTCTCCAGACACGCCATACTTATCCTGCAAGAATGGACTGGGAAGGAAGGAAGGGAGAGAGGGAGAGAAAGAGAGAGAGGGGAGGGGAGGGAGGAAGAGAGAGAGGAGATAAAATTAAGAGAAAGTCAAACAACACAAGCACTGTGTGTTTATGGAAAAGGTGGCCAGGAAGCTAATCAAAGCAAGTATAGACACATGACTAGTATAATTGATTGTACAGTGCAATGAGGAACAATAGTATCATAACTCTGTGGTCGTCTTGCCCAAAATCTAGTGAGTATCCATGTGTGTGTTTACTCTCTCTTCACTTACGTTGCTAGTCCAATGAAAGGAAACACGGTGACATAGTAAGCCACACAGATGATGAAAATGACCCACAACGACAGAGGGAAATCTCTGATGTCCTTCAGACTAATCCGCTCACCTGAAGTACATGTAGAGAACAGCAGCAAGTCAACTCATGCTTTAGGCAATAGGTACAGCTGCAAAAGTGCCCTAGCTATTAGATCTTGCTGACCTTCTCCTTTCTTGCGCTTTGTTATCTTCTCTGCTCTGTAGTCAAACAGACCCAGCACGACAGCACTGATCAATGAAGCAATACAGATCAAGAATCCTGAACAAACAATAACTATCAACTACACGTACATGTATAGTTATAAAAATAAGTATAGTAGAGAATGGTCCATTTATGGCTGAGCTACAAAAAAATCAATAGCAGAGGATGGTTTCGATCCATCGACCTCTGGGTTATGGGCCCAGCACGCTCCCACTGCGCCACTCTGCTAACTGACACACATTGCATGTCCTACATACTGTACACTCACTGAGACAGTCCTTACCTACTAATAACACAACTCCTAGTCTCTGAGGAAGATTACTGTTCGGAACAAACGATAGTGAATCGTACATCTTCTGATTTATATTCTGATTAACTGTACTGCCCTGCAACAAACAGAGTCTTATCAATCTGTTCTTTATTAACAACTTGTACATGACAGTAACGTGATGGGAAATCAATAGCTTACAACTCGTGATATGCTCAACAATAGTCCGAACACCATATTGAGCTCACGACCTTTGAACCATAAGACAGCGTAGTTATTCTGAGCAACAGCCAACGACTCCCCTCCAATGCTGTGTGTAAAAAGCAGTTAAATCAGATGATTTTATGTTCAAAGTTCAAACTCACCCAAACACAAATCGACCAATCAGCATCACTACAAAATTATCCACTAGACCACCCAGTGCAAATATGAGCTGAAGAGAGGAGAGAGGGAGAGAGAGGGTGGGAGAGAGGGAGGGAGGGAGAGAATGAAAAGTAACCTGGAACCACAAAACAACAACAGTACACAAACTCCATTAGATTATTAGTATACAACAGAAACAAATCCTCTCCTAGAGAGCTCTGCTTACTTCACATGCATAGCCACCATGTCCCTAGCTAATGTGTTAGGACATGCAAGAGAAATGAGCATAATCTTGAACGCGCATACAAAAGACACATTCACAGTTTATCTAATGAGTGTGTTTGAAGATCTCTATAGATTGGTATGCTATGTCGCTCTGGTCATACAGTCACTCCATCGATTATGCTATTATTACCTGTCCAAGGCATACAAATGCAGAGAAGACAATTGTCCCCCATCGTATGCCTAGATAACGATCAATCAGTACTCCACCGATTAGAGAGAGGACCACGTTCGGCCATGAGTAGAGAGAGTAGAGGAGATTGTATTGGAACACATTAACTTTCATCACTCTCTCTATCGTGGTCTGAAGTGCAGTCGGGTTATCGTAGCAGTAGTAGCTACCTGAGAGTGAAAGACACTTTAAATCAGTACATTAACTGAACAGGTGACAAACAGCTGATGGAACAGCTAAATGCACTATTCACAGAAAATGTACAAACGAAATAATATCATGACTTGCTCGGTATTTCGAATAACACTACACACGTCTAAAGATTCTAGGGGCTTAAAAATATAATTTTTTATCATAAGGTTTTCTGATTATTTTTATCGTTCTTACCAAAGCTAAGGAGGCACATGAGTATCAACATGAGGAATCGGTGCATGTATCTGCGTGGGTCACACGGTAGGAAATTGTCAATCCGATAGCGCCGCTTCGGAGTTGCAGCAGCATCGAATTGGGCACCTTGTGCTTCTTGGATCTGGACATCGTTGCGCGGGAAGGTATCGAACTTGCGCCCGTATTCTTCACTGTCTGAAGACAAAAGCAACGGCTTCTTTTCGTGCTCCGCCATAGTCTTCGATCTCTGAATAGACTCGTTTGATAACAGTTAGACAGCGTTTTCAAATCTCCAGACTTCGATCACCATACACTCCTCATGCCTCAGCAAACAAAGCATGTGACATACAAGTAGGCGTGTCCTTGTTTCCCCCGGAAACATCCGTTTACGATTTTCACGTGTTTATCGATTTCCGTATACTCTCAAGCACCATGCTGCGCGCCATTAGAATCCTCCCCGAGGTCTTTCCTCGACTCTGCTACAGACGAGCCATCGGACTTCCTGTAAGTTCAATGAACAGATGAACCTTAAACAAGTTGTCTATCTCTGCAAACGCTCAGGTCAGCGGTACCTGTAGGCTCAGCAGCAGTACTACCAATGATGTGAGTTGATCAACAAATAACCGATGCTAGAACACAACGACTGAATATATAGCACTGAAATAGATGTGCCCTTTGCTGTGGGTGTTTAACTTCAGTGTGACTTTGTGTTTATTTTAAGTTGTTTGAGAGATATGAATGTTATTGTCAAATGTATGTTTTCTAGGAGGACATGAGCAGGATGAGGAATATTGGTATTGCTGCTCATATTGATTCGGGCAAGACGACACTCACTGAGAGAATTCTCTTCTATACTGGAAGAATATCAGCCATGCATGAGGTAGGGTTCATATCATGACACTAGATCCAATTGATTTTGAAGCAAAAAATTAATATGCTAGTCTGTTGTCTTAATAGCCACAAAAGCTAGAAACACTAGTGTAATATTGTAACAGGATCTTAAAATTCACTGTTGCGAAGTGTTTCTCTTTGTGCTTAGTTACTGTTACTGGTTGTTTCTTCACTTGTTAGGTGAAGGGGAAGGACCAGGTTGGAGCCACCATGGACTTTATGGAGCTAGAGAGACAGAGAGGAATCACCATTCAAGTGAGCTAAACCACCTACTGTAAATTAGTTCAGTAAACCTATTGAAGAGGAGTTAACCCATCTTGTCGGCTAGCTCCACTCTTTTATTGAAGAGGAGCCAACCTCTCTTGTGGTCTAACTAGCTCTGCTCCACTCTTTTATTGAAGAGGAGCCAACTTCTCTTGTGGTCTAACTAGCTCCACTCTTTTATTCTTGTTAGTCTTTTGTATTCTTGCATCACACTCACCACTTTCCTACTTTTCAAGTTATGACAGAACCAAAGTGGGGTAAGAACAGTTAAGTAGCACCAACTAACTGGTGTGACGCCTTGATACTGAATCTTCCTTATCGGTTTTGAGGTGCTTAACGTCACCAATCTCAATCAATAATTTCATGTTCATTATGCTATGATTTACTGTAGATCACACATCATGTGAGTGCTTTATTATCATGTACTATCTTGTCTAGTCTGCAGCAACGTACACACAATGGAAGGACAACAATATTAACATCATCGACACACCAGGTTAGTCATTATGATTCATGTTTTTGATAGCTTGCACTTTTGTGTGTCACACTTCTCCATTGTTCTGTGAATGAGTAGGTCATGTTGACTTCACTATTGAGGTGGAGCGTTCACTGAGAGTGTTAGATGGAGCAGTGTTGGTGCTTTGTGCTGTTGGCGGAGTTCAGGTATGTACTACTTATAGCATAATGTTTTTCTGGGCAGGGGGAATATGGAAATTTATCAGCCTTTTAGGGATCTTGGGCATGCCCCAGGATTGAAGTCTAAGCACTCTGGGAGTGATTACTTATTAAGGTCTTCTAGTCTATTTTCGTACCAAAGATATCAAAAATGTTTTCTGACATGTACAGTGTGTGACAGTTTTTATTATACTCAACTTGTACCATGTACGTTTAGTCTATGTAGCACGTATTCCGGTTTTTATCTTCAATGAACATGCGCTAGTTCTCTTTCTTTTGTTGCAGAGTCAAACACTCACTGTTAATCGGCAAATGAACCGATACAAAGTGCCTCGCGTTGCTTTCATAAACAAACTGGACAGGACAGGCTCCGATCCTGAGAGGGTGCTCTCACAATTGAGGTACCAGTACAGTTATAATGCAATGTGTGTGTGTGCATGTGTGTGTGCGTATAATGTGCATATGTGTATGTGTGCGTATAATGTGCATGTGTGTATGTGTGCGTATAATGTGCATGTGTGTGTGCGTATAATGTGCATATGTGTATGTGTGCGTATAATGTGCATGTGTGTGTGTGTATAATGTGCATGTGTGTGTGTATAATGTGCATGTGTGTGAGTATAATGTGCATGTGTGTGTGCGTATAATGGTATTATGACTATTGTATGTATTTTACAATGCTATAATTATACTAATTCACGAGACAGCTGAATTTTTATACTGTTGTTCTAACTTGATAACTGTAAGCACAGCAGCGGTTCTTATTAATCGGACATAGCACAATCATAATGAGGTTTAAAAGGAGGTGTGACAGACAAAAATGTCAACGTTTTTGACGCCGTGTAAACAACTGAAAAACTGATATGAGTATTTGTCAAAAAGTACGCTCAACACGCTGGTCACGATGTGAAATAGATTACCAAATGATCAACACAAGCAATAACACACAAGGTATGCTGCTACAAGCAACTATCTACATGTGTGGGAAATACATTGGAATCACACTCACAATGTACACGCTCACATGGAGCAAAAGCTCCACAATCTTTCCTTACCGACAACAGACTGACTACAAATAGTGCACTTTCAACTACGATAACTTTAAAGAAATATATCAGAATTTTGTCGAATATTCTATTGGGAACAGACTGTGAGTATTAGCAGCTGCTGTAGCTTTAATAGATATGACTATATTGTATGAGTTGTGGGGGGCTGACATGTGACAGTAAGTGAATGAGTTGGATTGTGACCTGACCAGAGATTAGTCGGCAAGAATGTTATACATTAGAATGGTAGTGCACGTACTATTGTGAATTGTCGTCAGCCATCTAGTATGCTGTGATGCGATTTGGTGTATTGTTAACAGTGTTTAAGTTGATGATACAAACATGTGTAATTAATTTTGATAAAAAATAATGTTTTGTGACGTAAACAGGTCGAGTGATGTCATAATAGTGACACCTTATTATAAAAATCAGTATACAATGTAGTCTAAAACCCAAAACTTATACTCTATAGAACTCTTATTGTGTTCTTTTGCAGCAGCATGCACTGAGGGGTTCTTTACTATTGACTAAGGCATTTGGGACCTGCTTGGGCATACTCATTGCAGAATAGCACGTTTCAGGGGTCGCTAATGTATTATACCATTCAGAATTTCTTTCACTGGACCGCACACTGTGTCCGTATTAGATTGTGTAGTGTATACGCATTTGAAGGGTGTCCGCAAGGAGGGGCAAATAATTGGTGACATATGCAATGTGACGTCAGACCATCATCATAATATTGTTCTCACTGGTTCAATCCTTGTATAAATATCACATTTGAAGATCTGTAGATCAAGTTAGACATGTGGCTAACCTTGGTTCGGTCGATCTGATTATTAGAGGCAAGTCACAATTTGTTAGGAATTTAGGACCTGGTTTAAAATTGAGAGAAAGTAGTATCACTGTTGAAGGAGATCTGCGTTTTATTGAGAATGCTGGTAGTGGAATATTTTTGAATGGGTTTTCAAGTATTGTCTTACTGAGCGGATCCAATTTGGTTTTTAAAGGAAATAAAGGAACTAATATAGGCGGAGCAATTTTGTTAAGCTTGAATTGAGAATTGAGCCATCACAAACTGCTCGTTTTATGACAGTGAGCAACTAGTACAGGCATTGCTCTAGTGCTGCATTTTTACATACAGTATAACACAATTGTATAGTGTAGGTTTGTTACTTCTGAGCTTTAAAGAAAGTAAAGTTAGCCAAAACTAGTTTACTAATGATATTCATGCACACCGCCACCTTAATTTGGAGACATAGAAGTTACTGTGTATACAGTAAAAGCAGGATCATGGATACCTACTTTGATGCTAACGTACCATGAGCTTCACAAGTGCTAACTATCTTCCTACAACGCAACCTAGGTTGTCGCTTCCATGAGACACTACAACCATATTGACTTCCACTGAGTAGCCAACAGGCTTTGTGTAAGCAGAGCAAGTATATTATACCAAGCAAGTATAATATTATACCAAGCAAGTATACGATTATGAGAGTATGCACAATTATCTGATGGACATTGTCTTGACATGGGTAGTAATGTACACTATAGTACTGTTTGTATTCTAGCAAGCCTAAGCAGGTTCTCCACATTTGGCAAACTATCAAAACACACTCTTGCACAGTAGAGAACAGTATAGTATAATACATCACATGACTTGCATCAATGGAGTTTGTACAGGCTCTGTTGTTAGTGCTGGTAACATCAGCCTCTCTCTGTCCAGCCATTGCAGTAGAGGTGCAGGTCTTGCCTGATCTAGCTAGTGACTGCTCTAGTTCAAGTGACAACAATGGAGACACACTGTCTGCTGTCAACATCGATACTGCTCTAATGAACACTCGCTCCAACACAACTCTACTCTTAGAGAATGGTTGTTACCACATCAACAGCTTCACACTGCTACAAGATCTCTCTAACATTAGCTTGATTGGATCAGGATCAGAAACCACCATTGTGAAATGTCAAGGTGATGTGGGACTTGCTTTTGTCAATATCTCAGGACTGCTAATCTCTGACGTGACTATTACCAGGAGCACATGAACAGAAGGAGCGTGCAACTTCAGTGCCATCACTTTACAAATTAATGACGTACTTCCGCTTTACCTAGGTATGAACGTACGTCATATCTATTTAACGCGCATTACTTGGTAAGTTTACGACAGCGAGCGCGCCTGGTGTCAGTGCTCTGCCTCAGCTTGAATACGGTCATCCAAGCTTTCATTGCGCGCCTCACGGGCGAGTTCTTCACTTGTTGTAAACGAATCCGCCGGGGAGACAGCATGATCAGCTTTCTCTTGGAGCTGGCCTGACTAAGACGTCGAGGGGTTCGCGCCATTCTCTCTTGCCGCACTTAGCTCTATTATGTATCACGTGCACAGAACGTACGTCACGCATATTTAATGAAGCACAAAAACTTCCAAATATGGAAGTTCTGAGCACACATCTGTGAATCTAATTATACACTGTTGGCACTAACGCGCGGTTTACAGTTGCACGCTCCTTCTGTTCATGTGCTCCTGCTATTACCAACTGTAGAATCTCCGGAGAAAAATTGCAGAATGCTTTCGATTTAGTAAAAGAATCACTGGATGTGTTCTATACCTTCCGTAATGGTACAATTGTTGGAATCTTTATTGGTGACACTAGTGATTTACAAGCTCGTAACATGATAGTTCGAAACACACCTGGTATTGGTATGGTGGCCATTAACCTGATGGGAGAGTCTGACATGAGCAATGTGACCTTCACAAACAATAATGTACCTGATATCATATCTTCTTGTGGTGTTGGTGGTGGTCTGTTTATACTGTATGCTGACTATCATAATCACACACCAAATAAGACTCCTCAACTCACCATATCAGCATCTTTGTTCAAATTGAACTACAATTGTGCTCAAAACACTATTTTAGAGTATGAGATCGGTTTTAGTGGTGGATTGAGCTTAACACTGTCACAGTCTAAGTTTCCTGTTGGCATCAGTATAATTTCATCTACAATTGAGAACAATCAATCACCTACTGGAGCGGGAGCAGGCATAATTTTTCACACAGGAGTCAATGACAGTTCTATTAATATATCCAGTTCTTGTTTGAGGAGAAACGGTAAAGTCGGTATAGCTGGAGGACTTATGATGATACTTAGTGTAAGTTTTCCTCCTCTGTTCCTTCGACATATTTCTCCTGCTGAAGTTTCTCCCAACACCATCATTGTGGAAAACACCACAATCGAAGAAAATCAAGCGCAATTCTGTGGAGGAGTAAGCATACTGTCTTACGATTCACCACTTACAACAAGAACGAATCAAAATCATGTGATCTTCAAATCTTGTAAATTTCTTAAGAATTTGTCACCTACTGGTGCAGCCTTTGCCTTTCATACTTTGGTATTTTCTGGTTTCGATACGAGCATAAGTATTGTATTTGAAGATGTGAGCATTGAGCAGAACGAAGAATTAATTGCCGCATCTTTGCATAGCATTTCATCAATAGCAAGATCTGTGGCTACTCTTAGTTCAGTCAATTTGACTATTAGAGGCAAGTCACAATTTGTCCAAAACGAAGGAGCAGCTTTGCTACTTTTACAAAGTGTTATAACAGTTGAAGGAGAACTACATTTTATTGACAATGCTGGTAGCGGGATTTCTTTGTTCGATCTTTCAAGTATTGTTTTGCAGAGTGGATCTAGGCTTATTTTTAAAAGGTAATAAGTCACCTACTAAAGGCGGTGCAATATTTGTCGAACTTCGTTCTTCGTTAAATGATCTTTCACTAAGTAACGACTGTTTCTTGTGGTTTGGAAAAGTAGATGCACAGTGCAGATTTTTTACTTATTGCCAGAATGTACCTCAGCCCAATGCTACCATAGTGTTTGAGGACAACCAGGCACCTGTTGGTGGCACCATATATGGCTCTAGACTAAGCACTTGTCCCTGGGCAGTATATCCTAATGGTACTAAGCCTTCCTCAGGAATAGCATTTCTCCAGCAGCTTTCTTCAGTCACTTTCAATCCTTCGGTTCTTAATTCATCAGTTGTTAGTACAGATGCATTTTATTTAGTTCGAAACATATCACAACCTATTTATGCTATGCCAGGAAAAGAATTAAATCTCAATATTACAGCATTGGATCTCTTCAATCAAAGTGTAGCAGCTACTTTGACATCTGACTTTCTTAATGCAACAAGTTCTCTATCACAACTTGGCAACTCGGGAAACTGGTATCTCGATCCTAACCATACGGTTCCAGTAACCTTTTTAGGTGAACCCGGAGATACACTATTAGCTTCTATCTTTAGTGTAGACTCATATGCTCGATTGGAGGTGCCAGTAACTCTTGTGAACTGTAGTTTTGGATTTATACTTAGAAACAATCAGAGATGTTTATGTGATCCAGATATACCAAGTCCTGTTAGTTGTAAACAGCAAAACTTTGAACTACAAGTTCCTTCACACGAGTGGCTAGGAAATAGTCCAACAGGAGGATATGCTTATGATTCTTGTGTTCTAGACTACTGTAAAGTGGGTACTAAGATCATATCTGATGGTGATATTGATTCACAATGTGAATACAATCGTGTTGGTCTATTGTGTGCTAGTTGTAAATCAAACATGAGTGTTGTGTTTGGTAGCAATGCTTGTCGTCCATGCTCCAGTGCCTATCTTGCATCTATCATAATGTATGGTGTTCTTGGAATAGTTCTTGTACTGACCATTTCTTTCTTAGGATTCTCCATATCAGAAGGTTACCTCAACAGTTTACTATTCTACTGCAATGTCACAAGCTTCTATTCATCATTCTTTGCTCCAAATAGACCTTTAGGATTCTATTTGGTGAAATTTGTCAATCTTAGCATGGGATTTGAACTATGCTTTTATGATGGAATGGATACTTTAGCTAAAGTTGGTATTCAGTTACTGTTTCCAGCTTATCTGTTTTTCATCATGCTGGTTATTATCATTCTCTCAAAATTTTCTTCTAAAATAAGCAATGCTGGTTTTTCAGCTGCCAAAACATTTTCCACATTGCTCCTTCTCTGCTATACTAGTGTAGGCGAGACATGCATACTTATATTGGCATGGAAGAAATTCGATCACGGTTTGAATGGCACATATTGGTATGCTGATCCCACTATTCAGTATGGTGAAGGGTTTCATGGCTTTCTAGTGTTTGTTGCTGTGGTCCTCAACTTGGTTTATATTCTACCATTCTCCATTGGTCTACTTGTGCCTCCTCTCATTCTGCGAACAAGACTCAGCATCTTGCTAAAGCCACTTCTCGATGCTTTCTGGAATCCATTTAAACCAAAGTTTCGATTCTGGATTGGACTAAGAGCCATACTTCGAATAATACCTTTGTACTTAGCTGTCTTACCACCTTTCCCCACAAACTGTATCATGCTCATTGCATTTATCGTAGCACTTCATTTCCTTCACAGTTGTTGCCAGCCATATGAAGGAAAGGTGCAGAATGTACTGGATTCATTTTTCTATCTGAGCTTGATTTTTTTGACTGCTGGCGTTTTGTATTTCAGTTTAGAATCTCTTGATAACCTTGTTACCGATGACTATATAACCTTTCTGGGCATAGTTAATACATTTACTTACTTGGCTTTCATTTTTATAGTTATTCTTCAAATCAATATCCGCTTTCCTGTTATTCGAGAAACTGCAAACAAACTTTTCCAAAGGCTAAAGCGCAAAGTGAAGAAGCAGAACGATGACAATCATGATCTAGTTGTTATTAATCGGAATGAGTCAATTATTACCTTTACAGAGCTGCGTGAATCTCTTCTCGACGGTGGTGATTTGTAATGAACTGTGTATTATTGTAACAACAGCTGCAGTAAATTAGTGATCATCTTGTGTTTGTAATTTGTTTTATCCCAAGTCATTTTAATTGTAGTCTCTGGTTTGTAGTTATTGAGCCCTCGCGACCAAGTTGATACATAGACAATCAGAATTAGTCCAAATACTGTATGGCGAGTAATTTCACAGATTTAGACTACACTGTTGATGTTGTGTATTTAGTTTTTCTTTCTGCAGTTAATTCATTGTATAGTAGTTCTACATATCAATATCCGCTTTTCATTTATTCAAGAAACTGCAAATAAACTTTACCAAAGGCTAAGGCTCAAAGTGAAGGAGCAGGAGAGCAAAAACAATAAAACAGCTCTAGATCTTGTAGCTATTAATGTTCAGAGAAATGAGTCGAATACAACTCAGTTTTACAAACTTACGTGCGTCTCTTTTAGATAGTGATTTATAACAAAAATGATGGCTTTCTCTACCATTGAACATTTTTGTCTAGTAGTAATGTTATTGTGTTGATCCTAAGAGTAGTTATTTGTTGAACAAGATTGTTATTAGTTTTTGGTGTGTAATTTTAAACCAAATTTTATTTTGGGTGTACTAATACCTGTTATTCATGTGCATGCATTTCAAAATGTTTGCTACATTAGAAATTCACAGCAAACAGTAGCTTAGGCTACTCTATGGGTTTCAGATAAAAAGTCACTAAAGGAGAGCTTTTGCCTACAGTATGTAAGAGAAAGTTAGTGCAGCAAGTCACTCTCTATATGCAGGTATTATATGCATCTCATCACTCTGAGACTGTGCTGAGATACTTATAATAACTGCCCTAAAGTGAGGATGAAAACCTGACCATCAACGAGATTGATGTCACGTGTTTCAAACTATTCACTAGAAATTGAATTATTGAGCTATTGATCTTATGAACAATAGGACACTGATAGTCTTATCAGTAAGGTACAGCATCACATGACTATTGTAATGGAGTCTGTACAGGCTCTGTTATTGGTGCTGGTAACAGCGGCCTCTCTCTGTCCTGCCATTGCAGTAGAGGTGCAGGTCTTGCCTGATCTAGCTAGTGACTGCTCTAGTTCAAGTGACAACAGTGGAGACACACTGTCTGCTGTCAACATCGATACTGCTCTAATGAACACTCGCTCCAACACAACTCTACTCTTAGAGAATGGTTGTTACCACATCAACAGCTTCACACTGCTACAAGATCTCTCTAACATTAGCTTGATTGGATCAGGATCAGAAACCACCATTGTGAAATGTCAAGGTGATGTGGGACTTGCTTTTGTCAATATCTCAAGACTGTTAATCTCTAACGTGACTATTACCAACTGTAGATTATCCGGAGAAAACTTGCTGAATGCTTTCGATTTAGTAAAAGAATCACTGGATGTGTTCTATACCTTCCGTAATGGTACAATTGTTGGAATCTTTATTGGTGACACTAGTGATTTACAAGCTCGTAACATGATAGTTCGAAACACACCTGGTATTGGTATGGTGGCCATTAACCTGATGGGAGAGTCTGACATGAGCAATGTGACCTTCACAAACAATAATGTACCTGATATCATATCTTCTTGTGGTGTTGGTGGTGGTCTGTTTATACTGTATGCTGACTATCATAATCACACACCAAATAAGACACCTCAACTCACCATATCAGCATCTTTGTTCAAATTGAACTACAACTGTGCCGGAAACGGTATTTTAGAGTATGAGATCAGTTTTAGTGGTGGATTGAGCTTAACACTGTCACAGTCTAAGTTTCCTGTCGGCATTAGCTTAACTTCAGCTACAATTGAGAACAATAGATCACCTGTAAGTTCAGGAGCAGGCATTGCTTTTCATAGAGGAGTCAGCGACAGCTCTGTCAATATCTCGAGTTCAATGTTGAGAAAAAATGGAATGAATGGTACGATAGGAGGTCTTTCCATTGTATTAAATCCTGTTGTTCCTTTTCAAAATCTCTCTTCTGTTCAAATTTTGTCTAACACTATCACTGTGGAAAACACCACAATCGAGGAAAATCAAGCACAATTGTATGCAGGTGCAAGCATAGTGTCGTTCAATTCACCATTAATTACAGAAGCAAATCAAAATCGTGTAATCTTCAAGTTTTGCAAGTTTCTTAGAAATATATCTCCTGTTTATGCAGCCTTTGCTTTTCAGAGTTTCGTACACTCAGGTTTTGATCCTTGTACGAGAATCATATTCGAGGATGTGAGCATTGAGCAGAACAGCGGAACTGATACCTCTTCAGTTAGACCTGTGGCTTTCCTTGGTTCAATCAATCTGATTATTAGAGACAAGTCACAATTTGTTAGAAATTTAGGAGCAGGTTTAAAGCTGATAGAAAGTAGTATCACTGTTGAAGGAGATTTGCATTTTATTGAGAATGCTGGTAGTGGAATTTCTTTGATTGGGTATTCAAGTATTGTCTTACTAAATGGATCCAATTTAGTTTTTAAAGAAAATAAAGGAGCTATTAAAGGCGGAGCAATATTTGTTGATCTTTACACATCTTTGACTGACGTTTCTGGGGTTTATGATTGTTTCTTATGGTTTAGTGAACTTACTCCACAATGTCGAATTTTTGGCTATTGCAAAACTCAAGTACATCAACCCAATGCCACCATAGTATTTGAGAAGAACCAGGCATCTATTGGTGGTACCATATATGGCTCTAGACTGAGCACTTGTCCATGGGCAGTATATCCTAATGGTACTAAGCCTTCCTCAGGAGTAGCATTTCTCCAGCACCTTCCTTCAGTCACTTTCAATCCTTCAGTTCTTGATTCATCAGTTGTTAGTACAGATGCATTTTATTTAGTTCGAAACATATCACAACCTATTTACGCTATCCCAGGAAAAGCAATTTACCTCAATATTACAGCATTGGATCTCTTCAATCAAACTGTATCAACAATTATTGGGTCCAGCTTACTTAATACAAGTTCACAATCCCGCCTTGGTAGCTCTGGAAACTGGTATCTTATTCCAAACCGTACTGTTCCAATAACCATCTTAGGTAAACCAGGAGATGCATTATTTGCTTCTATTTTTACTTTAGACACTAACGCTCGAGTGGCAATGCCAGTAACTCTTATGAACTGTAGTTTTGGATTTATACTAAGTGAAAATCAAACGTGTTTATGTTATCCAGATTTACCAAGACATGTTGCTTGTAATCAGCAAAACTTTAAAATACAAGTTCCTTCACACAAGTGGCTAGGAAATAGTCCAACAGGAGGATATGCTTATGCTTCTTGTATTCTAGACTACTGTAAAGTGGGTACTACGATCATATCTGATGGTGATATTGATTCTCAATGTGAACCAGAATACAATCGTGTTGGTCTATTGTGTGCTAGTTGTAGATCAAACATGAGTGTTGTGTTTGGTAGCAATGCTTGTCGTCCATGCTCCAGTGCCTATCTTGCATCTATCATAATGTATGGAGTTCTTGGAATAGTTCTTGTACTGGCCATTTCTTTCTTAGGATTCTCCATATCAGAAGGTTACCTCAACAGTTTACTATTCTACTGCAATGTAACAAGCTTCTATTCATCATTCTTTGGTCCAAATAATTTTATGGGATTCTTTTTGGTAAAATTCCTCAATCTTAGTCTGGGATTTGAGCTATGCTTTTATGATGGAATGGATACTTTAGCTAAAGTTGGAATTCAGTTACTGTTTCCAGCTTATCTGTTTTTCATCATGCTGGTTATTATCATTCTGGCAAAGTGTTCTTCTAAAATAAGCAATGCTGGTTTTTCAGCTGCCAAGACATTTTCCACGTTGCTCCTTCTCTGCTATACTAGTGTAGGCGAGACATGCACATTGATATTGTCATGGAAGACATTCGATCATGGTTCGAATAGCATATATTGGTATGCTGATCCCACTATTCAGTATGGCCAAGGGTTTCATGGCTTACTAGTGTTTGTTGCTGTGATCTTCACCTTGCTATACATTCTACCATTCTCCATTGGTCTGCTTCTACCTCCTCTCATTTTGCGAACAAGACTCAGCATCATGTTAAAACCACTACTTGATGCTTTCTGGAACCCATTCAAACCAAAGTTTCGATTCTGGATTGGACTAAGAGCCATACTTCGCATAATACCGCTGTTCTTAGCCGTCTTACCACCTTTCCCTACAAACTGTATCATGCTCATTGCATTTATCGTAGCACTTCTTTTCCTTCACAGTTGTTGCCAGCCATATGAAGGAAAGGTGCAGAATGTACTGGATTCATTTTTCTATCTGAGCTTGATTTTTTTGACTGCTGGCGTTTTGTATTTCAGTTCAGAATCTTTTGATAACCTTTTTACCGATGACTATATAATCTTTCTGGGCACAGTTAATACTTTTTCTTACTTGGCTTTCATTTTTATAGTTGCTCTTCATATCAATATCCGCTTTCCTGTTATTCGAGAAGCTGCAAACAAACTTTACGAAGCGGTAAAGCGCAAAGTGAAGAAGCAGAAGGATGAAATTCAAATTCAAATTGATAATAATCAGAATGAGTCTAATACTATTACCTATACAGATCTGCGTGAATCTCTTCTAGACGGTGGTGACTTGTAATCAACTGTTTACTATTGTAACAACAGCTGCAGTAGATTAGTGAACATCTTGTATTTGTTATATCCCAAGTCATTTGAATTGTAGTCTCTGGTTTGTAGTTCTTGAGCCCTTGCGACTAAGTTGAAGGCGTAATTACATTGACAATCAGAATTAGTTGAAATAATGTATAGTGAATAATTTTCATCAGGATTGAAATCTGCATTTTTGTCAAAGCAGTCTATAACATTGATATCTATCTCATAAAATAGATATTAATTTTGTGCTATTCATATTAATTACAAGGAGATAAAAGATTTCTAACGAATCAAAAGGATGTAGGGATGAATGAAATCTGCTACTGGTCCGCAATGTAAACCAACAAGAAACTAGCATGGAATGGTAACACGATTGACTTGCTAACAGACCATAGATATCTACATCAGTGGCTGCTGTGGCAGACTAGCTAATTCAGCTAATTCAGCTAGTTGCCGTTGACTGACACCGAAGTGCATTGAATTGAATTCAACTTGACTGTGACAAAATATATTGATCTTATGTACAGCCACTGATGTAGGGATCTATGGTCTGTTAGCAAGTCAATCGTGTTACCATTCCATGCCTTCTGGAGTTCTTTCCTTGGTGGGCAGCTATGTAGAACTGTTGTCTCAATTCATAACTCCTTAGCATCATTAGTGATTTATGAATAGTGTTGTTGTTGTTGTTGTTGTTGTTGTTGTTGTTGTATCTGTGATATTGTTACTGTATGTTCTCATGAACACCAACAACAATTGCTACTAATATAAATGCATTTCCTCTTTAATTTTATAATGGTGGTGAAAATTAATGGGTTCATTCTAATTATATTCATGGTCAGTTTAGGTTACTGCAAACCAAATAATTGACATTGCAAAGGACACCTAATCAAGTTTTTTTGTGACGAGTAATTGTTGCTAACTGTTGCTAAGCAGAAATCGCTGTGTGTGTCACAATTATTGCAATGCCAGTGATATCTGTACATGATCCTAAGAACAATTTTTCTGCTGGTTTATGTACCACAATAATTATTTCAAGCCTGTATGTGCATGGGACTATGACCAATCATTGATTGAACAAAGGAACTGTGTAGTAGTGATAAATTTCTTAGGCCTCGGTCACACTACGATAAAATTGGCGACAACGACAAGATTGACGTCATTTTCTCCGGGTATGTCCGTTATATTCGCTGTCATGCCATAGTCGTACAGTAGACGTTGTCGCTCCATTGGAGCCCAAGATTACGACTGCGACAGCTGTTATGACTGCGACAAAGCTAGTATTGAGCCAAATGTGCATGCTAGAATCCCAACATAACCAAATATCGAACAAAAATGCTCTACTGAGAGACTGACAAACTGGTGATCGTGAGGAAAACCGGGCGGAGCGTCGTGGTCCGTGTCAAGAAGGGCCGACGATCAGCTTGCTGGCTTCGAAAAAGGATTCATGCCTTAAAATACAGTGAACTGTACATTCTCAAAACCCTTGTTAGTTGGCAAAGGCGAGTAGCAAAGCGGTAGTCAGCCAAGACGGTACAACAGCAAGGCGTCCATCTTTGGTAGTGTGATCGCGTGCATTTGCTGTTGTGACCGTGATCGCAGTGATTTGCCGTCATCGCTATCGTAGTGTGACCGAGGCCTTACAAATTTACTGTGAGTTACATGAATAAAGTGCTGTGTCTGCTTTGCAATAAATTATGGTGTGCTAGTTTTTTTCATCATAGTCCATAATACCTCAGCATCCATGAAACATTTACCGGTTGCAGTCTTGCCTCAGTGATCAGGTGTTGCCTGATACTGTCTTGTCTTGCCTGGTTTTGTGTTACGAGATATCATTAACATAAACCAATAGAGTTGTAATACACTCTAAGGCGAACACCATTGGGACCAAAAATATGTCCATTATAGAGAGGGTGTCCTCTGGTCAGGGGTTTTTTGGGGCGAGCCTGAGCGAGCCCCACATTGATGGTGATGTGCATCCCACGTCGCGGGGAATGTTTGTATGTATCTGGCCGCGTGGTGCGTTTGTCCTCCCTATGTACCCGAGAAGTCACGTGCGCGTAAACATTGACCGCGCCTCATGATGAAATCCTCACATGGCGCGATACAAAACAAGACTGCGCATTGGAGACGTCTGGATCGACTTCTACAAGGTAAGAGTAGTCTGTACTGCCAGGAAGCGACAACCTGCAGCAGAGTCACCTGATCACAGAACTCTACGACTGGAGCGACAACTGGAATACAAGAGCAGAGGGCTTACTGTTGTGCATATGTAGAAAACTGGATTGTTCTTGAATTGTGCAGGACATAAATCAGCTCAGGCTCGCCCCCAGCATTTTATAAATGTACTAGTTATATATTATTGTGGGTTATATGTAGGATTCAGTAAGTGTCCATTATAGAGAGGGTGTCCCCTGAGAGAGGTTCCACTGTAACAGAAAAATTAAAAGCTCTGTAAGCTTGATCTATACAATTTTCTTGTTGTCTAAAACACCTGTGAATGTGAAGAATCAGATAGTGAGGTTTAGATAAGCAAAGACACTTTACTCAGTAATAACATTGTTAGGTTAATGTGCTGTGTGTAACATGTGCAGATGATCTCTGACTTGCTCTCTGTGAAGAATGTGCTATTAACAACAATAATAATAGTAATCACTGTTGAGTATATTTGTTCAAACTATAATCATCATAGATAAATCAATTTCACTTAGTTTCAGTGTTTTTATTTCTCAATATCCCATCATTAAATAAACATCGCACGACTGTTCCTTGCATCAATGGAGTCGGTACAGGCTCTGTTGTTAGTGCTGGTAACAGCAGCCTCTCTCTGTCCTGCCATTGCAGTAGAGGTGCAGGTCTTGCCTGATCTAGCTAGTGACTGCTCTAGTTCAAGTGACAACAGTGGAGACACACTGTCTGCTGTCAACATCGATACTGCTCTAATGAACACTCGCTCCAACACAACTCTACTCTTAGAGAATGGCTGTTACCACATCAACAGCTTCACACTGCTACAAGATCTCTCTAACATTAGCTTGATTGGATCAGGATCAGAAACCACCATTGTGAAATGTCAAGGTGATGTGGGACTTGCTTTTGTCAATATCTCAGGACTGCTAATCTCTAACGTGACTATTACCACCTGTAGATTATCTGGAGCAAACTCGCAGAATGCTTTCGATTTAGTAAAAGAATCACTGGATGTGTTCTATACCTTCCGTAATGGTACAATTGTTGGAATCTTTATTGGTGACACTAGTGATTTACAAGCTCGTAACATGATAGTTCGAAACACACCTGGGATTGGTATGGTGGCCATTAACCTGATGGGAGAGTCTGACATGAGCAATGTGACCTTCACAAACAATAATGTACCTGATATCATATCTTCTTGTGGTGTTGGTGGTGGTCTGTTTATACTGTATGCTGACTATCATAATCACACACCAAATAAGACACCTCAACTCACCATATCAGCATCTTTGTTCAAGATGAACTACAACTGTATTATTGATAATATTTTTGAAAATTGGATAGGTATTGGCGGTGGATTAAGCATAATACTCTCACAGAACAGCTTTCCTGTTGACATCAGCATAACTTCTACTACAATTGAGAACAATATGTCACCTTTAGGAGCAGTCAGCATCGTTTTTCACACAGGAGTTAGCAAGAGCTCTGTCAATATATCAAGTTCAATGTTGAGAAAAAATGGAAAGAAAAGTATAGTTGGAGCACTTTTTATTGTTTTTAATACACGTATTCCTGTTCGGTTCCTTCGAAACGTTTCTGCTGCCCAATTGTTGCCCAACTCTGTTACTATGGGAAACACTACAATTAAAGAAAATCAAGCACAAACAACTGGTGGTGTAGCAATATTTTCTTTTTCTTCACCGCTACTTACAAAAAGAAACGAAAATCTTGTCCTTTTCAAATCTTGCAAGTTTTTTGGAAATGAATCACCTAATGGTGCAGCGTTTGCTTTTCAGAGTTTAGTATATTCTGGTTTTGATCCTAGTATGAGTATCATATTTGAAGATGTGAGCATTGAACAAAACAGAGAAACTGATTCTTCCTCTTTTAACACTGCTGTAGCTTATCTTAGCTCAGTAAATCTGACCATCAGAGGCAAGTCACAGCTCATTGAAAACATGGGATCTGCTTTACTGCTAAGCAGAAGTATTATCACTGTTGAAGGAGATCTACGCTTTATCAATAATTCTGGTAGTGGAATATCTTTACAGGGTTTTTCAAACATTGTCTTGCGAAGAGGATCTGCATTGATTCTAAAAGGAAATAGGGCAGCCAATAAAGGCGGAGCAATATTTGTTCACTTTCTTTCATCTTTTACTGACCTTTCACAAATGTATGACTGTTTTCTTTGGTTTGAAGAAGTAAGTATAGATTGCAGATTTTTTGAGCATTGCCAGAATGTACCTCAACCCAATAATGCTACCATCATAGTATTTGAGGACAACCAGGCACCTGTTGGTGGCACCATATATGGCTCTAGACTAAGCACTTGTCCCTGGGCAGTATATCCTAATGGTACTAAGCCTTCCTTAGGAGTAGCATTTCTCCAGCAGCTTCCTTCAGTCACTTTCAATCCTTCAGTTCTTAATTCATCAGTTGTTAGTACAGATGCATTTGATTTAGTTCGAAACATATCACAACCTATTTACCCTATCCCAGGAAAAGAAATAGACCTCAATATTACAGCATTGGATCTCTTCAATCAAAGTGTATCGATGACCATCAGGTCTAGCTTTCTCAATACTACAAGCTCACAATCGCGCCTTGGTAGCTCCGGATACTGGTATCTTATTCCTAACCATACGGTTCCAGTAACCTTTTTAGGTGAACCCGGAGATACACTATTAGCTTCTATCTTTAGTGTAGACTCAAACGCTAAATTGGAGGTGTCAGTAACTCTTGTGAACTGTAGTTTTGGATTTATACTAAGTGACAATCAGAGATGTTTATGTGATCCAGATATACCAAGTCCTGTTAGTTGTAAACAGCAAAACTTTGAACTACAAGTTCCTTCACACGAGTGGCTAGGAAATAGTCCAACAGGAGGATATGCTTATGCTTCTTGTATTCTAGACTACTGTAAAGTGGGTACTAAGATCATATCTGATGGTGATATTGATTCACAATGTGAATACAATCGTGTTGGTCTATTGTGTGCTAGTTGTAAATCAAACATGAGTGTTGTGTTTGGTAGCAATGCTTGTCGTCCATGCTCCAGTTCCTATCTTGCATCTATCATAATGTATGGTGTTCTTGGAATAGTTCTTGTACTGGCCATTTCTTTCTTAGGATTCTCCATATCAGAAGGTTACCTCAACAGTTTACTATTCTACTGCAATGTCACAAGCTTCTATTTGTCGTTCTTTGCTCCAAATAATTCTTTAGGATTCTCTCTGGTAAAATTCCTCAATCTTAGTCTGGGATTCGAACTATGCTTTTATGATGGAATGGATACTTTAGCTAAAGTTGGTATTCAGTTACTTTTTCCAGCTTATCTGTTTTTCATCATGCTGGTTATTATCATTCTGGCAAAGTGTTCTTCCAAAATAAGCAATGCTGGTTTTTCAGCTGCCAAGACATTTTCCACATTGCTCCTTCTCTGCTATTCAAGTGTAGGTGAGACATGCATACTCATATTGGCATGGAAGACATTCGATCATGGTTTGAATGGCACATATTGGTATGCTGATCCCACTATTCAGTATGGTCAAGGGTTTCATGGCTTACTAGTGTTTGTTGCTGTGGTCCTCATCTTGGTATACATTCTACCATTCTCCATTGGTCTGCTTCTGCCTCCTCTCATTCTGCGAACGAGACTTAGCATCATGCTAAAGCCACTTCTCGATGCTTTCTGGAACCCATTCAAACCAAAGTTTCGATTCTGGATTGGACTAAGAGCTTTAATTCGGATTGTACCTTTCTGCTTTGCTGTCTTCACACCTCTCCCTACAAACTGTATCTTGCTCGTTGCATTTATCGTGCCGCTTCATTTTCTTCATGTATGTATCCAGCCATATGAAGGAAAGGTGCAGAATGTACTCGATTCATTTTTCTATTTTAGCATAAATCTTTTGACGGCCAGTGTTTTGTATTTCAACATTGTGAATGTTGAGTATTTAACCTTTCTGTCTGCAGTTAATTCTTTGTCTTACTTGGGTTTCTTATTTATAGTTGCTCTTCATATCAATATCCGCTTTTCATTTATTCAAGAAACTGCAAACAAACTTTACCAAAGGCTTAAGCTCAAAGTGAAGAAGCAGGAGAGTGAGAACAATGTAACAGCTCTAAATCTGGTAGCTATTCATGCCCTGCAAAATGAGTCAGAAACGACTTTTACAGACTTACGTGAGTCTCTTCTAGATAGTGACTTACAGCAATAAGTCGTGTACTTTTTACTGTTAAACATCTTTTTCGAGTGTTTTTGTATTGAGAATAAATTAATTTTGTTGAACAAGATTGTTGTTGTTTCTGATAAGTTAATTTAAACAATAAATCTCTTTGATTTTAATGAGGGCTGTAAATCACATGCAATGTGTTTCAAGATGGCGCTACACTTGAAACTTCACAAAAATATTATCTCAGGCTGCTCTGCAGTCTACCTGTAATTCAAGATAGATTAAGCAAGCACTTCACTATGGTTTAAACTGGTCATACAAGTAGTTAAAACAAAATGAAAATGACAGCTATATCTGTTCATCAGTTTAGGTTTTACTGTTGTGTCACTTACTAGCCAGCATGTATGGTTGATTCATTTGTAAGTATAAGAGTGTTGGAAATGTTTCGATAGAGATTCAGTAAAAAGTATGAGAACAAGATTGCAGTAATAATTATGTAAGTAAACAAGATTGTTAAGGAAAAGAGAGTACAACACCACAAATGATATTCACTGTTTGTACAAGCACGTTAAGCATAAGAATGATTGACAGTAGCTGGGCAAAGATCACAAACAATGCATTCCTCAATAAAACTCTGTCTGTGGTCTTCAGAATAGACTCAACTTGGATATATGACTATTAGCGACGAGATAAAGACCGTAACATAGAGTTTTTTATAAACTCCCTCTAAGTAAGAAAACCACAAGGTAAGCAGCTCATAATTGCACTTTCAAGCACAATACACGAAAAAGCTCTATGTTACTGCCTGAGTGAACGAAAGTTTTATTAGCCTAAGCGTTGTATCTAGCCGTGCCCGTCACGTTTTCGTCTGACACTTTCAGCATTCATAATTTGCCATGTGTATAGCCTACATCAGTCTTATAACATAGGTCTTTGGTTTCTTGGAATATCAGCTGTAGTTTCTGAGATACAGCCCCCTAGCAACCGGCCAAAAAGACATTCGTGGGCGTGAACCTGCACCCTTAACCACATTATCAAAAGCAGTTTAGGAAACTAACATGTATAACCTCTGTGTGTATGGATTTCGTTACTAGTACATTCAAATTAGCATGCTAACTGAGTGATCTTATGATAGTCACATTCCATTCGCTTCTCTGTGCGATTTAACTAGAGAGCATTATTATTACATGTTTTCGTGTCATGTATTTCTTGTAGTATGGCTAGTTCATCAAACAGTCCGAGTTAAAATTGATAATTATAATAATCAATAAGTCATTCTCTCACCAGTAGCTACACACTGAATATTTCTTGTTGTGTAAGCAGCCAATGATGTAGAGATGCATGTTACCATTCTGTGTTACCTACCTCCTAGTTAGTATTCATAGTTAGCCAGTGGTAGATCCCTCTTATCTTTTGATGTCATCTGAATCGTTTCATTACAATTTTTTTTGTATGAACAAACATTGATCACCGAGATCAAGTTAATTTTGTGTATAAATGTCGATCATTGCACTTGTTGCCATAAGATTGTGAGCATCGAGAGTTAAGCACTAACATTTGAAACCATGTGTTCATAAAGATGAACGTGGCTGCTTTGCTGCTCAATAATCACAACACTATAGCTCTCTATATTGCTTAGTGGTGATATACCGTGTGTGAGTGGCTACAATTATCTTTTGAGTGATTCTATGTTCATGCGTCTAAAACAAATCACAATGGAATTATTGCACTATACATGTATGTCTTAACAATAGGATATTGAGCCACTAAATGAGTAACAGTGTATACTGTAGTACTACACATATACTTCCATAGGTCTGTGGAACTCCACATTTGGCAAACTATCAAAACTGACTACACACACTAGTATCACTTGAAGGAAATAAATCCACACATACAGCACATGATTCATAACTGCTGTAATGGAGTCGGTACAGGCTCTGTTGCTAGTGCTGGTAACAGCAGCCTCTCTCTGTCCTGCCATTGCAGTAGAGGTGCAGGTCTTGCCTGATCTAGCTAGTGACTGCTCTAGTTCAAGTGACAACAGTGGAGACACACTGTCTGCTGTCAACATCGATACTGCTCTAATGAACACTCGCTCCAACACAACTCTACTCTTAGAGAATGGTTGTTACCACATCAACAGCTTCACACTGCTACAAGATCTCTCTAACATTAGCTTGATTGGATCAGGATCAGAAACCACCATTGTGAAATGTCAAGGTGATGTGGGACTTGCTTTTGTCAATATCTCAGGACTGCTAATCTCTGACGTGAATATTACCAACTGTAGATTATCTGGAGAAAACTTGCAGAATGCTTTCGATTTAGTAAAACAATCACTGGATGTGTTCTATACCTTCCGTAATGGTACAATTGTTGGAATCTTTATAGGTGACACTAGTGATTTACAAGCTCGTAACATGATAGTTCGAAACACACCTGGGATTGGTATGGTGGCCATTAACCTTATGGGAGAGTCTGACATGAGCAATGTGACCTTCACAAACAATAATGTACCTGATATCATATCTTCTTGTGGTGTTGGTGGTGGTCTGTTTATACTGTATGCTGACTATCATAATCACACACCAAATAAGGTACCTCAACTCACCATATCAGCATCTTTGTTCAAATTGAACTACAACTGTGCCCGAAACGGTATTTTAGAGTATGAGATCAGTTTTAGTGGTGGATTGAGCTTAACACTGTCACAGTCTAAGTTTCCAGTCGGCATCAGCTTAACTTCAGCTATAATTGAAAACAATAGGTCACCTGTAGGTTCAGGAGCAGGCATTGCTTTTCATAGAGGAGTCAGCAACAGCTCTCTCAATATCTCGAGTTCAATTTTGAGAAAAAATGGATTGAATGGTGCAGTAGGAGGTCTTTTAATTTTTTTAAATCTAGATGTTCCTGTTCAAAATCTCTCTTCTGTTCAAATTTTGTCTAACACTATCACTGTGGAAAACACCACGATTGAGGAAAATCAAGCACAATCGTATGCAGGTGCAAGCATAGTGTCGTTCAATTCACCATTAATTACAGAAGCAAATCAAAATCGTGTAATCTTCAAGTTTTGCAAGTTTCTTAGAAATATATCTCCTGTTTATGCAGCCTTTGCTTTTCAGAGTTTCGTACACTCAGGTTTTGATCCTTGTACGAGAATCATATTCGAGGATGTGAGCATTGAGCAGAACAGCGGAACTGATACCTCTTCAGTTAGACCTGTGGCTTTCCTTGGTTCAATCAATCTGATTATTAGAGACAAGTCACAATTTGTTAGAAATTTAGGAGCAGCTTTAAAGCTGATGGAAAGTAGTATCACTGTTGAAGGAGATCTGTGTTTTATTGAGAATGCTGGTAGTGCAATTTCTTTGATTGGGTTTTCAAGTATTGTCTTGCTAAATGGATCCAGTTTAGTTTTTAAAGAAAATAAAGGAGCTATTAAAGGCGGAGCAATATTTGCTGAGCTTTACGCATCTTTGACTGACATTACTATGGTTAATGATTGTTTCTTATGGTTTAGTGAACTTAATCCACAATGTCGATTTTTTGGCTATTGCAAAACTCAAGTACATCAGCCCAATGCCACCATAGTATTTGAGAAGAACCAGGCATCTATTGGTGGTACCATATATGGCTCTAGACTGAGCACTTGTCCCTGGGCAGTATATCCTAATGGTACTAAGCCTTCCTCAGGAGTAGCATTTCTCCAGCACCTTCCTTCAGTCACTTTCAATCCTTCAGTTCTTGATTCATCAGTTTTTAGTACAGATGCATTTTATTTAGTTCGAAACATATCACAACCTATTTACGCTATCCCAGGAAAAGCAATGGACCTCAATATTACAGCATTGGATCTCTTCAATCAAAGTGTATCAACAATTATTGGGTCCAGCTTACTTAATACAAGTTCACAATCCCGCCTTGGTAACTCAGGAAACTGGTATCTTATTCCAAACCGTACTGTTCCAATGACCATCTTAGGTAAACCAGGAGATGCATTATTTGCTTCTATTTTTACTATAGACACAAACGCTCGAGTGGCAATGCCAGTAACTCTTATGAACTGTAGTTTTGGATTTATACTAAGTGACAATCAAAGATGTTTATGTTATCCAGATTTTCCAAGACCCGTTACTTGTAATCAGCAAAATTTTAAAATACAAGTTCCTTCACACAAGTGGCTAGGAAATAGTCCAACAGGAGGATATGCTTATGCTTCTTGTATTCTAGACTACTGTAAAGTGGGTACTACGATCATATCTGATGGTGATATTGATTCACAATGTGAACCAGAATACAATCGTGTTGGTCTATTGTGTGCTAATTGTAAATCAAACATGAGTGTTGTGTTTGGTAGCAATGCTTGTCGTCCATGCTCCAGTGCCTATCTTGCATCTATCATAATGTATGGAGTTTTTGGAATAGTTCTTGTACTGGCCATTTCTTTCTTAGGATTCTCCATATCAGAAGGTTACCTCAACAGTTTACTATTCTACTGCAATGTCACAAGCTTCTATTCATCATTCTTTGCTCCAAATAATTTTATGGGCTTCTTTTTGGTAAAATTCCTCAATCTTAGTTTAGGATTTGAGCTATGCTTTTATGATGGAATGGATACTTTAGCTAAAGTTGGTATTCAGTTACTGTTCCCAGCTTATCTGTTTTTCATCATGCTGGTTATTATCATTCTGACAAAGTGTTCTTCCAAAATAAGCAATGCTGGTTTTTCAGCTGCCAAGACATTTTCCACATTGCTCCTTCTCTGCTATACTAGTGTAGGTGAGACATGCACATTGATTTTGGCATGGAAGACATTCAATCATGGTTCGAATGGCATCTATTGGTATGCTGATCCCACTATTCAGTATGGTCAAGGGTTTCATGGCTTACTAGTATTTGTTGCTGTGGTCCTCATCTTGGTATACATTCTACCATTCTCCATTGGTCTGCTTCTACCTCCTCTCATTCTACGAACAAGACTCAGCATCATGCTAAAGCCACTACTCGATGCTTTCTGGAACCCATTCAAACCAAAGTTTCGATTCTGGATTGGACTAAGAGCCATATTACGCATAATACCTTTGTACTTAGCTGTCTTACCACCTTTCCCCACAAACTGTATCATGCTCGTTGCATTTATTGTGGCACTTCTTTTTCTTCATATTTGTTGCCAGCCATATGAAGGAAAGGTTCAGAATGTACTGGATTCATTTTTCTATCTGAGCTTGATTTTTTTGACTGCTGGCGTTTTGTATTTCAGTTCAGAATCTTTTGATAACCTTGTTACCGATGACTATATAACCTTTCTGGGCACAATTAATACATTTTCTTACTTGGCTTTCATGTTCATAGTTGCTCTTCATATCAATATCCGCTTTCCTGTTATTCGAGAAGCTACAAACAAACTTTACGAAACAGTAAAGCGCAAAGTGAAGAAGCAGAAGGATGAAATTTCAATTCAAATTGATAATAATCAGAATGAGTCTAATACTACTACCTATACAGATCTGCGTGAATCTCTTCTAGACGGTGGTGACTTGTAACCAACTGTGTACTATTGTAACAACAGCTGCAGTAGATTAGTGAACATCTTGTATTTGTAATTTTGTTTTATCCCAAGTCATTCGATTTGTAGTCTCTGGTTATTAGTTTATGAGCCCTCGCAACCAAGTTGAAGGCGTAATTACATAGACAATCAGACTTAGTCCAAATACTGTATAGCGAGTAATTTTTATCGGGATTAAAGTCTGAATTTTTGTCAAAGCAGTCTAATTGATGTCTATCTCACAAAATAAATACTTATTATTAATTTTGTGCTATTGTTTTATTATGACGTGATCACAATGTAGTCAGATTAACCATGTTAAAGCATAATTATTGTTTCACAATAATGTGACTCTATTATTGCACAAAAAACTATTATACTGCATTGCGAAGTTGCTGTACAGAAAGGTATAATAGCTGCAGCTGTTTACTGTGTATGTGAAATGGACCGAGGCATCTGCTTAAGTACCTTGCTCTACTTTTAATAAAGCATTTATGGTGTGTGCATAAGTGCTACTCTCTAACAATTAAACCAGCTTTTGGACAAGTCTCTCATCATTCCTTGGAGAACTTGACTGACATAGAGGAACAGTGCTGCAAATGCATTTTACATCTCCAGTATAAAGCTTTAACTAGTGCATTCATGGATAGCTAGCTTTAACTAATTACTGTGTTATAGAAACAGCTGCTGCTCATAATTGTAATACTTGCGCCATGACAGATCAGACCAGCACAGCAATCCAGTTTTATGGTTAAATTCTCGTGTTAAGAGCCGTCTGGATTTCTTTTCTTGGTGGGCAGCTATGCAGAACTGTTGTCTCAATCATAACTCCTTAGCATCATTACTGATTTATAAATAGTGTTATTGTTTTTGTATCTGTGATATTGTTACTGATATATTTATATGTTCTCATGAACACCAACAATAATTGCTACTAATGTACATATTCAATATGCATTTCCTCTATAATTTTATAATGATAGTGAAAATTAATGGGTTTGTAGTAATTATATTCATAGTCAGTTTAGGTCACTGCAAACCGAATAATTGACATCGCAAAGGACGCCTAATCAAGTTTTTTGTGAAAAGTAACTGATGCTAGCCGTTACTAAGCAGAAATCGCTGTGTGTGTCATGTTTGATATCTGTACATGATCCTAGGAACGACTTTTTCTACTGGTTTATGTACCACAATAATTATTTCAATCCTGCATTTGACTGACAGATCATTGATTGAATCATGGAACCGGCTGTGTAGTAGTGGTGAAATGACTAAATTTCTTACAAATTTACTACTCTTCTTGTGAGTTACATTAATAAAGTGCTGTGTCTGCATGAAATTCATTTTGCAATAAATTATGGTGGGCTAGTTTTGTTTTCATAATCCATAATACCTCGGCATTCATAAAGAATTTATCGGATGCAGTCTTGCGTTGCCTGATCCTGTCTTGTCTTGCCTGGTTTTGTGTTACGAGTTATCATTAAGTATCAAACCAATAAAGTTGTAATACATTGGAACCTCTCTAAGGTGGACACCATTGGCACCCAAAAAAATTGTCCATTATAGAAAGGGTGTCCTCTGGTCAGGGGTTTATTATACATTATGTGGTTTAATTTTGGGATTCAGTAAGTGTCCATTATAGATGGTGTCCTCTGAGAGAGGTTCCACTGTAGCAGAAAAATTAAAAGCTCTGTAAGCTTGAGCTATACAATTTTCTTGTTTTCTAAAACACCTGTGAATGTGAAGAATCAGATAGTGAGGTTTAGATAAGCAAAGACACTTTACTCAGTAACAACATTATTAGGTTAATGTGCTGTGTGTAACATTGTGCAGATCAGTGATCTCTGACTTGCTCTCTGTGAAGAATGTGCTATTAACAACAATAATAATAGTAATCACTGTTGAGTATATTTGTTCAAACTATAATCATCATAGATAAATCAATTTCACTTAGTTTCAGTGTTTTTATTTCTCAATATCCCATCATTAAATAAACATCGCACGACTGTTCCTTGCATCAATGAAGTCTGTACAGGCTCTGTTGTTAGTGCTGGTAACAGCAGCCTCTCTCTGTCCAGCCATTGCAGTAGAGGTGCAGGTCTTGCCTGATCTAGCTAGTGATTGCTCTAGTTTAAGTGACAACAGTGGAGACACACTGTCTGCTGTCAACATCGATACTGCTCTAATGAACACTCGCTCCAACACAACTCTACTCTTAGAGAATGGTTGTTACCACATCAACAGCTTCACACTGCTACAAGATCTCTCTAACATTAGCTTGATTGGATCAGGATCAGAAACCACCATTGTGAAGTGTCAAGGTGATGTGGGACTTGCTTTTGTCAATATCTCAGGACTGCTAATCTCTGACGTGACTATTACCAACTGTAGACTATCTGGAGCAAACTTGAAGAATGCTTTTAATTTGTTAAAAGAATCTCTAAGTGTTGGTAACTACTTCTTTGGTATTGGAATCTTTATTGTTGACATAAACAATATGAAAGTTTTGAATGTAGTAGTTCAAAACACACCTGGGACTGGTATGGTGGCCATTAACCTGATGGGAGAGTCTGACATGAGCAATGTGACCTTCACAAACAATGGTATACTTGGCTATGTTGGTGGAGGTCTATACATTCATTATGCAGACTATCACAATTACATCCCAACTATCTTGCCTAAACTCACCATAACATCATCTGTGTTTAAATGGAACTGCAACACTGCTTACTTTGGTGGTGGTTTCGGTATTGGCTTAACACAAATCAAATTTCCTGTTAATATCAAAATTGTTTCAGCCACGTCTGAAAGCAATACATCACCTCAAGGAGCTGGAGCTGCTGTTACTTATTACAAAGGCATTAGTAACAACTCTGTTACGATATCCAGTTCAATCTTCCAAAAGAATAGAGCAGACATTTTTAAAGGTATCGGAGGAGGGCTCGCAGTGACTCTTAATTTTAACAACTATACTCTAGATGTCACACCTAATGAGATTTTGTCTAACACAGTTAATGTGGAACACACCATTATAGCAGAAAATAAAGCAGCTTTATTTGCTGGTGTGGCTGTATCATCTTTAAACTCACAACTGACTACAAAAAGTAATCAGAACCGTGTCACCTTCAAGTCCTGCATGTTCCTCAAGAATAGATCACCTACTGGGGCAGCTTTTGGTGCCCAGAGTACAGTATTCTCTGGGAGAGATCCCGAAGTAAGCATCACATTCGATACTGTAATTGTTGAAGGAAATGATGCGTCTTCTTTTTCTGATGAAGAAAAATTGCAAGCAGGAATAACAGAAGAAACATCAGTAGCTGCTCTTAGTTCTGTCAATTTGTGTATTAGAGGCAAGTCACAATTTATTGAGAATAATGGCTCTGCTTTACTTCTGACACGGAGTATTGTCACTATTGAAGGCAATGTAAGTTTTTCTGCCAATAACGGAAGTGGAATTTTATTATTAGAGGCTTCGTATATTATCTTGCAAACGAACTCGATTCTTTCTTTCGTCAAAAACAGAGCAACCAGCAGAGGTGGAGCAATATTTGCTGATTTTCGCACTTACATAGATGTATCTAGAATTAATGACTGTTTTTTACTTCTGGGGGATAATATTACCTTGGTATTTGAGGACAATCAAGCACCTCTAGGTGGCACCATATATGGCTCTATACTGCAGGACTGTCCCTGGGCAGTATATCCTAATCGTACTAGGCCTTCCTCAGGAGTAACATTTCTCCAGCAGCTTCCTTCAGTCACCTTTAAACCTCCACCAAATAATTATTCTGTTGTTAGTACAGATGCGTATTCTCTGTCTGCTGATATATCTCAACCTATCTCAGCAGTACCAGGAAAACCGTTCCACGTTAATATCACAGCATTGGATCGCTTCAATCACACAGTACCAACTCCTATTAGCTCAGCTCATCAAGATATGACAGCTCCACGCTTGCAGCTGGGTCTCTCGGGATACTGGTTTCTTATTCCCGACCATCCTGTTCAATTAACCTTTTATGGTGAGTCTGGAAGTGAACTCAACACTTTCATTACCGTTGTTGACTCATATGCTCGTGTTTCTCTGTCAGTAACTTTTGAGAACTGTCCTTACGGTTTTATAAACGAAAATCTAAGGTGCGTATGTCACACACCTTTACTAGGTGATATAAATGTTTGTGATCAGGAAAACTTTCAACTACAAATACCTCCAAACAAATGGCTAGGAAATAGTCCAACAGGAGAATTTGCTTATGCTTCTTGTATTCTAGACTACTGTAAAGTGGGTACTAAGATCATATCTGATGGTGATATTGATTCACAATGTGAATACAATCGTACTGGCAGATTGTGTGCTAGTTGTATATCAAACATGAGTGTTGTGTTTGGTAGCAATGCTTGTTGTCCATGCTCCAGTGCCTATCTTGCATCTATCATAATGTATGGTGTTCTTGGAATAGTTCTTGTACCAGCCATTTGTTTCTTAGGATTCTACATATCAGAAGGTTACCTCAACAGTTTACTATTCTACTGCAATGTCACAAGCTTGTATTCATCATTCTTTGTTCCAAGCGGTTCTTTGGGATTCTTTTTGGTAAAATTTGTCAATCTTAGTCTAGGATTTGATCTATGCTTTTATGATGGAATGGATACTTTAGCTAAAGTTGGTATTCAGTTACTGTTTCCAGCTTATCTGTTTTTCATCATGCTGGTTATTATCATTCTGGCAAAGTATTCTTCCAAAATAAGCAATGCTGGTTTTTCAGCTGCCAAGACATTTTCCACATTGCTCCTTCTCTGCTATACTAGTGTAGGTGAGACATGCATACTTATATTGGCATGGAAGACATTCGATCTTGGTTTGAATGGCACATATTGGTATGCTGATCCCACTATTCAGTATGGTCAAGGGTTTCATGGCTTTCTAGTGTTTGTTGCTGTGATCCTCATCTTGGTTTACATTCTACCATTCTCCATTGGTCTGCTTCTGCCTCCTCTCATTCTGCGAACAAGACTCAGCATCATGCTAAAGCCACTACTCGATGCTTTCTGGAACCCATTCAAACCAAAGTTTCGATTCTGGATTGGACTAAGAGCCATATTACGCATAATACCATTTTGCTTTGCCGTCCTTATTCCGCCTCCTGATAACTCATTTTGGCTTGCCATTTTTCTAGTGGCACTCCTGCTGTTTCATTGGTATTTTCAACCATTTATAGGCAAATGGCAGAATTTTCTTGATTTGTTTTTCTATCTCAACTTGCTTCTTTTAGCAGTAGGTACAGTATTCTTCAGTCCAGCACCTTCTAACGATTCCACCCACTATAACATTGCATTTGTTTCTGTTCTTATTGCGCTTGCGTACTTGATCTTTCTGATAATTGTTGTTCTTCATATCAATATCCGCTTTCCTGTTATTCGAAACACAGCAACTAATCACTTTTACTGGCTAAAGCAGATCCTGAAAAAGAAGCGCAAGTCCAATGATATGGAAGATGACCACAATGATGATGCCCAGTCGCAAGCACCAATGACTACCTTTTCAGAGCTGCGCGAGCCCTTCCTTGACTATGAAGAGAGTGACTTTCTCTAAAACATTTTCATAGCATTGCTATTAGAGCAAGCTGTGTACTAGATTATAGTTGTGATTGCATAGTAGTGGCTGCTTCTCTGTACTGTATTTAACACATAATTATGCTCTAAATTAGCACTTAATGTTATAGTGTGAATATTATACCCTTTATTTCTTTTTGTTACTTTAAATATATCGTAGGCTGCTATGTTTTGCTTAATAATATCCCACCTTCCACATATCCTGATAGCTGTCAATTGCAAACGTTTATGATGCTTGTTATGAATATCTCAGGTCAATGAATAATTTTAGTGGACATTATTTCGGGTGTACACCTTTGTAGATCAAGCGACCGTAAGATCAAAGGCACTACTCAGTGGTTATATCTCGTATACCATGGGCGATAAGAGTATTTCCAGGTGGTGACGTAACCGTAGCAACAAGATGACGTTGTCAAATCCTGTCTTGTCTTGCCTGGTTTTGTGTTACGAGTTAACATCAATAAAAAAGTAAGTATGAAAACCAACTGATAAAGTTGTAATAGCAGAAAATTTAAAAGCTCAGCAAGCTTGTGCTATACAGTACTTTCTTGTTTGTCTAAACACGTCTTGTGAATGTGAGGATGATTCAGATATTGAGGTTTAGGCAAAGACAGTTAGTGAGGCAAAGACAGTTTAATACTTGTATTACATTGTTAGGTTAGTGTGCAGTGTGGAACATGTGCAGATGATCTCTGACTTGCTCTCTGTGAAGAATGTGCTATTAGCAACAATAATAATAGTAATCATTGTTGAGTATATTTGTTCAAGCACGATTACACTATAATCATCATAGAATAATTAAATTCACTTAATTTCAACGTTTTTATTTCTCAATATCCCATCATTAAATAAACATCACACGACTGATCCTTGCATCAATGGAGTCGGTACAGGCTCTGTTGTTAGTGCTGGTAACAGCAGCCTCTCTCTGCCCAGCCATTGCAGTAGAGGTGCAGGTCTTGCCTGATCTAGCTAGTAACTGCCTAACTTCAAGTGACAACAGTGGAGAAACACTGTCTGCTGTCAACATCGATACTGCTCTAATGAATACTTGCAATCGCTCCAACACAACTCTACTCTTAGAGAATGGTTGTTACCACATCAACAGCTTCAGACTGCTACAAAATCTCTCTAACATTAGCTTGATTGGATCAGGATCAGAAACCACCATTGTGAAATGTCAAGGTGATGTGGGACTTGCTTTTGTCAATATCTCAGGACTGTTAATCTCTGACGTGACTATTACCAACTGCAATTATTTGGGAAATAACTTGCTTGCTGTTATTGAGCAATCGCTGGGAACAGTATACAGTTTTCCTTATTATACAAATATTGCGATATTTATTGGCGTCACTAGTGATTTTCAAGCTCATAACATGATAGTTCGAAACACAACTGGGATGGGTATGATGGCCATCAACTTGATGGGAAAGTCTGATATGAGCAACATGACTTTTATGAACAATATCAACTCTTGTGGCATTGGTGGAGGACTGTACATTCTTTATGCTGACTATCTCAATCCAGTTGAGACTGTGATACCTCAACTAACCATTTCATCGGCTTTGTTTAAGATGAACTACAATAGTTTTAGGAATTTTGGTGGCGGTTTAACTATAACACTAACACAAATCAAGTTTCTTGTTCACATCAAAGTTATTTCATCTGTATTTGAGAACAACAAGTCACCTTTAGGAGCAGGAACTGCTATAATTTATCGTCAAAGTGTCAGTGGTAGCTCTGTCAATTTGAACTCTTCAATGCTTAAAGACAATAAAAATGTGGCCTTTTGTGGAATAGGAGGTCCTGGAGGTGGTGGTGGACTTGCAATAATTCTCAACTTTGATTTTTTTCCCCCAGGGGCTGATCCATTTTTTCAAAATATTCTACCTTCTTCGATTTTTTATAGCACTATTTTTGTCGAAAACTCTGTAATTGAAGAGAATCAGGCAAATTTTTTTGCTGGTGCAAGTATACTTTCTTATAACTCACCTCTTACTACAAACAAAAATCAAAACCGTGTCATCTTCAAGTCATGCAGCTTCCTCAAGAATAGATCACCTACTGGTGCAGCTTTTGGTGCCCAGAGTACAGTATTTTCTGGTCTTGAACCAGAGGTATACATTATTTTTGATAATGTAACTGTGAAAGAAAATGATGCCTTATCTTTTGATTTGCAAGAAAGCTTACAAGCTGGATCAACTGAGGAGAGATCGGTCGTGGTTCTTAGTTCTGTCAATCTCACTATATCGGGCAAGTCACAATTTACTAATAACTTGGGTACAGCTTTACAACTAACAAGAAGCGTTGTCACTATCAATGGAGATACAAGTATTGCTGCAAATGAGGGAAGTGGAATAATCTTATCAGATTCTTCGCGCATCAATATGCAGAGGAGCTCAAATCTTTCCTTTAGCAGAAACAAGGCAACTAGTAAAGGTGGGGCAATATTTGCTGATCTTAGTTCATTTTCTCGTGATTTTACATTAATTGATGACTGTTTTTTGTACTTTGAAGAAATCAATAGTGCTACTATAGTATTTGAGGACAACCAGGCACCTGTTGGTGGCACCATATATGGCTCTAGACTAAGCAATTGTCCTTGGGCAGTATATCCTGATCGTACTAAGCCTTCCTCAGGAGTAGCATTTCTCCAGCAGCTTCCTTCAGTCACTTTCAATCCTTCAGTTCTTGATTCATCAGTTGTTAGTACAGATGCATTTTATTTAGTTCGAAACATATCACAACCTATTTACGCCATCCCAGGAAAAGAAATGGCCCTCAATATTACAGCATTTGATCTCTTCAACCAAACTGTGTCAACAACTATAAGCTCTGGTCTATTTAATGACACTACTTCACGATCCCGCCTGGGTAACTCAGGAAACTGGTTGCTTATTCCTAATAATACAGTTCTAATAACCTTTTATGGTATGCCTGGAAATGAATTCTCGGTGATTATTACTGCTATTAACTCATATGCTCATCTGAACCTATCAGTAACTTTTGTGAACTGTACTTACGGATTTGATCTTCGTAATGAGAACCTAAGTTGTGAATGTGACCTCAACTTACCGTATACTTGTAATCAGCAGAACTTTGAAATACAAGTTCCTTCACACGAGTGGCTAGGAAATAGTCCAACAGGAGGATATGCTTATGCTTCTTGTATTCTAGACTACTGTAAAGTGGATACTACGATCATATCTGATGGTGATATTGATTCACAATGTGAACCAGAATACAATCGTGTTGGTCTATTGTGTGCTAGTTGTAAACCAAACATGAGTGTTGTGTTTGGTAGCAATGCTTGTCGTCCATGCTCCAGTGCCTATCTTGCATCTATCATAATGTATAGTGTTCTTGCAATAGTTCTTGTAATGGCCATTTCTTTCTTAGGATTCTCCATATCAGAAGGTTACCTCAACAGTTTACTATTCTACTGCAATGTCACAAGCTAGTATTCATCATTCTTTGCTCCAAGTGGTTCTGTAGGATTCTTTTTGGTGAAATTAATTTTGTCAATCTTAGTCTGGGATTCGAACTATGCTTTTATGATGGAATGGATACTTTAGCTAAAGTTGGTATTCAGTTACTGTTTCCAGCTTATCTTTTTTTCATCATGCTGGTTATTATCATTCTGGCAAAGTATTCTTCTAAAATAAGCAATGCTGGTTTTTCAGCTGCAAAGACATTTTCCACATTGCTCCTTCTCTGCTATACTAGTGTAGGTGAGACATGCATACTCATAATTACCAGAAAATTAAAAAGATTTCTATCGAAATCAAAAGGATGTAGGGTTGTGAAATCTACCACTGGTCAACAATGTAAACTAACAAGGAACAAGCATGGAATGGTAACACGATTGCCTTGCTAACAGACCATAGATCCCTACATCAGTGGCTGCTGTAGTTGACTATAGCTAGTTCAGCTTAGCTTGTTGCTGTTGACTGACACCTGACGTGCATTCAGCTTGTGACAGCTTATGTACAGCCACTGATGTAGGGATCTATGGTCTGTTAGCAAGGCAATCGTGTTACCATTCCATGCTTGTTCCTTGTTAGTTTACATTGTTGACCAGTGGTAGATTTCACAACCCTACATCCTTTTGATTTCGATAGAAATCTTTTTAATTTTCTTGTTTGTGTCCTTTTTTCTTTTTCAGTGAAGTACAGTTCAATTCAATATCATGCAATTACTGAGCCATCTTTGTTTCCACCATTGGTTTGGTTTTCCTGTTGTTGATGGCTTTTCTTTATTATTTACAATTTTAAACTTGTAGCTAAATAATTCTTACGCTGTAGATATCAGCTCGCCTACGCATGCATGAATACAGTGCATACGAGCCCCGCCCACACTTGTTTACGGCGGTTATAATTATCTGGCAAGGCAGAATGGTGATTCTGCGCTTGCTAGCTTACCGTTCTTCGAAGACTCCAGACAAATATGTGTTCTCCGTGATCTATACGGCGTGGCGATACTCAAGCTTTTGCTTGGTCACGTGCGCTAACCACAGCTTGGTCACATGCGTATTGCGCAATCACTATAATTATTAATGGCGTCTAACACTTAGCTGACAATGGATCACGATCGAGAAATCGCGGAATTTATATCGCCGTTGCGCTAAAAACTAAGTTCAAAAGGCACATGCCAGGAGAATTTCACGACTGTTCGTGGGTGTTTTGGTCTCGGCACTGCTCACGTAAATGTGCTAGGCGAGTGGAAGAAAGAAAGAAAGAAGAAAGAAGAAAACGAAGATGACGAAACTCGATTTTCACCGTTTCCAGGTTCGTCACTTTAGTAACAATCTCGAGCAATCTCCTTGCTACTGTAAGATGGGGCAACGCCAGATAGCAGATTTAAGTGTCTTTGGACGTATAAAATTCATCACCAGGCGAAATATCAGCGTTTGAACGCTAATACATTGTATGTAGCCGCCATCTTGTTTTCTCGTTCAACCCTACATAGGGAGACACTACCGTGTCTCCCTAATATGAACTGCTGACACCAATAATCAGTTTATTAGGTTGAACGGAGAAACAAGATGGCAGCTACATACAATGTATTAGCGTTCAAATGCTGATATTTAGCCTGGCGATTAGTTTTATACGTCCAAAGACACTTAGACCTGTTCTCTGGTGTTTTCCCATCTTACAGTAGCAAGAAGATTGCTCGAAATTGTTATTAAAGTGACGAACCAGGAAACGGTGAAAATCGACTTTCGTCATCTTCATTCTTCAGCGCGCCTGGCGCCTTTACGCGAGCAGTGCCGAGACCAAAACACCCACGAACAGTCGTGAAATTCTCCTGGCAGGTGCCCTTTGAATTTAGTTTTTAGCGAAACGACGATATACATTTGACGAGTTCACGATCACGAACAGTTGTCAGCTATTAATGTGTTAGACGCCCTAAATTATTGTGATTACGCAATACGCACGTGACCAATCACACGAATTCTAGAAGTAGAGTATCGTCGTAAGGAGCTGGGCGTCTGGAGTCTTCGAAGAACAATTCACTGAGTAAGCTCGTGTAGTATCACCGTTCTGCTGCTTGTCAGATAGCATCACAGCCCTACCAAATTTTCTAAACCAGAGTGGGCGGGGCTCGTATGCTGTGCATGCAGTGCACTCCTGCAGCATGCATAAATGGTTTCTGTAGTAATTATGAGCTACAATTTAAAATAAGGCTCACATAATGAAATTATCAACAAAAGCGAACCAAACTAATGGTGGAAACAAAGGGATGCATGCATGATCTTGCCGAATTCCAAAAATTTGCAACTTACTGAAAAAGAAAAAAGGACACAAACAAGAAAATTACTAAAAAGCTAGATTTCTAACGAAATCAAAAGGATGTAGGGATAAAGACATCTGCTATACTGGTCCACAATGTAAACCAACAAGGAACTAGCATGGAATGGTAACACGATTGACTTGCTAACAGACCATAGATCCCTACATCAGCGGCTGTACATAAGATTTTGATTATACAATATTTTGTCACAAGCTGAATTCAATTCAATGCATATGTCAGGTATCAGTCAACAGCAACTAGCTGAACTGCTATAGTCAGCCACTGATGTAGGGATCTATGGTCTGTTAGCAAGTCAATCGTGTTACCATTCCATGCTAGTTCCTTGTTGGTTTACATTGTGGACCAGTAGCAGATTTCTTTATCCCTACATCCTTTTGATTTTGTTAGAAATCTTGTTTATTTTTTAAAACAATAAGGATTATAATGATAAAACTATACCTACTTCACTGACATGTATATAAAAGAAAGAACTAAACAAAAGAACTAAAGCTCAAAAAGACAATACAATCAGGTATTGGAATTAAAAATCACTGCATTTTGCATGTGCATGACTTCAAGTATCAAACAGTAGTGGTTCTCTTGCTAACAGCACTGGAGAAGAAGACTCATTCTCTTCACAAGGATGGGGATACTCCAGTACAAACTGATGCTCTCCTCTATGTGAGCCATATACTATTGATGGTGGGGAACCTGGAGGAGGTCTGTCCTCTTCATCGTCCTCATCTGCTGCCTCCTGAGGCACTTCTATATACTCTGGTCTATCTCTAAACCCTACCCTTCTCTTGATCCTCTTGAGGTCAAAGTACCACCAGAAGTGCATTGCCATGGTGACAAGACAGGCAACAAAGGACAGACAAACAGAGACAATGGTTGCTATTTGATAATCCCTTGATCCAAGAGAAGCAGTAGCCAGACTAACAGTACTCAGGAGTAATATGTTGAGAAGATAAAATACTTCAAGTGCACTCAGATATGCCTTTGTATACACACCTTTCGTGAAAAACCAAAGTGTTAAAATACTCACTACACAAGCAATGATGATGAAAGCATTGACAACAGCCAATCCTCCTGAAGTGAAGGAGAATGTCACAGTGAGAGTCAGTCGTACCATCAAAGTCACTCCTGTCCAGAATCTATATTTGTCTTTGTAAGGTCCTCCATAAGCATCCAACAGTGGCTTGAACTTACCCACTGGATTCCATCTGTGCTGTGGGATACACTTGTGACTGTATCTCTCCAGCAGAGGAGCACATAACACTAAAACAGGATAAACCAGTCCAAAGACCAGGACACCACAGGAGACAACTACCAGAATAAGGTGTTTACCACTGCCATACTCAATGCTTCCATCTACACTCCACGCTGTCAGTATACTGTCATTGCATGGCAGCTGAGACATGGAAAGAGCAGTAGTGACTGCGGATGTGATGATTTTAGTGTAGGACATGAGAAACAGTGTAGCTAGTGCTGGGACAGCATGAGAGCCACACAACCTGCAAAGCCACACAGAGTAGCGACATCCCACAATAATACCACCCATTAGCAGGAACAGGTAAGCAGGAAAGACAAACTGTAGCCAAGTATTCCAGTAGCCATCCAGTCCATTAAACAAGCACACTTCAATACCCAGGTCAAGGTTCAGCCATAAGATGAACTGGCTCACCACTGGAACACTACCATTTGGGAAGAAGAAAGCTTCATTGAGCTTCACCATATTAGCATAGAACAGTAGTCCATTGATAGTTCCGACAGAGACACTCAAGTTGAGGAACATCAACACAGCCAATAACACTATGCCAGCAAGGGCAAACACTGGCAACAATAAAAGATACCAGTTAGAGCAAGTACCACAGCGGTTGGATCCCAGCATGATACTAAGGTGAGACTGGCATTGTCCACAAAGTATACCTGTTCTATTGGCCACACACTGACGATCAGGTGCCATGATGTCAAATGAGACATCGGATTGATTGCAGTAGTCAAAAGGACAATTAGTAGTACCTGTTATACACTGAGTGTTGTTGATGTAGCCAAACCAACCGTTGCCTGGTCTCATGAAGTTGAAAGGTGTGGCTGACAAATTGCATTGGACATAGCTAGTATCCAAAAATTGCTCGCATTCACACTGTCCTTTGATCTCAGTGAAACCAATTGGGCATTCTGAAACGTCCACTCCAATAGACACACCCCAGTCATGTAGTCCACCATCCACTCTGATATCAACCAGTGCTGTTGTTGAGAATGTGTTCTGCAGGAGAATGTGGAGCTGGAAACATTCAGTGTTTTCATTTTGTCCGTAGTATCGAACTAGTCTTGCATGTTGAGCGGTGACCTTCACAACACCAGGACTTGTACCACCATAGTATCCTACTGTTGCTATTGTTGTGTTGATCTCTAGTCCTGGATATGTGTGTATGTGATGGGTCCTATCAGAGCAGTCTGGTAAGTTGGTCGTGGTGTTACAGAAGCAGACCATGATGGGGTCAGAGGACATAGAGGAGAGTCTGTCAGTGTTACTGAAATTAAGATATTTCGTAAGAGGAGTGTTAAAGTACCATGAGGGTTCATTGGGATGTCCTACATGAGGTATAACGACCACACGATCATCATAAAATGCACTACAATCCATCAGTATAGCTCCATACATATCACTCCCTCCTTGCACTGCTCTGTTTCCTGAGAAGATCACTGAACTAGAAGCTCCATAAAGATTCACGGTACAATCTAAATTTGGCATTTGTGAATTGAATTGTGGCTGTATCACAAGAATTGCTCCGCCATGTTTATCAGCAGTGTTGTTGTACAGTAACAACTCACCACTGACTACAATGCGGGCATCGTTCATAAGTACAATACCAGCTCCCTGTGTGTTCCTGTTGTTCTGTATTACATTGTGACCAATGAAAATTAATCCACGTGTGCTCTTCAAAATAACAATTCCAGTCATGTTATTATCAGATATTGAACAGTTACTAATAACACCGCAAGAATATGACGTTAAAATATTCTTCCATAAACATCCTAAATTAATGTCATCACTTTTGATCATTATAACTGACTGATTTCCTGAGTTGTTTGAGAATGTACAATTGTTGATAATGTATGCTAAGCCACTCACATATAAAAGTGCATTACCACTATGACTTCTCTCAATAATACAGTTGTCCATTCTCAATGATTGCGCATCAATAGAATTACCAATACCTTGAATATCACCATCAACAAACACGCCACTTACAATTTGTTTAGTAAGTCTCATTATGGTGTTGTTAAAAATGACTTTAGTACAACAGCCCTTGATACTCACTCCATTCAATGACGGTGTTTCTGTGTGTGTGATAGTTGAGTTCAGTATAGACAATGATGAATCATGTGAGTTGGAGCCTTGGAAATAAATCTCACTAGCATGAACACCTTCATTTTCCACCAAGCCTGTGTTCTGAATTATGATTACTACTCGAGTCGTGTCAACAAAGAAATACATACCTCCTGTACCTTGACCAAAATTATGTCCATGAAAGAAAAGACAGTTGCTTATAGTAAGTGACACATTACCATTACCAATCATCATTGCACCCAAACCAGCTCCAGATTTTACAAAAAATAATTCAATACCTAATGCTGAGTTGTGTGAGAGCACCAGATGACTCAATAGCACTCTTACTGAACCAAATCTAGATAGTGCTTCTATGAATATACCTCCACCTTGTAGAATACCACAACAATTGGTCATATTGGAGTGTGATAGCTCTAGTGTGTAGCCTGTATTGCTGTACTGAGTATCATAGACAATGCCTACTCCACCACCATACTTGCACTTGTATTGTAAGTAGACATTGATATCACACAATGCTGAATGATAGTAGGAGCAGTTGGTGATTATGACATTGTCACAGTTATGGACAAATAGTCCATATCCTTTCATGTGTTGTATTGAATTCTTGATAAAAAAAAGATTTTCAACAGTATCAAAGTACATCACAGCTTTGTTATCTAGTCCTCCACAGTTGACTATTGTAAGACCTTCAACAGTGATGTTATGAGAGGTATCAAAGTAGAACCCTCCTCTCCCTCTGGTGCAGTTGATACTGACAGTAGACTGCATCACAGTCTCCTCAGGTCCTGCTACCGGCCACTGACCTTGTCCCTTCAGAGTCAGGTTGGTGACATTACTGATATGTACAAGATCCTCTCTGTCAAAGCTGTGTTCTCCTTCCAAGAAGATGATGGTGGTGTCAGAGGTGAAGAAAGAGTCTGGCTGGGAGATATAGTAGGAGAGGTTGTGGCATATCTGGTGTTGAGGACATGACTGCTCAGCATCATCAGCTGTGACATAGTAGACATCAGTGTTTGTTAAAGCAGTGAGAGGTACAGCCAACAACAGCAGCAACACTAGTAGTGCAGCAGCCATCAGCTAGTTAGTAGTCCTGTACTATCAGAGTGTGGAACGCAGGTTGGCAATTGGGTCACAGTGAACACTGAGAAAGGTTTCACTTTCTATTGCTGGATTGCTCTCACAGAAGATGTGATGCAAGTTTAAGTTGTAGCTTGTTTAAATGTACCATCTGTTGTTGACTGTACAACTTATCATGTTTTTCACACACAGGGAATGCAGTACATGTTAATGGATTGTGGTGGAACCACTCTAATTGAGACCCACACAGAGTGTCTAGTTAGATCTTGTAGCTATTATGCATGGTGGATGCATTAGTGACTAATGCACAAACTAGCTTGCCCTGCTCTGTTCCCGAGAAGATCACTGGTTCCCGAGCTACATAAAAATTCATGGTAAAAAGTGAATTGAACAGTGGTGTATCACAAACAATGCTCCACCATGTTTATCAGCAGTGTTGTTGTACAGTTCACAACATACTGCTAGCTAGCTAGCAGTATCAGCTCGCTAGCTGGATTAGCTAACTAGCTGGATTGCTCTCACAATTGATGTGATGCAAGTTTAAGTTTAAGCTTGTTTTAATGCACCATCTGTTGTTTTTTTTTTTAATGATAATTTTGCATATGGATGCATGGAATACACAATAGCAAAAAAAATGCTGACTGTACAATAATCAGTATAGCTATAAGTGCAGTACATATTAATGGTTTGGGTTTATAGTAGAACCACTCTAGTCTGGTCACACTAATTGAGACCCACACAGAGTGTCCTGTAGCTATGCTTTAGTGACTAATGCACAAAACATCTGTTTTGGATCAAATGCAGTGACCACAATAATATTGTATTGTCAGTAAAGAGGATCACTGGTTTGAATGGCACATATTGGTATGCTGATCCCACTATTCAGTATGGTCAAGGGTTTCATGGCTTTCTAGTGTTTGTTGCTATGGTCCTCATCTTGGTATACATTCTACCATTCTCCATTGGTCTGCTTCTGCCTCCTCTCATTCTACGAACAAGACTCAGCATCATGCTAAAGCCACTACTCGATGCTTTCTGGAACCCATTCAAACCAAAGTTTCGATTCTGGATTGGTCTAAGAGCCATATTACGCATAATACCATTTTCCTTTGCTGTCCTTATTCCGCCTCCTGATAACTCATTTTGGCTAGCCATTTTTCTAGCGGCACTCCTGCTGTTTCATGGGTATTTTCAGCCATTTGAAGGCAAATGTCAGAATTTTCTTGATATGTTTTTTTATCTCAACTTGCTTCTTCTGGTAGTAGGTACAGTATTCTTCAGTCAAGCACCTTCTAACAATTCCACCCACTATAACATTGCATTTGTCTCCATTTTTCTTGCACTTGCGTACTTGATCTTTCTGATAATTGTTGTTCTTCATATCAATATCCGCTTTCCTGTTATTCGAATCACAGCAATTAATCACTTTTACTGGCTGAAGCAGAACCTGAAAAGGAAGTGCAAGTGCAATGATATGGAAGATGACCACAATGATCCTGTCATCCATAGAGCTGCCCAGTCGCAAGCACCAATGAATACCTTTTCAGAGCTGCGCGAACCCTTCCTTGACTATGCAGAGGATGACTTTCTTTAAACATTTTCATAGCATTGCTATTAGAGCAAGCTGTGTACTAGATTATAGTTGTGATTGCATAGTAGTGGCTGCTTCTCTATGTACTGTGCTTAACAAATAATTATGCTCTAAATTAGCACACAATGATTACTATTATTATTGTTGTTAATAGCACATTCTTCACAGAGAGCAAGTCAGAGATCATCTGCACATGTTACACACAGCACATTAACCTAATAATGTAATACAAGTAGTAAATGTCTTGGCTTATCTAAACCTCACTATCTGATTCCTCCTCACATTCACAAGACGTGTTTTAGACAAACAAGGAAGTACTCTATAGCACAAGCTTGCTGAGCTTTTAAAGTTTCTGCTATTACAACTTCATTGGTTTTCATACTTGTTAACCCTCGGCGCATGCGCGAGGGTTACGGTACTTGGTTTGTCATTCATTCACTCATTAACCCTCGGCGCATGCGCGAGGGTTACGGTACTTGGTTTGCAATTCGCTGTCCATCGAGCTGCAGAGAACAGCGATCACTTTTACGCGCTGGTAAAGTTATGAAATGATAAGCACCGCAAGGGCTTGCGATTTGACTCATGGATTTTGCTAAAGTGCTTTCGTTCTCGAGTTATGGCTAGCTGGCTCACCTTGACAGCCATCTTGGACCTCTCTGACGACAAACTCGCCCATAGTTGACTATCTAGGTACTTGTAGATTCCATCAAAACTTCAGGACAGCTATAGGGGTGCGTAGATATGTCAAGAAAAAGTCTATCGAAGCCATGAGCAATGGCTACCTACTCAGTGTTCACGGTCACGCCCACATGACACACCTTGTCCTGTGGTCAGCACTTTGCTGTCTTCTGTGCAAGCAGGTTGGCTTTAGCTGCAAAGCTCCTTCTGCAAACCGTAACCAAGACGCTAACTTTACAATGTGCAACACGCCGAGGGTTTTGTGAAATCTGTTCTTCGTTCATTCGTTCTGTCCATCGAGCTGCAGAGACCATCGCTCACTTCTGAAACTCGGTAAAGGTATGAACAGGCTTAGCACGACAATGGCTTGCAATGTGACTCGTGGATTTTGCTAAAGTGCTTTTGTTCTCGAGTTATGTACGGCTGGCTCACCTTGACGGCCATCTTGGACCTCTCTGACGACAAAAGCGCCCATAGTTGACTACCTAGGTACTTGTAGATTCCATCTAAACTTCAGGTCAGCTCTGGGGGTGCGTAGACATCTCAAGAAAAAGCCTATCACAGCCAAGAGCAATGGCTACCTACTCAGTGTTGACGGTCGCGCCCACTTGTCACACCTTGTCCTTGTGGTCAGCACTTTGCTGTCTTCTGGTTAGCAGTGCAGTTTCAATATAGCTACAGCCTATAAGCTAAGCAGGTTGGCACTAGGCTGCAAATTCCTGCTGCAATCCCCAACTAGGGAGCTTAATGCTAACTCTACAATATTTGCAATGGTGCTCACACGCCGAGGGTTCGTGAAATTCGTTCTTTTTTTGTTGATGATAACTCGTAACACAAAACCAGGCAAGACAAGACAGGATTTGACGACGTCATCTTGTTGCTACGGTGACGTCACCAACTGGAAATACTCTTATTGCCCATGGTATACGAGATATAGCCACTGAGCAGTGCCTTTGATCTTACGGTCGCCTGGGCTACAAAGGTGCAGACCAGAAATAATGTTCACTAAAATTATTCATTGACCTGAGATATTCATAACAAGCATCATAAACGTTTGCAATCGACAGCTATCAGGATGTGTGAAAGGTGGGATATTATTAAGCAAAACATAGCAGCCTACGATATAGTTAAAGTAACAAAAAGAATAAAGGGTATAATATTCATACTATTATCATTGCCGATCGGCAATGATATGTAGGGATGACCTCGAATTAAGATGGCGGCTACTCATGTTGAAAATGGGTTTTCGCACATATCTCTATTATTATACATCTATACTGCATTTTAACTATCTCTAAGTGACTCTGAAGTGTAAGCGCTTGTAGGACGTCTATTAAAGTCGCCGGGACTGCTTGCTTGACGACGAAAATCAAGACAGAGAGAATTTGCAGATCTTCGCTGTTATAGCGTTTCTCGAGATTCTAGACATCTAGGATTGATCAGGCGATTGTTCTGAGCATGGAAATACCATTGGCGAAGCTGGCAGACGTTTCTAAAGTGGTAAACTAAAATTGCCGCCCACGCGAATTGTTCATCTTCTTTCTTCTTCTTCTTCTTCTTCTTTGACAAGCATAGCGCTGTCCTGAGTGAACGAATCACTACCAAACCTGCACCATCGCATGTGTATATATCAGGGTTAGTGCACTTACTTCTTAGATAGGCATCAAACACTACCAGAAGCGAGTAATCCTTGAAAAACATGGTTTTTGGACCGTTTTGGACTAGCGACTTCATTAATTAACCCTCTTGTCGCTTCTTATCATTAACTCCGCCCACATCGGTTTTGCAGCTATCTCGCTACTGCGTTTTGTCTCTGCTCTGGACGCTTCAGCGCGCAAGCCAGAGGTATGAAAATGTGTCTAAACCAGTACTATACCCTAAATAACACTGATCTGTTCGTTAACGCTTCAGATGGCGGGTTAATGCTGACTTACACAGACGTGAACAACTTGAGTGTCTAGCCTGCTTACCGGCAGCAAGATTCTACGCACAGTAGGGTTCCTACACCACGCAGCGTGAGTTGCAAAGGACTAGAAGCCTCTGTGAGTGTGATATTGACTTCAACAAGATTCTACTAGGCGTGCTCCTACTATTTAGGCTCGCAGCATCGATGAATTAATTGTCAGTGCTATAGTCTCTTCTTCATCCATTACAATACTAACAAGTATCATGTTGTCAAATCATACCTGGACTTGACATTATGCTGTCTGCGTCCTCAACCTCTTTAACTATTTTAAACCTTTCAATGAATGATTATTCTTGTGATTGGTAATATTAAACATTCAAACCACACTCCTTACTCTCAAGAGGCTGTGCACGTTCACATCTCTGCTAGACTAGTATCTATATACTGCTCACAGAGTTGTAAGAATGAAATAACATCTAACATAGAATACAACATACAAATAAGTTCAAACTGACAGTGATCAAAAAAGTAACAGGAACAAGTAAAGTAAAAAATTTTTAATAAAAAACTGAAAAGTGTAGGGATGACTCTTAAAAAAGGAAAGGAACAAGATGGGATGATGCTTGCAAAAGTAAAGGAACAAGATGGAATAATGCTTGCAAATGTAAAAGTCCCAAGTATCCCTACATCAGCGGCTTGAAGGAGGACGCAGTCCGATGGAGTAATTGACGGTTGTGAATCTGTGTTTGGAGGACGCAGTCCGATGAAGTAATTGACGGTTGTGAATAACTATAATAATAGGTATCTGTGTTTAGGAGGACGCAGTCCGATGAAGTAGTTGACAGTTGTAAATAAGCTGCAGGTAGCTGTGTTTGGAGGACGCAGTCCGATGAAGTAGTTGACAGTTGTAAATAACTAGAGGTATCTGTGTTTTGGAGGACACGGTCTGATAAGTAATTGACGGTTGTAAAAGGTATAAGAAGAGGATTCCGCATTTGTCAATTGCACGTCGTCGCAGCAAGCCGCTGATGTAGGGATACTTGGGACTTTTACATTTGCAAGCATTATTCCATCTTGTTCCTTTACTTTTGCAAGCATCATCCCATCTTGTTCCTTTCCTTTTTTAAGAGTCATCCCTACACTTTTCAGTTTTTTATTAAAAATTTTTTACTTTACTTTAACATTAATGTGTATATTTGTTCAAGCACAATTACACTATAATCATCATAGAGTAATTAAATTCACTTAATTTCAACGTTTTTATTTCTCAATATCCCATCATTAAGTAAACATCACATGACTGATCCTTGCTTCAATGGAGTCAGTACAGGCTCTGTTGTTAGTGCTGGTAACAGCGGCTTCTCTCTGTCCTGCCATTGCAGTAGAGGTGCTGGTCTTACCTGATCTAGCTAGTGACTGCTCTAGTTCAAGTGACAATAGTGGAGACACACTGTCTGCTGTCAACATCGATACTGCTCTAATGAACACTCGCTCCAACACAACTCTACTCTTAGAGAATGGTTGTTACCACATCAACAGCTTCACACTGCTACAAGATCGCTCTAACATTAGCTTGATTGGATCAGGATCAGAAACCACCATTGTGAAATGTCAAGGTGATGTGGGACTTGCTTTTGTCAATATCTCAGGACTGCTAATCTCTGACGTGACTATTACCAACTGTAGATTATCTGGAGCAAACTTGCAGAATGCTTTTAAATTGGTAAAAGAATCTCTAAGTGTTGGTAACGTCTTCTTTGGTATTGGAATCTTTATTGTTGACATAAACAATATGAAAGTTAAGAATGTAGTAGTTCAAAACACACCTGGGACTGGTATGGTGGCCATTAACCTGATGGGAGAGTCTGACATAAGCAATATGACCTTCATAAATAATGGTATACTTGGCACCTTTTGCCTTGTTGGCGGAGGTCTGTACATTCATTATGCAGACTATCACGATTACATCCCAACTATCTTGCCTAAACTCACCATATCATCATCTGTGTTTAAATCTAACTGCAACTTTGCTTACTTTGGTGGTGGTTTCGGTATTGGCTTAACACAAATCACATTTCCTGTTAACATCAAAATTGTTCAGCTAAGTCTGAAAGCAATGTATCACCTCAGGGAGCTGGAGCTGCTGTTACTTATTCCAAAGGCATTAGTAACAACTCTGTTACGATATCCAGTTCAATCTTCCAACAGAATAGAGCAGAAATTTTGAATAGTATCAAAATGGGAGGAGGGCTTGCAGTGACTCTTAATTTTAACAACTATAATCTAGATGTCACACCTAATGAGATTTTGTCTAACACCATTATTGTGGAAAACACCATTATAGCAGAAAATAGAGCAGCTTTATTTGCTGGTGTGGCTGTATCATCTTTAAACTCACAACTGACTACAAAAAATAATTAGAACCATGTCATCTTCAAGTCATGCAGCTTCCTCAAGAATAGATCACCTACTGGGGCAGCTTTTGGTGCCCAGAGTACAGTATTTTCTGGTCTTGAACCAGAGGTATACATTATTTTTGATAATGTAACTGTGAAAGAAAATGATGCCTTATATTTTGGTTTGCAAGAAAGCTTACAAGCTGGATCAACTGAGGAGAGATCGGTCGTGGTTCTTAGTTCAGTCAATCTCATCATCTCGGGCAAGTCACAATTTACTAATAACTTGGGTACAGCTTTACAACTGACAAGAAGCGCTGTCACTATCTATGGAGATACAAGTATTGCTGCAAATGAGGGAAGTGGAATAATCTTATCAGATTCTTCGCGCATCGTTATGCTGAGGAGCTCAAATCTTTCCTTTAGCAGAAACAAGGCAGCTAGTAAAGGTGGGGCAATAGTTGCTGATCTTAATTCATTTTCTCGTGATTTTACATTATTTAATGACTGTTTCTTGTACTTTGAAGAAATCAATAGTGCTACTATAGTATTTGAAGACAACCAGGCACCTGTTGGTGGCACCATATATGGCTCAACACTAAGTACTTGTCTCTGGGCAGTATATCCTAATGGTACCAAGCCTTCCTCAGGAGTAGCATTTCTCCAGCAGCTTCCTTCAGTCACTTTCAATCCTTCAGTTCTTGATTCATCAGTTGTTAGTACGGATGCATTTTATTTAGTTCAAAACATATCACAACCTATTTATGCTATCCCAGGAAAAGAAATGGACCTCAATATTACAGCATTGGATCTCTTCAATCAAAGTGTATCGGCAATTATTGGGTCCAGCTTACTTAATACAAGTTCGCAATCCCGCCTTGGTAACTCAGGAAACTGGTATCTTATTCCAAACCGCACTGTTCCAATGACTATCTTGGGTAAACCTGGAGATACACTCTTAGCTTCTATTTTTGCTATAGACACAGACGCTCGAGTGGCAATGCCAGTAACTCTTGTGAACTGTAGTTTTGGATTTATACTAAGTGACAATCAAAGGTGCTTATGTGATCCAGATTTACCAGTTATTTGTGATCAGCGAAGCTTTGAACTACAAGTTCCTTCTCACGAGTGGCTAGGAAATAGTCCAACAGGAGGATATGCTTATGCTTCTTGTATTCTAGACTACTGTAAAGTGGGTACTAAGATCATATCTGATGGTGATATTGATTCACAATGTGAATACAATCGTACTGGCAGATTGTGTGCTAGTTGTATATCAAACATGAGTGTTGTGTTTGGTAGCAATGCTTGTCGTCCATGCTCCAGTGCCTATCTTGCATCTATCATAATGTATGGAGTTCTTGGAATAGTTCTTGTACTGGCCATTTCTTTCTTAGGATTCTCCATATCAGAAGGTTACCTCAACAGTTTACTATTCTACTGCAATGTCACAAGCTTGTATTCATCATTCTTTGCTCCAAGTGGTTCTTTAGGATTCTTTTTGGTGAAATTTGTCAATCTTAGCATGGGATTCGAACTATGCTTTTATGATGGAATGGATACTTTAGCTAAAGTTGGTATTCAGTTACTGTTTCCAGCTTATCTGTTTTTCATCATGCTGGTTATTATCATTCTCTCAAAAGTTTCTTCTAAAATAAGCAATGCTGGTTTTTCAGCTGCCAAGACATTTTCCACATTGCTCCTTCTCTGCTATACTAGTGTAGGCGAGACATGCACATTGATATTGGCATGGAAGACATTCGATCATGGTTTGAATGGCATATATTGGTATGCTGATCCCACTATTCAGTATGGTCAAGGGTTTCATGGCTTTCTAGTATTTGTTGCTGTGATCCTCATCTTGGTATACATTCTACCATTCTCCATTGGTCTGCTTCTGCCTCCTCTCATTCTGCGAACAAGACTCAGCATCATGCTAAAGCCACTACTCGATGCTTTCTGGAACCCATTCAAACCAAAGTTTCGATTCTGGATTGGACTAAGAGCCATATTACGCATAATACCTTTGTACTTAGCTGTCTTACCACCTTTCCCCACAAACTGTATCATGCTCATTGCATTTATCGTAGCACTTCATTTTCTTCACATTTGTTGCCAGCCATATGAAGGAAAGGTGCAAAATGTGCTGGATTCATTTTTCTATCTGAGCTTGAGTTTTTTGACTGCTGGCGTTTTGTATTTCAGTCTAGAATCTCTTGATAACCTTGTTACCGATGACTATATAACCTTTCTGGGCACAATTAATACATTTTCTTACTTGGCTTTCATGTTCATAGTTGCTCTTCATATCAATATCCGCTTTCCTGTTATTCGAGACACTGCAAACAAACTTTACCAAAGGCTAAAGCACAAAGTGAAGAAGCAGAAGGATGACAATCATGATCTAGTTGATATTAATCGGAATGAGTCAAATACTACCTTTACAGAGCTGCGTGAATCTCTTCTAGACGGTGGTGTCTTGTAATGAACTGTGTACTATTGTAACAACAGCTGCAGTAGATTAGTGAACATCTTGTATTTGTTATTTTGTTTTATCCCAAGTCATTTTAATTGTAGTCTCTGGTTTGTAGTTATTGAGCCCTCGTGACCATGTCGATACATAGACAATCAGAAATAGTCCAAATACTGCATGGCGAGTAATTTTCACAGATTTAGACTATGCTGTTTCTGTCAGCAGGTAATTTATTGTCTTTCTTGGGTTTCTCCTGTATAGTAGTTCTTCATATCAATATCTGCTTTCCTGTTATTCGAGAAACTGCAAATAAACTTTACCAAAGGCGCTCAAAGTGAAGAAGCAGAAGAGCGAAAACAATAAAACAGCTCTAGATCTCGTAGCTGTTAATTTTCTGAGAAATGAGTCGAAAACGACTTTTATAGACCTACGTGAGTCTCTTCAAGATAGTGATTTATAGCAAAATGATGGCTTTCTCTACCATTGAACTTTTTTTTCTAGTAGTAATGTTATTGTGTTGATTCTAAGAGTAGTTAGAATATAGCTCAATGTTATTGACCAATCAGATTTATTAGATCCGAGGATCTATTTGCTGTAGAGACCATCCGCAAACCGGCGAACGGATAGAGTCCATCCGTGAACAGATAGAGTCCTTTTGCGAACAGATATATATATAGACCACAGTTTGCTTAGTGAAAGTGCATTCATAACAAGCCATAAAAAATTGTTATTACAAGAACACCACGTGATGTGAGGCTTGTACACATGTGAGTGTGAATAAGTCCCAGAAACGAACTTCTTGTTGTGTCAGAAAGCCACTAGCAGGCACGATAGCGATGGCGGAAGGACGGTGGGAGACAAGACAGAGTACCACTAAGGTGTAACAAGGCACGGGAAACCATTTAGCAATGTACTCTAGCTAAACTCGCCTGAGTTTTCCCATCGCTGAAGTATGGACGTGTTCTTCAAAACTATTTGCGCAGCGTCAAAAATTCCTTGTTGGATAGCAACGGTTGCTATACTCTAAGCCAGTTAGAGACCTCGGCCAACGGGATCTACGCGGTATAGAAACCTTCCCGTCGCTATAGAACCCTCGCGCTACACGCTCGGGTTCTATATGGCTTCCTCTCGGGTTTCTATCCCGCGTAGATCCCCTGGCCTCGGTCTCTAGCCTATACTTATTATGCCGAGGGCGGAGCTAACGAGGTATACTGTAATCGTGCTGTCTGTCAGTGTGTCAGTCTGTCTGTTGCAAGCATTTCTCGTCGCTCACTGAAAACTAAGCGCTGAAACAAGCAAAACAAGCAGAACTCGATATTTACTCGGATCTGATGTGTAGAAGTTTGGTTCTAAAGCTTCGTTCGCGAGTTATGGCGTGATTTGCTTACCTTGATTGCCGTGGCTGGCGATCTGGACTTCTCCAAAGTCCAAAGGCAAAGCTGTCCACAGTTGACTGCTTAGAAGTTGATAGGTTATAATTTTACTACAGGATAGCAGCGCAGGTCCAGAGAAATCGTGTAAGCAAGCTATGGAAGCTACTCGCTCGTGGTATGCGTTGCTGTGCTAACTGAAACACTGTAGACACGCCCAGTTTAATTTGCACTGATTGGCTTCTGATTGCATATTATTTTAAACGAAAGCACTGCATTGTGATTGCTGTAAAGAAATCCTGCATACATGCATCTGCAGTTGCTGTGTTTGTGGAATGGTGGATGGTGTACCGAAGCATCTGCACCTTAGGTGCTATTTTTTGTTGAGCAAGATTGTTATTAGTTTTTGGTGTGTAATTTTAAACCGAATAATTTTTTGGGTGTGGTAAGGGTTTCAGATAAAATGTCACTAAAGGAGAGCTTTTGCCTACAGTGTGTAGGAGAGAATTAGTGCAACAAGTCACGCTATATGCATCACTATTATGCATGCAGGTATTATATGCATCTCATCACTCTGAGACTGTGCTGAGATACTTATAATTCACTAAAAAGTAAAAAGGACACAAACAAGTAATTAAAAAGATTTCTATCGAAATCAAAAAGATGTAGGGTCGTGAAATCTACCACTGGTTCACAATGTAAACTAACAAGGAACAAGCATGGAATGGTAACACGATTGACTTGCTGACAGACCATAGATCCCTACATCAGTGGCTGCTGTGGTTGACCTAGTTGCTGTTGACTGCTGACACCTGACGTGCATTCAGCTTGTGCACAGCCACTGATGTAGGGATCTATGGTCTGTTAGCAAGTCAATCGTGTTACCATTCCATGCTTGTTCCTTGTTAGTTTACATTGTGAACCAGTGGTAGATTTCACAACCCTACATCCTTTTGATTTCGATAGAAATTTTTTGAATTACTTGTTTGTGTCCTTTTTACTTTTTAGTGAAGTGCAGTTCAATATCATGAACGTACTGAGCCGTCTTTGTTTCCACCATTGATTTAGTTTTCCTGTTGTTGATGGCTTTTCTTTATTATTAACAATTTTAAACTTGTAGCTAAAAAATGCTGTACATATCAGCTCGCCTACGCATACATGCATGCATGAATTGAATTAAGTGCATACGAGCCCCGCCCACACTAGTTTGTAGATCTGTACGGCGGTTGTAATTATCTGGCAAGCTCAGAATGGTGATCCTATACGATCAGACGATCTTACCGTTCTTCGAAGACTCCAGGCAGATATGTGTTCTCCGTGATCCATACGGCGCAGAGATACTCAAGTTAGTGCTTGGTCACGTGCGCTAACCACTGCTTGGTCACGTACGTATTACGCAATCACAATAATGGCGTCTAACACTTAGCTGACAATGGATCACGATCGAGAACTCGCGGAATGTATTTCGCTAAAAACAAAGTTCAAAAGGCACCTGCCAGGAGAATTTCATGACTATTCGTGGGTGTTTTGGTCTCGGCACTGCTCGCGTAAAGGCGCTAGGCGAGTGGAAGAAAGAAAGAAAGTAGAAAACGAAGATGACGAAACTCGATTTTCACCGTTTCTAAGTTTGTCACTTTAGTAACAGTGTAGAACACTCTCCTTGCTACTGTAAGATGGGGCAATGCCAGATAGCAGATCTAAGTGTCCTTGAACGTATAAAATTCACCACCTAGCGAAATATCAGCGTTTGAACGCTTGTATGCAGCCGCCATCTTGTTTTTCTGTTCAACCCTACATAGGGAGGCACTACCGTGCCTCCCTAATAACTGCCCAAAAGTAAGGATTAAAACCTGACCATCAATGAGATTATGGTCACGTGTTTGAAACTATTCACTAGAAATTGAATTATTGAGCTATTGAGCTATTGAACAATAGGGCACTGATAGTCTTATCAGTAATCACATGACTATTGTAATGGAGTCAGTACAGGCTCTGTTGTTAGTGCTGGTAACAGCGGCCTCTCTCTGTCCTGCCATTGCAGTAGAGGTGCAGGTCTTGCCTGATCTAGCTAGTGACTGCTCTATAGTTCAAGTGACAACAGTGGAGACACACTGTCTGCTGTCAACATCGATACTGCTCTAATGAACACTCGCTCCAACACAACTCTACTCTTAGAGAATGGTTGTTACCACATCAACAGCTTCACACTGCTACAAGATCTCTCTAACATTAGCTTGATTGGATCAGGATCAGAAACCACCATTGTGAAATGTCAAGGTGATGTGGGACTTGCTTTTGTCAATATCTCAAGACTGCTAATCTCTGACGTGACTATTACCAACTGTAGATTATCTGGAGAAAACTTGCAGAATGCTTTCGATTTAGTAAAAGAATCACTGGATATGTTCTATACCTTCCGTAATGGTACAATTGTTGGAATCTTTATTGGTGACACTAGTGATTTACAAGCTCGTAACATGATAGTTCAAAACACACCTGGGATTGGTATGGTGGTCATTAACCTGATGGGAGAGTCTGACATGAGCAATGTGACCTTCACAAACAATAATGTACCTGATATCATATCTTCTTGTGGTGTTGGTGGTGGTCTGTTTATACTGTATGCTGACTATCATAATCACACACCAAATAAGACTCCTCAACTCACCATATCAGCATCTTTGTTCAAGATGAACTACAACTGTATTATTGATAATATTTTTGAAAATTGGATAGGTGTTGGTGGTGGATTAAGCATAATACTCTCACAGAACAGCTTTCCTGTTGACATCAGCATAACTTCAACTACAATTGAAAACAAATTGTCACCTTTAGGAGCAGTCAGCATCGTTTTTCACACAGGAGTTAGCAAGAGCTCTGTCAATATATCAAGTTCAATGTTGAGAAAGAATGGAAAGAAAAGTATAATTGGAGCACTTTTTATTGTTTTTAATACACGTATTCCTGTTCGGTTCCTTCGAAACGTTTCTGCTGCCCAATTGTTGCCCAACACTGTTACTATGGGAAACACTACGATTGAAGAAAATCAAGCACAAACAACTGGTGGTGTAGCAATATTTTCTTTTTCTTCACCACTACTTACAAAAAGAAACGAAAATCTTGTCCTTTTCAAATCTTGCAAGTTTTTTGGAAATGAATCACCTAATGGTGCAGCCTTTGCTTTTCAGAGTTTGGTATATTCTGGTTTTGATCCTAGTACAAGTATTATATTTGAAGATGTGAGCATTGAACAAAACAGAGAAACTGATTCTTCTTCGATTAACACTGCTGTAGCTTATCTTAGCTCTGTAAATCTGACTATCAGAGGCAAGTCACAGCTCATTGAAAACATGGGATCTGCTTTACTGCTAAGCAGAAGTATTATCACTGTTGAAGGAGATCTACGCTTTATCAATAATTCTGGTAGTAGAATATCTTTACAGGGTTTTTCAAACATTGTCTTGCGAAGAGGATCTGCATTGATTCTAAAAGGAAATAGGGCAGCCAATAAAGGCGGAGCAATATTTGTTCAGTTTCTTTCATCTTTTACTGACCTTTCACAAATGTATGACTGTTTTCTTTGGTTTGAAGAAGTAAGTATAGATTGCAGATTTTTTGAGCATTGCCAGAATGTACCTCAACCCAATAATGCTACCATCATAGTATTTGAGAACAATCAGGCACCTGTTGGTGGCACCATATATGGCTCTAGACTAAGCACTTGTCCCTGGGCAGTATATCCTAATGGTACTAAGCCTTCCTCAGGAATAGCATTTCTCCAGCAGCTTCCTTTAGTCACTATCAATCCTTCAGTTCTTAATTCATCAGTTGTTAGTACAGATGCATTTGATTTAGTTCGAAACATATCACAACCTATTTAACCCTATCCCAGGAAAAGAAATAGACCTCAATATTACAGCATTGGATCTCTTCAATCAAAGTGTATCGACGACCATCAGGTCTAGCTTTCTCAATACTACAAGCTCGCAATCGCGTCTTGGTAGCTCTGGATACTGGTATCTTATTCCTAACCATACGGTTCCAGTAACCTTTTTAGGTGAACCAGGAGATACACTATTAGCTTCTATCTTTAGTGTAGACTCAAACGCAAATTGGAGGTGTCAGTAACTCTTGTGAACTGTAGTTTTGGATTTATACTAAGTGACAATCAAAGGTGCTTATGTGATCCATAGTTACCAGTTACTTGTGATCAGCGAAACCTTGAACTACAAGTTCCTTCACATGAGTGGCTAGAAAATAGTCCAACAGGAGGATATGCTTATGCTTCTTGTGTTCTAGACTACTGTAAAGTGGGTACTAAGATCATATCTGATGGTGATATTGATTCACAATGTGAATACAACCGTACTGGCAGATTGTGTGCTAGTTGTAAATCAAACATGAGTGTTGTGTTTGGTAGCAATGCTTGTCGTCCATGCTCCAGTGCCTATCTTGCATCTATCATAATGTATGGAGTTCTTGGAATAGTTCTTGTACTGGCGATTTCTTTCTTAGGATTCTCCATATCAGAAGGTTACCTCAACAGTTTACTATTCTACTGCAATGTCACAAGCTTCTATTTGTCGTTCTTTGCTCCAAAAATTCTTTAGGATTCTCGTAGCACTTCTTTTTCTTCACAGTTGTTGCCAGCCATATGAAGGAAAGGTGCAGAATGTGCTGGATTCATTTTTCTATCTGAGCTTGATTTTTTTGACTGCTGGCGTTTTGTATTTCAGTTTAGAATCTCTTGATAACCTTGTTACCGATGACTATATAACCTTTCTGGGCACAGTTAATACATTTACTTACTTGGCTTTTGTTTTTATTGTTGCTCTTCATATCAATATCCGCTTTCCTGTTATTCGAGACACTGCAAACAAACTTTACCTAATGCTAAAGCACAAAGTGAAGAAGCAGAAGGATGACAATCGAGATCTAATTGACATTAGTCGTAATGAGTCAATTGTTACCTTTACAGAGCTGCGTGAATCTCTTCTAGATAGTGGTGTCTTGTAATGAACTGTTACTATTGTGACAACAGCTGCAGTAGATTAGTGAGCATCTTGTGTTTGTAATTTGTTTTATCCCATGTCATTTGAATTGTAGTCTCTGGTTTGTAGTTATTGAGCCCTTGCGACCAAGTTGAAGGCGTGTATACATTGACAATCAGAATTAGTTCAAATAATGTATAGCGAGTAGTTTTTATCGGGATTAAAATCTGCATTTTTGTCAAACGATGTGATCATAATGTAGTAAGATTAACCTTGCATAATAATCATCGTGGTCCAAATGCACACGCACACACATCCGACACCATAATACGGAAGAGATAGGGTTGTAGTTACCGCAAGGGACACTCCTCAGTGTTGGAATCGGTTGTGCACTCAGCGGCTTACTTGCTGTCATTACCTGCAACACTGAAATGCGAAATCCTTTTCCTATACCTTTTACAACTGTCAATTGCTCCATCAAACTGTGTCCTCCTCAGGCTCCTCTTTGATTCAAGCCGCTGATGTATGTATACTTGGGACTTCTTTTGCAAGCACTATTCCATCTTGTTCCTTCACTTATGCAAGCATCATCCCATCTTGTTCCTTCACTTTTGCAAGCATCATCCCATCTTGTTCCTTTACTTTTGCAAGCATCATCCCATCTTGTTCCTTAATTTACGTTTGCAAGCATTATCCCATCCTGTTCCTTTATGATGTATGGGTGACGATTTCAGTTTACCACTTTAGAAACGTCTGTCAGCTTCACGAAAGGTATTTTCATGCTCAGAGCAATCGTCTGATCAATCCTAGGTGTCTGGAATCTCGAGAAACGCTAAAACAGCGAAGATCTGCAACGGCTCCCTGAGAATCGCCATCTTGATTTCCATCATCAAGCAAAAAGTCCCGGCGACTTTCATAGACTTCCTTCAAATGCTTATACTTCTGATTCACTTAGAGTTAGTTAAAATGCAGTAGAAATGTAAAGCAGTAGAGATATGTGCGATAACTCATTTTCACACTTGAGTAGCTGCCATCGTAAGTTGATGTCATGCCTACATATCATTGCCGATCGGCAATGAACGAATGAACAGATTTCACGAAACCCTCGGCGTGTTGCACATTGTAGAGTTAGCTCCTTAGTTATGGTTTGCAGAAGGAGCTTTGCAGCTAAAGCCAACCTGCTTGCTATTGAAACTGCACTGCTAACCAGAAGACAGCAAAGTGCTGACCACAATCGAGACAAGGTGTGTCAAGTGGGCGTGACCGTGAACACGAGTAGCTTGGTAGCCATTGCTCTTGGCTTTGATAGGCTTTTTCTTGAGATGTCTACGCACCCCCAGAGCTGTCCTAAGGTTTAGATGGAATCTACAAGTACCTAGGTAGCCAAATATGGGCGCTTTTGCCGTCAGAGAGGTCAAAGACGGCCGTCAAGGTGAGCCAGCCATAACTCGAGAACGAAAGCACTTTAGCAAAATCCACGAGTCACATTGCAAGCCATGGTCATGCTTAGCCTGTTCATACCTTAGTTGACGCGTAGAAGCGATCGCTGATCTCTGTAGCAGAAGAGACAGACCGACCGAACGACAAAGCAAGTACCGTAACCCTCGCGCATGCGCCGAGGGTTAATGATATGCGCTGCTTTGTCCGTCTCTGGTTTAATACTCGAAACATGACATCATATCCATTGGCGTAAAGACTCGTGGAAACTGCATTCACATAATGTATAGCTATCTTATATTCAAGAAATCTACAATAGTGTATAACTCTGAACAATGAAATATATTGATAAACTATTATTAGTTAAATATTATTAGTAACAATGTACATTGTAGTACTGCATAGGTCTGTGGAACTCCACATTTGGCAAACTATCAAAACTGACTACACACACTAGTATCACTTAAGGAAATAAATCCACACATACAGCACATGATTCATAACAGCTGTAATGGAGTCTGTACAGGCTCTGTTGTTAGTGCTGGTAACAGCAGCCTCTCTCTGTCCAGCCATTGCAGTAGAGGTGCAGGTCTTGCCTGATCTAGCTAGTGACTGCTCTACTTCAAGTGACAACAGTGGAGACACACTGTCTGCTGTCAACATCGATACTGCTCTAATGAACACTCGCTCCAACACAACTCTACTCTTAGAGAATGGTTGTTACCACATCAACAGCTTCACACTGCTACAAGATCTCTCTAACATTAGCTTGATTGGATCAGGATCAGAAACCACCATTGTGAAATGTCAAGGTGATGTGGGACTTGCTTTTGTCAATATCTCAAGACTGCTAATCTCTGACGTGACTATTACCAACTGTAGATTATCTGGAGAAAACTTGCAGAATGCTTTCGATTTAGTAAAAGAATCACTGAATGTGTTCTATTCCTTCCGTAATGGTACAATTGTTGGAATCTTTATTGGTGACACTAGTGATTTACAAGCTCGTAACATGATAGTTCGAAACACACCTGGGATTGGTATGGTGGCCATTAACCTGATGGGAGAGTCTGACATGAGCAATGTGACCTTCACAAACAATAATGTACCTGATATGATATCTTCTTGTGGTGTTGGTGGTGGTCTGTTTATACTGTATGCTGACTATCATAATCACACACCAAATAAGACACCTCAACTCACCATATCAGCATCTTTGTTCAAATTGAACTATAACTGTGCCCAAAATGGTATTTTAGAATATAAGATCAGTTTTAGTGGTGGATTGAGCTTAACGCTGTCACAGTCTAAGTTTCCTGTCGACATCAGCTTAACTTCAGCTATAATTGAGAACAATAGATCACCTGTAAGTTCAGGAGCAGGCATTGCTTTTCATAGAGGAGTCAGCGACAGCTCTGTCAATATCTCGAGTTCAATGTTGAGAAAAAATGGAATGAATGGTGCGGTAGGAGGTCTTTTCATTGTATTAAATCCTGATGTTCCTTTTAAAATATCTCTTCTGTTCAAATTTTGTCTAACACTATCACTGTGGAAAACACCACAATCGAGGAAAATCAAGCACAATCGAATGCGGGTGCAAGCGTATTGTCGTTCAATTCACCATTAATTACAGAAGCAAATCAAAATCGTGTAATCTTCAAGTCTTGTAAGTTTCTTAGGAATATTGGTGCAGCCTTTGATTTTCAGAGTTTCGTGCACACTAGTTTCAATCCTTGTACGAGTATCATATTTGAGGATGTGAGCATTGAGCAGAACAGCGGAAGACCTGTGGCTTTCCTTGGTTCAGTCAATCTGATTATTAGAGGCAAGTCACAATTTGTTAGAAATTTAGGAGCAGCTTTAGAGCTGATGGAAAGTAGTATCACTGTTGACGGAGATCTGCGTTTTATTGAGAATGCTGGTAGTGGAATTTCTTTGTTTGGGTTTTCAAGTATTGTCTTACTAAGTGGATCCAAGTTAGTTCTTAAAGAAAACAAAGGAGCTAATAAAGGCGGAGCAATATTTGTTGATCTTTACACATCTTTGGCTGACTCTTCTGGGGTTTATGATTGTTTCTTATGGTTTAGTAAACTTAATTCACAATGTCGAATTTTTGACCATTGCAATACTCAAGTACATCAGCCCAATGCTACCATAGTGTTTGAAAAGAACCAGGCACCTGTTGGTGGCACCATATATGGGTCTATACTAAGAAATTGTCCCTGGGCAGTATATCCTAATGGTACTAAGCCTTCCTCAGGAGTAGCATTTCTCCAGCAGCTTCCTTCAGTCACTTTCAATCCTTCAGTTCTTGATTCATCAGTTGTTAGTACAGATGCATTTTATTTAGTCCGAAACATGTCACAACCTATTTACGCTATCCCAGGAAAAGAAATTCACCTCAATATTACAGCATTGGATCTCTTCAATCAAAGTATATCAACAATTATTGGGTCCAGCTTACTTAATACAAGTTCGCAGTCCCGCCTTGGTAGCTCTGGAAACTGGTATCTTATTCCAAACCGCACTGTTCCAATGACCATCTTTGGTGAACCTGGAGATACACCACTTGCTTCTATTTTTGCTATAGACACAAACGCTAAATTGGAGGTGCCAGTAACTCTTGTGAACTGTAGTTTTGGATTTTTACTAAGTGACAATCAAAGGTGTTTATGTGATCCAGATTTACCAAGTCCTGTTACTTGTGATCAGCAAAACTTTGAACTACAAGTTCCTTCACGTGACTGGCTAGCAAATAGTCCAACAGGAGGATATGCGTATGCTTCTTGTATTCTAGACTACTGTCAAGTGGGTACTAAGATCATATCTGATGGTGATATTGACTCACAATGTGAACCAGAATACAATCGTACTGGCAGATTGTGTGCTAGTTGTATATCAAACATGAGTGTTGTGTTTGGTAGCAATGCTTGTCGTCCATGCTCCAGTGCCTATCTTGCATCTATCATAATGTATGGAGTTCTTGGAATAGTTCTTGTACTGGCCATTTCTTTCTTAGGATTCTCCATATCAGAAGGTTACCTCAACAGTTTACTATTCTACTGCAATGTCACAAGCTTGTATTCATCATTCTTTGCTCCAAGTGGTTCTTTAGGATTCTTTTTGGTGAAATTTGTCAATCTTAGCATGGGATTCGAACTATGCTTTTATGATGGAATGGATACTTTAGCTAAAGTTGGTATTCAGTTACTGTTTCCAGCTTATCTGTTTTTCATCATGCTGGTTATTATCATTCTGGCAAAGTATTCTTCCAAGATAAGCAATGCTGGTTTTTCAGCTGCCAAGACATTTTCCACATTGCTCCTTCTCTGCTATACTAGTGTAGGTGAGACATGCATACTGATAGTGGCAGTGAAGAAGATCACTGGTTTGAATGGCTCATATTGGTATGCTGATCCCACTATTCAGTATGGTCAAGGGTTTCATGGCTTTCTAGTGTTTGTTGCTGTGATCCTCATCTTGGTATACATTCTACCATTCTCTATTGGTCTGCTTCTGCCTCCTCTCATTCTGCGAACAAGACTCAGCATCATGCTAAAGCCACTTCTCGATGCTTTCTGGAACCCATTCAAACCAAAGTTTCGATTCTGGATTGGACTAAGAGCCATATTACGCATAATACCATTTTGCTTTGCCGTCCTTATTCCGCCTCCTGATAACTCATTTTGGCTTGCCATTTTTCTAGCAGCACTCCTGCTGTTTCATGGGTATTTTCAACCATTTGAAGGCAAATGGCAGAATTTTCTTGATTTGTTTTTCTATCTCAATTTGCTTCTTTTAGCAGTAGGTACAGTATTCTTCAGTCGAGCACCTTCTAACAATTCCACCCACAATAACATTGCATTTGTCTCTGTTCTTCTTGCACTTGCGTACTTGATCTTTCTGATAATTGTTGCTCTTCATATCAATATCCGCTTTCCTGTTATTCGAATCACTGCGATTAAACACTATCACTGGCTGAAGCAGAACCTGAAAAAGAAGCGCAAGTCCAATGATATGGAAGATGACCACAATGATCCTGTCATCCATAGAGCTGCCCAGTCGCAAGCACCAATGAATACCTTTTCAGAGCTGCGCGAACCCTTCCTTGACTATGAAGAGGGTGACTTTCTCTAAAACATTTTCATAGCACTGCTATTAGAGCAAGCTGTGTACTAGATTATAGTTGTGATTGCATAGTAGTGGCTGCTTCTCTGTGTACTGTACTTAACAAATAATTATGCTCTAAATTAGCACTTAATGTTGTAGTGTGAACATTAGTACCCTTTATTTCTTATTTTTACTTTAACTATATCGTAGGCTGCTATGTTTTGCTTAATAATATCCCACCTTTCACATATCCTGATAGCTGTCTATTGCAAACATTTATGATGCTTGTTATGAATATCTTAGGGTAATGAATAATAAATAAACTGTAGTGACATTTTTTCTGATACACCTATGTCCAATTAAACTTCAAGTGTGTAATAGTGTACCCTCTCTTATGAAGCTCTCTCTGGAAGTTTCAGTTGCAGTTCTTTCTGGTAACCCCTGTGACTAATCTGGCTTTGGATTGAATAGCCATTACATCATTCTAGCTAGATCAAAGCATCATCTATCTACCTTACAGACAGAGAATACAGACTTATCATCAAATCGTTAAAATACTTAAGTCTAAATTTTATTAATGGGACTGTGATGATCATTTGTTAAATGTGAAGACCTAGTTTTAACTTGTTTAGTTTATGTTGATAGCTAGCGTATGTGCTTACAGTGTATATCATACCAATTCCTTAGGAAATTAGGCCTGGTATATACTGTAAGCGCATGCACGTAAATAAAAAACGTGCTTTGCTTGCCTAGATTTTAGCACGATGTTTGCTACCTCCAGCTTAAAGGTCTCATGCAAGACACAAAAACAGTTAACCTCATGGAGCGCCAGCTTTGCGAAATTCAGTTTACACTATCTATGGGCTTGGTTCATCATAATGGGTAGCCAAGTATCATGGAGAAATTTACAAGAATAAATTTACCAGAAAGTAGCATAAATTAACGCACATTCATGTGCAGTATAATATTCCAGTCCTTCATTGAAGGCCTGGGTACGAGGCTAGTTAATAGCATATGTCTTTAAGTCAGTATCATCATTAAAGGTATTTGATACAAGCACTTTGTAGCATTAATTATTATTCATAGTTTGGGGTCATCATTATTCATAGCTCACAGGTTGAATTCAAGGCCTAGGTCAAACTACTAGTGGATTAGTCATACTCTTTTTATAGCTATGGAGTAAGGAAATGTTCTTGATTCATTGTTACTACAAACAAGTATAACAATGCTCATTGATGTACTGTACGTCATAAATACCCACGATATTACCATATGCAATGTAAAAGGTAGTGCACTCGCTATATAGCTGCTGACAATCAATACACTTTAACTAATCTCAAGGATATTCTACTGATAAGCACGGTCCTGATTTCACTATGACATTAACCTTGTTCACTCCCTAGTGTATTGTGTATCTGGACTCTACACTTAGTGAATGTGTTTAAAACTGTTATAAAATTTAAAGCTAGCATTTTCGAGACATTACGCATCCTCTGTTATGATGGGGGTTATATGGGTCTTACGATTGCTGCTGGTAACAGCAGCCTCTCTCTGTCCTACCATTGCAGTAGAGATGCAGGTCTTGCCTGATCTAGCTAGTGACTGCTCGAATTCAAGTGACAATAATGGAGAGTCTGGAGACACACTGTCTGCTGTCAACATCGATACTGCTCTAATGAACACTCGCTCCAACACAACTCTACTCTTAGAGAATGGTTGTTACCACATCAACAGCTTCACACTGCTACAAGATCTCTCTAACATTAGCTTGATTGGATCAGGATCAGAAAACACCATTGTGAAATGTCAAGGTGATGTGGGACTTGCTTTTGTCAATATCTCAGGACTGCTAATCTCTGACGTGACTATTACCAACTGTAGGTTATCCGGAGAAAACTTGCAGAATGCTTTTGCTATTGTAGAGCAATCGCTTAATGTAACATACAGCTTCCTTGACGGTACCAATGTGGGGATCTTAATCGGGGACTCTAGCGATTTTCAGGCTTGTAGCATGATAGTTCGAAACACACCTGGGATTGGTATGGTGGCCATTAACCTGATGGGAGAGTCTGACATGAGCAATGTGTCTTTCATAAACAATGGTGTCTGCACCTTATCTTCTTGCAGTGCTGGTGGAGGGTTGTACATACTGTATACAGACTATCGCTATTGCACACCAAAAGAGATACCTAAACTCACCATATCAGCTTCTTTGTTCCTATTGAACTTTAATTATGAATTTAGATTTATATTCGGTGGTGGTCTTAGCATTAGCTTATCACAAACCATTTTTTCTGTCGACATTAGAGTTGCTTCAACTACATTTGAAAACAACTTGTCTCTTCAAGGGGGAGGAGGATTTATTGTTTGTTATAAAGGAGTCAGTAATAACAGTGTCAGTATATCCAGTTCAATTTTCAGAAAAAATGGCTATGGTATAGGTGCAGGACTTGACATGAATTTCAACTTGGATAATCCACTTCTTGGAGATGTCTTACCTGATAAGATTTTGCCTAACATTATAATTGTCGAAAACACCACAATCGAAGAAAATCAAGCCGACGTATTCGCTGGTCTGAGTATACTAAGTTATAGTTTCCATCTAACAACTGAAACTAATCAGAATCATGTCATTTTTAAGTCCTGTAGGTTCCTCAAGAATAGATCACTGACAGGAGCAGCCTTTGGGGCCCAGAGCGCAGTATTTTCTGGTACAAATCCAGGAATAAACATTACATTTGATGATGTAATTCTTAGAGAAAATTATGCGTCTTCTACTGAGCAAGAAAGTCTACGAGCAGGATCAACAGAAAAAAGATCGGTTGCTGTTCTTAACTCAGTCAATCTGATTATCAGAGGCAAGTCACAGTTTATTGAAAACGTGGGAACTTCTCTATTACTAACACGAAGCGTTGTCACTATAGATGGAGAAGTAAACTTTACTGCTAATGTTGGAAGTGGAATCAGGTTGTATGATTCCTCGTACATCATTTTGCAAAGGAACTCTGTACTTTCTTTTATCAAGAACAAGGCTGCTAGTAAAGGTGGAGCAATATTCGTCGACCTACACTCATCTTTTTTGGATTATTCACTACTTGATGACTGTTTCTTACAGTTTGAAGATATCGCAGAAGCCCAACTCAATGCTAGCTTGGTATTTCAAGACAACAAGGCACCTGTTGGTGGCACCATATATGGCTCTACACTAAGTACTTGTCTCTGGGCAGTATATCCTAATGGTACTAAGCCTTCCTCAGGAGTAGCATTTCTCCAGCAGCTTCCTTCAGTCACTTTCGAGCCTTCACACTTCAATTATTCTGTTGTTAGTACAGATCCATTTTATTTATCTACAGAAAGAGTGAATATCTTTGCTGTGCCTGGGAAACCTGTCAATATCAGCATCAAAGCATTGGATCTCTTCAATCAAACTGTACCAGCTGCTTTGACTTCTACTGCATCATCTTCTCAGAGTTCATCATCTGGACAGCTTGGCCTCTCGGGATACTGGTATCTTTTCAGTGACAATCACCCTGTGCAAGCCTATTTTTTCGGTAACCCTGGAACCAATATATCTGCTTCTATTTTTGCCACTGACTCATATCCACATGCCAGCTTTAATCTGATGGTGATACTTAAAAATTGTATGTTTGGATTTTATCTCAATGAAAACAAGTGTGAATGTGACACTCCCAATTTACCAGAATATGTTTCTTGTATTCAAGAAAAATTTGAACTGGAGGTTCCTGCACACAAATGGTTGGGATATAGTCCAACAGGAGGATTTACCAAAACTTCTTGTATTCTAGACTACTGTAAAGTGGGTACTAAAAACATATCTGATGGTGATAATATTGATTCACAATGTGAACCAGAATACAATCGTGTTGGTCTATTGTGTGCTAGTTGTAAATCAAACATGAGTGTTGTGTTTGGTGGCAATGCTTGTCGTCCATGCTCCAGTGCCTATCTTGCATCTATCATAATGTATGGAGTTCTTGGAATAGTTCTTGTACTGGTCATTTCTTTCTTAGGATTCTCCATATCAGAAGGTTACCTCAACAGTTTACTATTCTACTGCAATGTCACAAGCTTCTATTTGTCGTTCTTTGCTCCAAATTGGCCAATAGCATTCCTATTGATAAAATTCCTCAATCTTAGTCTGGGATTTGAACTATGCTTTTATGATGGAATGGATACTTTAGCTAAAGTTGGTATTCAGTTACTGTTTCCAGCTTATCTGTTTTTCATCATGCTGGTTATTATCATTCTGGCAAAGTGTTCTTCCAAAATAATCAATGCTGGTTTTTCAGCTGCCAAGACATTCTCCACATTGCTCCTTCTCTGCTATACTAGTGTAGGTGAGACATGCATACTGATAGTGGCAGTGAAGACAATCAATGGTACTAATGGCACTTACTATGGCTGGCACAATGATCCCACTATTCAGTATGGTCAAGGGTTTCATGGCTTACTAGTGTTTGTTGCTATGGTCCTCATCTTGGTATACATTCTACCATTCTCCATTGGTCTACTTCTGCCTCCTCTTATTCTGCGAACAAGACTCAGCATCATGCTAAAGCCACTTCTTGATGCTTTCTGGAACCCATTCAAACCAAAGTTTCGATTCTGGATTGGTCTAAGAGCCTTAATTCGTGGAATACCACTTTCTTTTGCTGTTTTTGTTCCATTCCCAACAAACTGTTTCTTGCTCATCATCTTCCTTGTGGTTATCTTAATATTACATTGGTGCTTTCAGCCATTTCAAGAAAAACTACAAAATTTTTTGGATGATTTTTTCTTACTCAACTTGCTTCTCTTGACAGCAGGAGCTGTGTTCTTTGGTCTAACCACTCCAAACAGCCCCACACATATTGCATTTGTCTCCGTCCTCCTTGTACTAACATACTTGGTCGTTCTGATTAATTTTGCTTTACATATCGATATCCGTTTTCCTTTTATTCGAAACACTGCAGTTAAGCATTACTACGGACTAAAGCTGAAGTTCAAGAGACAGAACTGTGATAAGATAAAAGACGACCAAGATGATAAAAGCATCCAATCTCAAGCAACAAATATTACGTATTCAGAGCTTCGTGAACCTTTTCTGGACTATGGAGAGGGCAGCTATCTATAAGGCACTTTCTGTTGCACTATTTTAAAGGACTTTAGTGTATTTTTTGTGTAGTAGCTCATGATAATTATTAGCAGCAGTGATTAGCAGTTAGCAGTGATTTAAAAGTTGATCTGCATGTGTATCTTTAAGACATTTGTATTATTGTTGGATCTGTGCAAGAAAAAAACTTTTAAAACAAGTAACAATTCTGAGAAATATAAATAAAAATCGCTGTAATTGATACCAAAAGCTGACATAATATCCTGATTGTGTTGCTTGTAAGCAGACCATGGTTTCTGCCTAGAGCTACTGACCTCAAGATTCATGTTGTTATTCCCGTAGCTATCAAACAATGGATGTGTATGCAGAGTTGTTGCAGTTCTTTAATGAATTTCTGCTACTGTAGGTCTAAGTTGCGTCATAATGCAGCCTTAATGCAGCTGCCTATTGGACTAGAGGGAGCTCACACTGGAGTGGTGGACATAATTAATAATAAAGCATTCTATTTCACTGGAGACTTTGGGTGAGTGCAAGATAAATGTCACAATTTTATGTACTGATAGTAAAGGCATAACTTGTGTACTTTATTCTCATTGTCAGCTCACAGGTGGAGGAGAAAGAGGTTCCTAGTGAGCTTGTTCCTCAAGTTGAAGAGAAATATTCGGAGCTGGTCGAGGCAGTAGCTAATGTAGATGAGGAGTTAGGAGAGATATTCCTAACTGATGGACGCCCCACCCGAGAACAGCTCACTGTGAGTGTACTGTGTCTAGTGCAGATTAGGGTGCTATTTTGGATAAAATCTCTCACTGCTTGTACTTTTCAGGCAGCTATCAGACGCAGTGTATTAACCTGCTCGTTCACTCCTGTCTTCCTGGGATCAGCTTTGAAAAACAAAGGAGTGCAAGTGCTACTGGATGGTGTGGTCTCCTATCTTCCTAACCCTCTGGAGGTCACCAACTACGCTGTTGACAACAGCAAGTGAGTTGTAAGATTTAAGCACAAAATCGTTTATATCGATACTTTTGCATACTCTTTGTCTGCTGTTCATTTTCACGTTATATTGTTTTCACAGTGAAGAGCAGCGAGTGGCTATGACTTCAGATCCATCAGCTCCTTTTTTGGGGCTTGCATTCAAATTGGAGGTGAGTTCTACTAAAGGCACTCTAGCTAAAGTTCTACACTTTTTGAGCTGTCAGTTTCTGCTGTTTGTAGGCAGGTCGCTTTGGTCAACTAACGTATGTTAGAGTATATCAAGGAACTGTCAATAGAGGAGACTGGATCTATAACACTAGAACTAAGAAGAGAGTCAAAGTGTCTCGACTTGTTCGAATGCATACCGACCAAATGGAGGTGTACAGTACACTCTATAGATAGTCATGCAGTATCTATCTTACACAGGATGTTGCGTTTGGTAAAGCGGGTGATATCTGCGCTCTGTTTGGTATCGATTGTGCATCTGGTGACACTTTCACTACCAAAGAATGTCTCCATCTCACTATGGTAAGACTTTGAACAAGCAATTTGTCCGAGACAGGCAGTGAAGAGCCGTTGAACCTATAGGAATCGATCCATGTTCCTGATCCTGTCATCTCATTGTCTATCAAGCCAAGTTCAAAGGTGACTCGAATTAACACTCGGGCTAATAATAAGCTCACGATGACTCATTATGTCACAGGATGATCTGGACAAGTTCTCAAAGGGTATCAACAGATTTCAACGAGAGGACCCGACTTTTAAAGTGTCCTTTGATGATGAGAGTAAAGAGGTAAAGAGAGCTTTATCTAGTTTGAAGTCAAAACATTTGCACCATCGAACTTGAATTTGCACAAAAACGTTATTGGTGCGTTGTTAGGTGCATCTCATGTATAAGCACATTATCTATAAGCTGATATTCCATAATGCACAATACACGGTTTGATTTAAAATAATGCTGTGTTGTTTTTGCATAGACTATTATTTCAGGAATGGGAGAACTTCACTTGGAAATATATGCATCGGTAAACCACATTTTGTACAACATGTGGCTGACCGTCTTCATTTTGTCATTAATTCTAGCGTATGGAGAGTGAGTACAATTGTCCGGTCATTACTGGGAAACCAAAAGTTGCCTTTAGAGAAACTATTACTAAAGCAATCAAGTGGGTATTAGTCTTCCTTGGTATATAATATACCTTTGCTATGATGTTTTCAGTTTTGACTATATTCACAAGAAGCAGACCGGTGGAGCTGGTCAGTATGGTCGTGTGATAGGACGACTAGAACCACTCACCGGTGATGAGTTCACAGCAGTTCAGTTTAGTGATGAGACTATTGGTATGTGCATGCATGCATGTAATATAAGTTTATGCTCAAACTCTAATGCTACAGTCATTACTGTTAATTTACAGGTATGAATATACCCAAGCAGTTTATTCCAGCTATTGAGAAAGGTTTTCTTCTAGCTTGTGAAAAAAGTAACAATTTCAGATCTGGTTTTGTGCGCCTATGTTTGTCTCGTTGTATATAGGTAGCTTGACAGGTCACAAGGTTGCTGGTGTTCGCATGGTATTGGAGGACGGTGTGTCACACATCGTGGACTCCAGTGAGCTGGCGTTCAAGGCTGCTGGTCGGGGAGCCATGAGAACTTACTTCCCACAGGCCGATCCTATCGTGTTGGAACCAGTAATGGCAGTGGAAGCGGTTGTACCTCAAGAGTTTCAGGTAAGAGACTCTCAAGAGTGCAAGATTCACATCAGCGATCTCCCTTGTCAGGGGGTAGTAATAGGAGGCTTGAACAAGAGAAGAGCTGTCATTACTGATACTAATGCTACTGTGGACTACTTCACTGTGTATGCTGAAGTAAGAGACCCTCTTATGATTGCATAACTTTCACACACTCAGTATTTGATCGATCTTCCTCTGCTTATGCTCAGCAATCTTTTTAAAAGAGCATGTTTAAAGTGATGTTTCTTGCAGGTACCTCTGAATGACATGTTTGGCTATGCTACTGAACTGAGATCTCAAACACAGGTATATGTACAGGTCTTGTCTTCTCTTTATTTTGTTGCTGTTGTTCATAGGGCAAGGGAGAGTTCACAATGGAGTACTGCAAGTATCAGCAGGCAACGCCACATCTGCAGAGTGAACTAATCGAAAACTATCAGAAAGAGTTGCAAAGCAAATCAAAATGAATCTAGGGACATTATTAATAGGAGACCATTCTCGTTTCTAGGGAAATTATGCACAATAATTAATTTATTATAATGTAGAGAATTTTGTAATAAGAATGTTATAATTGAATGATTATTAGCGGATGTACTTGTTCTGGGCGGGTTCTCGTTTTGTGCTGCCTCGGCATCCGAAGAAGAATGCTAACCTGAGCTCAGTCCGGCGATCGGCTGATCGCGACAGAGCTTTTCAGCCAACGTCGGCATGAAGCGATTGTTCCTAAGAGTTTCCCGTATTAGATCGCCCTCGGTGTCTCAAGGAGTCCTGAGTAAAAGCCTTGGGACTGTAACACCGCCGTTCTTTGCGGAAGACAAATTGGTAACAGATGGATTGTGTTAGTGCTGGTGTTTCATATCGTGTTTTGTCTCACAGGGAATACACGATCCTGTTTATGGCCAGGTCGAGCTCAACACACGTCTGAAACATATCATCGATACACCTTACTTTCAGAGACTGAGAGAAATAAAACAACTTGGTTTGCACCGTGTTCTGTGTCTTACGCTGTTATCATAGATACTGGTTATATAGTGTGCCTATTGCATGGGTGTTGAACAAGCACACTTTCCATCACTATAGGTGCAACATGCTATGTCTATCCAAGTGCAACCCATACTCGCTTTGAACACTCTCTAGGGTGAATTTGAGTCTTACTGATAACTCCATGCACTATACAAATATACAAATTTTGTGCACTAGCTATACTGACTTACTTTATCTTATCCTCTATCACTACAGAACTGCCTTTTTAGCTGAAAAAATGTTGCAAAGTTTGTGGATTGCAACAGCCAGAGACACCACCTCACAAACACACCAGTTGAACGAGAAAGATTACTTGTGTGTGATAATAGCCGCTCTGTGCCATGATATTGGTACCTATATACATTACATGCATACAGAATAAAATGTATTATTTTAATGTATTTTGACACTTGCTGTATAGGTCATGGACCGTTCTCTCACTTGTTCGATCGACTGTTTTTAAAGAGACTGAGAAGTGACGCGAAACCAACAGACAGGAGATTGTGGGAGGTACATTTAACAATGGCTGCTGGTGGTATTATTGCTAACAGATATTATTTTTAGCATGAAGGAAGATCCATGGAGATTCTGAAGATCCTCATGAAGGATGAAGGTTTGCAGGAGAAACTGGACCTTGAAGACCACCACCTTCATGTCATTTGCAAAATGATGACTTCTCCACCAAAATTTGAAAATGTACGAAAAAGTTTTTGAATTGTATTTCAATTTATTTTATAGCCTTGGACTGATGATTTGGTTCTACCAAAAGAGAAAGGCTACTTGTTTGAGGTCTGTGTGTAGCTGTATAATTACTGTTTTAGTAGAAACTATTATTCAGATTGTAACAAACAAAATTAATGAAATTGATGTCGACAAAATTGATTACATTCTGAGAGACAGTCAAGCATTGAAACTTTCAGAAGGATTTAAATGGAAGTTAGTGACTGCTTTATCCTACGGAGCAGTACAATAATTATGTCATGTATAGGCGTTACTTTAAGAACATTAAAGTGTTGCAGGTTCCTATAACAACGGGAGGGTTTCGTAATCAAATATGCAGCAGATTGAAGGTACGTAGATGACACTTTATTTTGAACAGAATGGTAGCCGTGAGATGTAAATCACATGCAGGAAACTCACAATCTTTACGATCTCTTTCATCTTCGAATGATGATGCACAAAAGAGCATACCAACACAAGACTACGACTGCAATTCAACTGATGTAAAATCATAATTATTATGTTCTTAGGCTGTTAATTGTCATTCTGTTTACTTAGGATGGCTGATGCTCTTCTCTTAGCTAATAACAGTGTCCATGTAAGGGGAGGAGATGGCACGTAGTAAGTTATGACTACATTAATTTTGTATTTAAATTCTTTTAATTTGAATTCAAATTCTTTGGCACTGATGATCTAAACATAAATTTAAACGCTAAGATTTGAATTTAATTTTTGTCAAATACTCTTTATTAGCTACAGTCTTGGTAGATCTGCTAGCGATACTCACGCATTCCTCAGACTTACTGACTCCATTCAACAAATAATTCTTAATACTCCTACAGCAGTGTCACATGAGCAGGTTTGTGGTTGAACATCCACAATGCATGTCTTATACTTCCTTCAACAGAATAGGCACACAGATTCGTATGAACCAATGATACGTAGACTCAACACTCCCATATATACCACCCCATCATCACTGGTGAATGAGGTATATTATGAAAAATCTAGACAAATTTACTTACACAATAATGTACAAAGGCAAAGGAAATCTTTAGCAGAATTGAAAGGAGAAGTTTGTACACATGTTTAGGTCATGCTTCAGTGCCACTTGACAAACACAAGGTAATGTTGTTCTAAAGTGATTGCTTAGTGCAAAACAACATAATTATTATTCTATATATACGAAAGACTGGTGATGAGTGTGCACAAGATGTTATGCAGTATTTTTATGAGAGTGTTCCCGAGCTCAAGGAATTTGACAATCCCCGTCAGAGTTTGAGTGAAATTCAAGATCCTATATACTGTCCCTCTAAAGCATTACATGTTTATGTAAGCATCACCGTATATAGTCATGTGTACTATAATGCATTCATACTCAGGTCACAGCGTTTGGCTATCCTAGCAAGGACCCAAACGCTTCTCCGTTAAAACATCACTATGTGTACGAAAAGCATTCACCGGAGTGTCCTCAACCAATGGAAACAGTTAGTCAAGTTGTGCAAGATAATACCATTTTGCTATATTGAATATAGATCCCTGGAGTTCAGCTACAAAAATCTAATTTAGAGAGAGAAATTTATGTTTATTTTAGACCACAGCTTGTTCTTGCAGGCAATAACAGACTTGTTACTAAATTAAGATGGTATGGTTGCAATACTAAATAACATAACTTCAGCTCTGATCTTTTCATATACAGGCACTTCAGAGAATTCAAACAAAACATGAATTTATAAACAATGATATGTCTGTTTTTATTTCCAGCATTACTCCGCCATAACACATACTTGTAGTGTTGATGTATAATATGTTTTAACTGTGTAACAATACTTGTAGTGTTGATGTATAATATGTACTACTAATAATTATGTACTAATATGTACTACACATCCAATATAGCCGGTGCGTGCATCCATGCACCGACTATATTGGATGTTAGTATTGTAAGTTGCTTATCATCGTCTACATGCCCTAGAGTCTGGGTACGAGGCTAGCGAGCTATGTGACCCTCTATCGACGCGAGCGAATCAGGGACGATAGGGGTGGAGCGATATGTCAATAGGAGTTGAGTCTAAAGACTCTAAAGCACTTCAGTAGCATAACCTCCGCAGTGCATGGCTGTCGTCACAACAAACATGCATATCAGCACATGTACAAGTTTTGTGACAGTTGCCAAGCTAATGAGCTGAAGCATTATCTCATGGTATGACAAGAATGTTTAATTTTGTTTTGGAACTCGTCACTATAGATCGCGTCCGCGATAGAGGGTCGACCCATAGCTCGCTATATAGACTAATCATCGTCACCGGCGATCAGGCGTCAGTACAACTGCACGTCATTTATAGTGCAGCTCACGTATGAACTTGTGTGCATGCTACTGGTACGATGGCTGCTGGACTAAGCCGACAACACGACGATTTTCTTGGTCATAAGGTTCATTCACGATGGCTTTTACGGCAAGCATGCATGCCTGCTGGTATGCCGCACTGTTTCTATTGCAGGTTTTTAAAGATCCAATATTCTGTCAAATTTCTCTGCCTCCAATACTTGTTAAAATTGCTGATACAAAGCAGTTTCAGCGCTTGAGGAACATCAAACAACTCAGTTGAGTATATACATAATTAATTTTTCATCTAGTCCGCTATAATTTGATTTTCTTTCAGGCACTGTATACCATGTCTATCCTGGTGCTTCCCACAACCGTTTTGAGCACAGCCTTGGGTAAGTCGGCAGGGCCCTGATGAGAGAGATTATGGTAAACGGCGCTGATTCGGCTGTTTCGCGCACCGATCGAGCCGTCGCGCGCGAATGAGATGAACCAGCCTTGAGCTGAACAGATGACAGATGTTCGGCTATTCACCGTTTATCATAGACGTTAGAACCACGCATGGATCAAAGAAAATGTATAGGCAAAACCATGGCTAGTCTAGATAAGCTCAGTTTGTAGCGCAACATTTTGTAGACGTATTCTGGCTCTTATGTTTACACTTTGACTGGCTGTCCCGGGTTCTAGAATTTCTACATAAGAGCAAGCACAAAGCATATTCAACATACTTTGAAAGCTTCAAAAGCATATCTTAAAGTAGCAAACAGCAATTCGGTTGCCTAAAAATGTCGGACAACGCGGACTTTGTTGGCTCATATCAACGTATCAATACATTTCTACGAGCTCAGAATAGCTCTTTATGAAGCAAATACAGTGTTCACTAGCTTGGAAGTATATACGATGGAACAGAAAGTAATAGCAATGAAAAAGCCAACGCTGAAATCTACCGCGAAATAAAATTGTAACGCTTTGTGCATGCGATGTGACGTCACTACCGTTTATCGTCCATCGTATGTAAGAGCCAAACTTAATCTCTCCAATGACCAATGTTGATGCATTGTAGTGTTTGCTACCTGGCAAAAGAATTGTTAGAAACCCTTCGGCAAAAGCAGCAAAAATTATTTGAGGAACTAAATGTGACACCTAAAGATGAGATGTGCGTTCAAATTGCTGCTCTTTGTCATGAGTTGGGTAAGACATTATTAATTGCTGCTAACTCAGCCTAACTGACACATCCATGCATATCACACTATACAGGTCATGGTCCAATGTCACATCTTTATCAAGATCTGTTCATTAACAGACCAACTAAACCTGATCCTTGGAAGGTAAGTGTTTGATAGCTACATGGGATATGTAGCTACAATCGTATAATTTAATATGTTTATTATATAATTTTTTAATCTGTCACTGTACACACATTTATACAGCATAAAAAGGCAAGCATTAAGATGTTTGACTATCTAATCGAGCAGAATAGAGAAAGATTGGTGGATGATTTTGAACGTTGGGGCCTAGATCTATCTGCCGACTCAGCTGACATGATTTTCATTAAAGAACTAATATACGGTGGACCACTACCTGGAAATGAGGTAAATAAGTTTTGCAGAGATAAGTGTACAATTATTAATAATTTTATTAGGAACTGAGAGGTAGACCATCACTTCATCATCGATTTCTATATGAGGTATAAATTACATGCAGAGTTATAGTCAGTGACATGCATGTACACGTAGATTGTTTCGAACCAACAAAGTGGAGTAGATGTTGACAAGATGGACTATATTGCCAGAGACTGCCACGCGCTTGGAATGCCACACAGCTTTGACTGGCAGTGAGTACATAACATCAGTCAAATTCAATTATTATTCATGTATGTATTTTTAGGAGATTCATGAGTTTCTCAATGCTGATAAAAGATGCTAGTGGTCAGGTACATATTTGTCCAAGAGAAAAGGTAATTGTGTGTATCCAAGCTCTGCCAAAGCATTTAATGGTTGAATAGGAAGCAGCTGATTTATATGAACTATTTCAAGTTCGTGATAAGCTATTTCGAGTGGCATACCAGCACAAGACAAAGAGAGCAATTGAATACATGTGAGCATTTAAAGAAGCTCAACTGCAATTATAATTTTTTCCTACAAGGATGGCTGAAGCTCTCAAGAAAGCTGATCCTCACATAAAACTGACAGGTCGTCACAATGGCCCGAGGTATATTTTTGTACACTTTGTTGTTAATAGACTATTTGTTATTGATAGATCAGTAAGAATGTCAGAGGCCATTACTGACATGTGTGCTCTAACTGAGCTTACTGATGAAATATTCTGGGCAATCAAGTACATACCATCCTCATCCCTAGCCACTCCTGGAGAAACTGTGGCTGAAGCTGAAACGCGTGAACAAGATTTGAAGGAGGTTTGATATGATTGATAGTTAGCCACTAGAAAATTGCATCATAGATTACATGAATAATATACTTCAGCCAATTTATTATTAGCTAATTTCCTTCACTGCACAATATCAATATAGGCTAGAGAACTATTGGAAAGAGTTGAGAAAAGAGATCTATACCAGTGCATTGGACGCACTCTTCCCATTGATACTGAACAAGAGAAGGTGAATGCACCAAAATAATGTGCACAAATTAATTAGATGAATGAATTAATTTAGGTCAGAAAGCTACTAGAAGAGATCAGGAAAAGTGGCCTAGAAGACTTAACTGATAATGACACAAGGCAACAATCACTTGATGATGAAAGAGTTAAGGTTTTGAGCATGTACATGAATAAATTCAATATAATTATTAGGTCAGAGAGATTATGACAGAGGGAAAACGTCAACAACATCAACCAGAGGTTAAAAATTATAAAAAATATGTAATGAGGAAATTAAGTTATTTTGCATTAGGAAACTATGCCACAGCAGCTGGTTGCGATGCTTAATAGAAGTGAATGCCCCATACAATCGACAGATATACTGGTTGATGTAAGCTGTGTACAAAATTAATATTATTATTGTCACTATTGTTACAGATAATAACATTCAGTTATGGCAAAGGATCCAAAAATCCTATTGATGAGGTGTGGTTCTACCGAAAAGATGATGCACATGACCCCCAGGCTGTGAGAGTCAAACGAGAGCAGGTTTTGTCAATGTTGAATCATTTGAAATAATTTAAAAATATATTAGGTCTCTGAAATGCTCCCCACAGTATTTGAGGAGTGTGAAATACGGCTCTATCTCAAGAAAAAGGTCAACACTGAGCTCAAAGAAGAACTCCGCAGGTTATTGTCCTTATTGTATGTGTATAAATACAGTAAGAATGTGTATTTGAAGAGAGATTGTTTTGTCCAGATGTATACATGTCTTCTAAATTTGAGACTAAACACATGTACTGGTCAATTTATGGGCACATATGACATCCTTGTTTAAAAAACACTTTCTACTTGTTTGTTTAGCGTGTTTAATGAATACTGTAAACGCAATGGATTCCGCACTCCTGCTGTAAGCACTATATGTACTACTAAAATTACCTGCATCTTATTTCAACAGGGAGCAAATGGCTCACACTCTTCATAATCGATTCAAGTGCAGATAGTAAATATTGTTACGCAATGAATTGTCTATAGCTATAGATCTGTAACACAGCTGGACAGTATTGTACATTCAGACAGTCATTATTGTTGTGGTCATGTTATTCCAGAACTCTCTGTATCATAGTGTATAAATGCAGCCCTGGTCAATATGTGCGTGTCAGTTCTGTTACTCATTCTGATATTAAAATTTGCTGTTGTCACAGATGCATGTATAAAATATAATGATATGTTGAAAGATAGTTATTTATGCTATATAATTTTAGAAATCTTGGTCAATATCTATACTTTGTGCCAGGGTAACTCTCAGGGCCTCAGCAACAGTTGATCATTGATTGTGATGATAAGGAAACACCGTTACCATGAAAATGTTTATAATCACAAGTGTGTACATTAGACAGTGAAGCCCATTGCTGGACAAGATGCATTTGATATGGCCGCTTGCAATTCAACTAATTTGAAAACTGAACCTACAATAGTTTGTAAACAAAAATAGCGTAATGTAAATGTATAGGGATGGTGCATGTGAATTGTCATAACATCTTTCTCTGTGAAAACGTCCCAGTAAAAATTCTTGATCTGCATGCATGCATGTCGGTTCTTGTCAATCATTACATGTTATTAGTGGGTGCATGCATGCATGATGTACAACGATATATAATTGCTAAAATAAGAGAAGGTTGTGGCTTCACATGCATGCAGGTCATTATCAACAACAAAGGTACAATACATGCTCTTGAATTAAGCTCCTGGTCTTCTGTTCTTGTTAGACTCATGATCATAGCTAGCTAAATAGATCATCATCACTAAGAGCTAGTTATTTGCTAAGAATTACTGTGATCTGACTCAATATCAGGTATTCCTATCTTCTTCACTGTGGGATGGTTGCTCAATACTTGTCTGAGTATTCTAATACCATCATCAGTGATTGTCACTGTTTCTACACTAACAGAGATAACTTCTAGTGACCTATTCTGCTCCAGTGAACTAGCCAGTTCCTTAGCTTGATATGTAGTCAAATTAGTAGCAGATAGTACCAAATTCTTCAAGGACTGTAATTAAAGTTCATTAAGAAGTTGGCGAGAAGTCTCATACACTCACCTAATTCAATGCCTTTCAGTAGCTGTTCATGCACTGGGGGTACACTGTCTTTGCTTTGTGAACATTATAGTATTTCATAATAATGTTTATTTCTTTTATCCATTGCCTTGTTAAGAATTTTTATAAAGAATTTTTTACAAAACATGTTTTATAAAAAATTATTTTCTGTTTCCTCCTCATCTATTTTCTCATTGAAATTCTCTTATTGCTCACTAAATTCTATTATTACACTCAACTATATTTCATAAACAGTAGAAAAATATACAACAGTTAATTAAGTTAACACACATAATTATGAAACCACTGCAAACTGTGCTGCACTGACTAAGGGAGATTCGGCCAGCAATTGTTGTTCCTCCGACAACAGCAATTATTGTTATTCTGTCTGTGATGACTATAGAAAGATTACATTGTATAAATTTACTTCTATAATGACGTAACTCACCAGCATACGATGATAGTTATGACTATCCCAATAAAAATCAAAATAGATATTATAAATACAACAGCAATTAATGAAACAGCCAAAATATAACCATGACATGAAGCAGGATTTGACTGCCCTTGTTGAGTTGGGCTGATGTGATGTGCGGTTACAACTTCAGTAACTGTTTTCACTTGTGTTACTGTCGAAATGGGGCAATAGTGTGTACAGGTTACCCCAGCCACTGCTAAATGTTCAACAAGTTGCTTTCCTTGTTCATAAGTGTAGTTGGTTGTAAGACAATCAGTGATTCTTGATTCATTCCCCACACACTGCACTGAACTGAAGTGAACAGTTCGTCTAGGCTTACCAAATGGAGAATCAACATAAGAATGTGAACCTGCAGAGTAAATTAAAGAGAGTACTGATATGAAATGTGACTCGATACCATCTACTAAGAATTTTAGTTGCCTGCATGTCACACGAGCATCTTCCTCTCCCCAGCCTAGTCCAGACACCATTCCCCATGTCTTATTGTGACACACCTCCACTGTTCCCTCATTCCCACTGCTACCTCCAATGAGACGCACTTCACCATCAATACAACCTATACATGTTCATCATAATTTTAACATTCAGAAATATGATTATATTACCATGGTTACATCTCACTCCAGCAACTGATCCTTTATTACAATAAATGTGTGGATATGCAGTTTTGCTGCATGCTATAATGTGTGATTCACATCCACTGCATTGAAGAGAATAAAAAATTGGACGTCCACCATCTCCAAACATCTGGTTAGTACTGTAGAACTCCAACACTGTGAAATTTATTTGATGATATTTGAAGAAGAATTTATTCTCATATACCTTTATCAAATCCAGCAGTACGACAGATGACAGCAGCATCAAACTGATCTATGTCACATATTGTACCCCACACTCCATCTAGACACACCTCCACTCTGCCCTCATACTCAACAGTGGAATTCACTAGCCTTACAGCACCTTCTCTGCAGCCATCTTGTTCTATATAGTACACACAGCATATACAAATCATTATTATTTTGTTTACATCTTACCATAGCAGCTAATACCAATGTTGTTTCCAGTACATTTAATAGCACACTGTGAAGTATATAAGCTACATGATGACAAGTTCCTTTCACTCGATGAAGAAGGACAGCTGAAATAATTGATCAGGCTATAGTTTGTTGATCCTTGTTCAAATCTTTGCTGATCTGTAATAATAACTGCCTCTGCATTATCCATGCATGTGGTAATAATTAGATCCAAAACCATCTGATTTCTTACTAGGATTAGTATAGCCCAGTTGTCTACAAGCTGCTACAGCCTCTTCATTATGAAAATTTTGATTGCAAAATCGACTCCATGCTCCATTGTAACAATATTCCAGTCTTCCCTCATTAGATGATTTTCCTCCAACCAATCGAACAGCTCCATTGTTGCATGCTTGAGGCATGCATGCAAGAAACAGGTAATTATATAATAAGTATTAAAAAATGCATGTAATGTAGTATGCATATGCATAGATACCTGTTGCTGCACACCACAATCCAACTTGATCATTTGAGTCACAGTATGAATAATAAGGTCTATAACGCCTACTGCAACTGGTGAGTGAAGAATAGCCACCGCTAGGACAATAGTAATAGTAGCTGTCCGTGTAACTCCATGTTCCAAAGTATTTAGCACTGTTTGCCAGTACATAGGATTCTGTATTAATTAATTGACATGATAACTTTATTATAAGTGTAATTTCGTATCCACAGTTGAATGCTACTTCCCCTTATAATACGTTCCTTATGTAATCTTATTATCTACATAACCTTAGGTAGTCTAGATAATCTATATCACGATAAGACATATTGTATACTTACTGATCTGACTTCCACTGAATCCAAGTTGTCTACAAGCAGCTTTTCCTTCATTCTGACAGTCAAATCCGTAATCACACACTGCTCTCCACCTGCTTGATATGCAGATTTGCAGCATACCACCCTGAGTAGCAGTGCTGCCTTGTGGATTATACAGCCTGATACTGTAACTTGAGTAACAAGTTGCTGCAAGTATTATAAATGATTGTTCAGTCACTACCACGCAATTACAATTTTTCTTACACTGCATGCTTATAGAAAAGTCCACAGAAAGAGCAACAGTAGTTAAAAACAACAGAACAACAGAAAACCACATGATGAAAATAATATTGGGTCAATTGTCGATTTAATCTTGAATCTCTGAACTTGTGGGCTTTTAAAGCTGTTCTGATCTGTATTCTAACCCATTGTTACAATAACACATGCTACCTGTACTGATGATAAGACTCTAATACACTATGTACATCAAATATTAATACTTATACATTAGAAGAGATTGGTAAATGATCTGCATATCATGCAATACTATATAGCTTGACAGTTACAAACATGTTTACTGCTTATCTTATGCACAGTTAGTCATAAGAGATTTGTCCAATGACAATAATTGCTCTGCAATTATGTTGCAACGCATGGGGAGTTTACCGTGGCCGCATACTGAACGGTACAGTATGTACATGTATAATGATATGAAATTTTTAATGTATGGTAACTGCATGCACGGCGTATCATTGGGTAAAACATCATCATTTTCCCATGCCGTAAAATCTGTCAGAACTCGTTGGTCAATACTGTTGCGCTAGGGTATCTCTCACAGCTTATGTATACTGGAAGGTCTGTAACAATGTCACAATTTTTGGTGCCTTGGGACTAATTGTCTAATAATCCCAGCAATACTATGGTTTTATTGTTTCTAATGGTACCGAACTAAAGGATCCAAGGGATCTAATCATATTTTAGCTTGCTAGTTAAAATTAAGCCAGATCATTCATTGTGACAACTTAGCAAACATGTATACACTTCAATATTACAGCAAACATGTTCATGATCGATGTAACATAGCAAATATGTACAATAGACAGCAATATTCAATCCTAAAATGGTTCTTGCCAATAGTCAGATCAAGAACTGAACCTACCATAGTTATGAAAACAAAAATTTCACAGACTATGTTTTTGTTATTAAATGCACATGTATGGACGGTTTTCGGTGCATGTAAATTGTCACAATATGTACATTTCTCAGCGAAAGAAATGTCTCAGTTGGATCCTTCTGGTGCATGATGCAAATGGTTGTAGATTATAATTGACAGTCAAAAGGTGCTGATCTATTATAGCAAAAATAAGATAAGATTGTTTCCTTATAAAATAGCCTATGTTATGTCATAGACTATTTTATGAAGTACCAAGTCAGGTCAACAACAAAGGTAAAATACTTGCTGCATGTTTCTCGTCTTCTTCTGCTGTTGTTAGACTCATGATCATAGCTAGCTAAACGGGTCATCATCATCACTAAGAGCTAGTTAGTTGCTAAGAATTACTGTGATCTGACTCAATATCAGGGATTCCTATCTTCTTCACTGTGGGATGGTTGCTCAACACTTGTCTGAGTATTCTAATACCATCATCAGTGATAGTCACTGTTTCTACATTAACAGAGATAACTTCTAGTGACCTATTCCGCTCCAGTGAACTAGCCAGTTCCTTAGCTTGATATGTAGTCAAATTAGTAGCAGATAGTACAAAAATTTTGAGACTCGTGGTTTCACACAGACCAGAGCATAGTTCAGATTCAATGAAGGGACACTGTAGTGATATTAGTGTGCTGATATTGGGCTGGACAAGAGATTTGAATAGGAAGGAACTTTGTCTACTAAAGAGCGAAATTGCTGAGAGGGATGGGCAGCGTTGTGGTGGTACAGTCACAGCTGGTAACTCATTTTCATCACCTTTGATGCTGATACTAAATGCTTTTAGTGATACTAGTTTGTGTAGACTAGAAAACAATGATACAAAGTGTGTTACATCAAAGGTAGGAACATCATCCAGACCAAGATATTCCAAAGATGGAAACAATTTTGGCAATGATGGAACAAGGTCTTTTAAATATTGATAAGCAGTAGATTGAGACTTTAAGATGACCAAATACAGTCCCACAATTGTTCTGTGTTGGTGTTCTGTTGAGCAGCAGTCAAATCGTTCAAAATAGCCTACAAATTCTTTTAGTGTTGAAAGATCTTCAAATCGAAGGCTCCATCGTGATGAGGGACTACTGTTAGCAACACACCAGGCAGTAACAAAGCATTCTAGTGGATTAGTCATTAATGGTTCATTAGTTTCTTCTACAAAAAGCTCAGAAACCAGATCACAGGATTGAGATTCAAACAGCAGTTGAAAGAAATATGGATTATATCGAGCTCCATAAGTAGCTCTAGTGATGAGTAATAAAGTTGGGTACTGTTCTAAGTCAATCAGTGGGTCATGATAGCCATAGACACTGTCAGCTGCTGTAAGGCACGTTTTCAACAATTCTACAGGAATTGAAGTGAGTTTAGTTAGACCTGAAAGAAAGTAAAGAGCTGGCCAATGGTAACCTGCTGCAAATATCCCAACATTTACTAGTGTGTCAAGAGGAAACAGGCTTGTCTTACTAACCAGTCTAACTATATCATCTGAACCCATTCTAGACCAGTGCAAGGCGGCCAAATATTCCTGTAGGGTCAGGTGTAAGAAACAGTAAGACACTGAACTACCGATTACTAACTCCTCCTCTGCACTTTGCATCAAACCCATATCATCACATGGAATGCTATCGAATATAAACTGTCTGTTCTCCAGACCCTCTGCCGCTAGCTGGGACAGCTTCCAAACCTGTTCCTGTACCTCTGAGGGCAAGTCAGTCAGTTGTCTAATTTTAGTTTTACACTTACTGTAGACTGGGTGATCACTGATGTAGCGAATCAATGAGGTGAGTAGTAGGTCTGTGTAAAGCTGCGTCAGTGTAGTGGGAGCAAAAAGACCTCCCTTCTTCTGTTTCCATTTCTCAATGTACAGGGCAGTGAGTATGGCGCATTGAAGAGGGATATACATCACAGAGGACACAAACGGGTTGGAATATATGTACGACAACAAGTCAGCCAATACCTGGGGCTGCTTGTGGCATGCTGTCTCCACATATGATTTTATATCTTCTTCATTAAAGCCCAATACTTCAATGTGTTGATCAACACTTTCTCTAAACTCTGGACACAAGCTATTGCTGGCTAGTGGTCGACTGGTCACCATAATTGTTGCTTTGGGCAGGCAATCTCCTATCAGTAGCTTATTCAATATGCTATCCTCGGTTCTCTGATCGTCTGTTAGCTCATCGTATCCTTCCAGCATTAGAAACACACCTCTACCATTGACTGATGCCATGTACTCCAATACCTCCTGTCTGATACTATCACTGTCATGGTAAAAAAGATCGGACAAGGTCTTTGCCTCTCGCACACTCTTACTACGCAGCTGTAGCATTAGAACAATATCCTTATCTTGTAGCATCTTGCCCTCTGCCCATTGGCGACAAAGCTCCCAAGAGAACATTGTTTTTCCTATTCCCGGACTACCCTCTACCAAAATGTGTTGTGCTACTGACTGGTCCTCACTGATACCAATGTCCTCCATCTCCATTGGTCTCCTCTTCTTCTTTATTGCAGCAACATCTCCATGGAGCTGTAACAAGAGACACTGACTCTTGACTTCTTCCTCCTCCTCCTCCTGGGCTGCATTGCTGATCAGGTTAAGGTGAATGAACTCTTTTGGTCGGACCTTGAGCACCTTTTCCTTCAGTATCGGTGATTTGTTGATGTAGCGATCCTTGAGATAGTCAATGTACCTCTGGACTAGAGCAGGAGTGTGTCGTGGTGCATGAGTAGCAGCAGGTACTGCCACAGTACTGGGTCCAGCAGGTTGATCTGAGTGGAGAGGATGGAATAGACTATAGTAACATACAATGAGACCAGTCCCTCACTCACCTAGTGCTGTTGTGATCCTATCAGCAACATGTCTCAGTGCAGGTTGATCATTCACAGCCTCACACAACTCTCTCACCACTCGTGCTGCTCTGGGCTCAGCCTTCATTGTAGTCTCCACTGCAGTCAGTAACCTGATGGCCTTGTCGATATTACCAACACCAGTGAGTGAGGTGAGGTTGATCTTATCAGTATCACTGATCAGTCGTTTAGAGTAGAGGACTGGTATCAGTGCAGTTGGACTGGTCCCCATTGCCCTCACTAGTTGATCAAAGTGTTCACGGAACACCTCGTACACAGCAGTGTTGTCATCCGCAACTGCACCAGAGAAGAGAGAGAGAGTGGACTCAATGTAACCAGCTACACTCCTCACCTGTCCCTGGACTGGGATTCATCTCTATACGATCAGCTCTAACAAATTAGAACCTTCCTGTGCAGTTTGTTTATTTTACCATCTTCGTTTACAATGAAAGCATTCTTGTTTATGTCGCATCACTATATTTACCGTAATTCAACTCTAAACATCCTCCGTGGTGATGACCACCATTTCCACAAAATCTTCTCGAATGAGTATGAAGAGTCAGTCGTATCATGGAGTAAGTTAGTAACACTTCACACAGTAGCCTGCAGAAGATATCCCATACTAGTCCTAACTGCAGATTTGTACCAAACTAGTGAGCATTGTTATGTTAAAAGAAAATAAAAAGATTTCTAACGAAATCAAAAGGATGTAGGGATAAAGAAATCTGCTACTGGTCCACAATGTAAACCAACAAGGAGCAAGCATGGAATGGTAACACGATTGACTTGCTAACAGACCATAGATCCCTACATCAGTGGCTGTACATAACATTTTGACTATACTATAATTATTTTGTCACAAGCTAAATTCAATTCAATGCATGTCAGATGTCAGTCAATAGCAACTAGCAGAACTGCTGTAGTCAGCCACTGATGTAGGGATCTATGGTCTGTTAGCAAGTCAATCGTGTTACCATTCCATGCTTGCTCCTTGTTGGTTTACATTGTGGACCAGTAGCAGATTTCTTTATCCCTACATCCTTTTGATTTCGTTAGAAATCTTTTTATTTTCTTGTTTGTGTCCTTTTTTCTTATACAGTGAGTTTCAAATTTTTGGTGCAGTTCGAATTCGGCAAGATGATGTATCTCTTTTTTGTTTCCATCATTGGTTTGGTTTGCTTTTCTTGATAATTGCTTTTTAACTTGTAGCTCCTAAATACTGAAACTAGCTCATGCATTCATGCAAGCTGAAGCCTGGATGCACAGCATACGAGCCCCGCCCACTCTGGTTTAGAATTTTCTGTATGGCTGTGATACTATCTGGCAATATGCGCTCTTCATACGGCGATGCTCTACAAGTGTATTTGGTCACGTGCGTATTACGTAATCACAATAATGGCGTCAAACACTTAGCTGACAACTGTTCGTGATCGTGAGCTCGTCAAATGTATATCGTCGTTTCGCTAAAAACTAAGTTCAAAAGGCACATGCCAGGAGAATTTCACGACTGTTCGTGGGTGTTTTGGTTTCGACACTGCTCGCGTAAAGGTGCTAGGCGAGTTGAAGAAAGAAAGAAAGAAAACGAAGATGACGAAAGTCGATTTTCACCGTTTCCAGGTTCGTCACTTTTGTAACAATTTCGAGCAATCTCCTTGCTACTGTAAGATGGGGCAACGCCAGAGAGCAGATCTAAGTGTCTTTGGACGTATACAATTCATCACCAGGCGAAATATCAGCGTTTGAACGCTAATACATTGTATGTAGCCGCCATCTTGTTTTCTCGTTCATCCCTACATAGGGAGTCACTACCGTGACTCCCTAATAATGACTGTTTTTGGAAAAAAATTATGTCATGTAAAGGAAAAAAACATTTTAGAAATACCGTGTCTTGTTATGTGTGACACATACTACACTGTTTGTGCATACATGTAGTTACTTATTGTATTGTCAAAATATTGTCAGCACGTCACTCTGGCTGCAAGTATACGTTACAATCTCTACAAGGATAGTACTGTAGTACCATCTTTGTTCCTGATGCCAATGGCTCAACACTACAGGAATGCATGGCGTATGTATTAGCCAGACAATTGAAATTGTATTACAGTTCTGTTGATATAACTAGTGGTATTTCCCTTCATTGCTTATCTAGTGAAATAATTATTTTATCTAGTTATTTTATAGTGCAAGCAGGAGCACATAATCAGAGTGAGCATGCTAAGTTATCAATCGTGTTGTATCATGTACAAGTTCTCTCAGATTCTTAGTATATATGACGTTGGTAAATATATATCTTTACTCAACTCAATGTATACAATGATGAGAGTGCAATAGCTAATAATAATAAGAATATAAAAATAGTGATGGAGTAGTAGATCATATAAAGCAGCCAATCAAATCGCATGTAAATCATTATTATATTGTTAGAAATGTTTGGTCGATACTGCAATTTGTAGTAACGGGAAGGAGATGAAGAGAGAGAGGGGGAAAGAGATGAAGAGAGAGAGGGGAAGGAGATGAAGAGAGAGAGGGGGAAAGAGATGAAGAGAGAGAGGGGGAAGGAGATGAAGAGAGAGACTGAAAGAGGAGGAATAAATTAGGAAGGAGACAGTGAAGAATTTATAGATATAAAAATGAGCTACGTGCAAAACTAAAAGTCTTTGAAGGCTTGTATATCTTCATTTCTGAGTGGGGGTATATTGTACCAGGCATCTTCGGGGTATCTTTCAAAGTTTCTAGTGTCGCCAGGATGAGTGACTCTGGGTATGATAGTTGGCTGGAGAGAGAGAGAGAGAGAGAGAGAGAGAGAGAGAGAGAGAGAGAGAGAGAGAGAGAGAGAGAGAGAGAGAGAGAGAGAGAGAGAGAGAGAGAGAGAGAGAGAGAGAGAGAGAGAGAGAGAGAGAGAGAGAGAGAGAGATTAGTCAGGTCAGTGCAATATTTTGCAATATTTGCACGCGTGTACACAATAATAACCACATTCTTATAATGTTACCAAACTGTGCTGGCGACACTAACTTCACAAAAAAACACTCACTGGCATCTTTCTTTGAAAGACAGCGTCCCAGTCAATATCTTTGAACCACTTGTGTGCCTTCACAACCTCTACTCCACCCTAACACAAGAACAATACAACTCATAACCATGTCTATTATTCAAGACCACACAATAAACAGGAGAGTGCAGAGAGGGATAGAACAAGAAAGAAGCAATAATGTAAGAAGTACAGACGAGAATTTAAGATGGTTCAACACTTGATAAGCTGCCTAGTAAGCAGTGACACTACCAAGGTGCTCATGTGTAGATTATCATGTCTTCTTATTGTCTACTCACTACTAGACTACTAGAGCGCTGGTACCATCATCACATACCTTTAGACTGCCTAATCTAACAGTGACATCTCTGTCTAGTAGCTTCTTGACCAGGTCCTTGGCGCTAGAGTTGACTACTTTAGGCCAGTCTATTTTCCCTTCTAGAATCTTCTCGTAAATTCTAAATGGATGTTCATCGAAGAATGGAGGATACCTATAAACAATAAAAAATCACATTTTTTGATGGAGATAAAATTTGGGTATTTTAGCATAAAAATTGATCAAGTGACATCAATTTTTAGTAGTGATGCTCATAATTTATTTTGCTCATATTTTGTATTGTGGTCTACTCACCCGACTAGCATCTCATATATCAATATCCCAAGTGCCCACCAGTCCACTTCTTTCCCATGACCCTTGCCCTGAATGATCTCAGGAGCCAGGTACTCAGGTGTACCACACAGTGTGAATGTCCGCCTGAATAACAAAGCCACAGTGGTACATACACGACAAGATGAACTGTGGAATAAACACAATTGATCTGACACAATATGCACTTATATGGATCATTCTCTTTGTATCAGTTGAAACTGGAACTACCTTACTACCACACATCAGTCTAGAAATTGGTGATGTAATGATGATCCTACCCAACAGGAGTGGTATAAGTGGTTCATATAAACAAACTGGCTCTCTACATATTAGGGTCGGTCTATGTTTACAGACCTTCAGCTTTGATTACCTTCCCTCAAAACCTCAAGACTGAGGCAGGTATGCAAGCACTTATATAAGTGTTACATGAGCACTCTTACATAACACAAGAACTATCATATTATACAAAGTGTGCCACATACTGATGCTATCATAATACACTCACATGTCAACTAATTTCTTTGCAAATCCAAAGTCGGTGAGTTTGATATGTCCTGTGTTGTCTAGAAGAATATTCTCTGGTTTAAGGTCACGATATATGATATGTTGGCTGTGTAAATAGTCCAGTATTAGCACAATCTCTGCGGCAAAGAAAGCGGCTGTGTTGTTGTCGAAGCGTTGCATGGTCCGAAGATAAGTGAAGAGTTCCCCACCGGGTACGTATTCTAGCAGCATGTACAGAAACCTGTTGTCATGGTGAGTCCATAACCTGCAGTAATAAACACCAAGTCACATGACAGAGAAAACAGTAAATGCATGACTAGCAATGGACATACAAAAGTGAACGAGTGTGTCTGTATCGCAGAGTAACTGGGAGTGTGTGTGTATGTGCGTGTGTGTGTGAGTGTGTGTGAGTGTGTGTGTGTGTGTGGGTGTGTGTGTATGACTGACTGTGTGTGTGTGTGTGTGTGTGTGGGTGTGTGTGTCTATGCCCTACAAGTGCTTGTACATAGCTTGTTCATGAACACCTCTTGCAAGCTAGCAATATACCAGCAGTAGTGTTGATTGTCAAAAGAAGCCCATAGTCTCTATATCTGCTTAACACTATTGTTCAGGGATTCAGTAAGAGGCTAGTTAGCATTGTGAGCTGAGATAGTGAAACCCATCAACACAGGATACCATGGGAACAGATAGTTTTGTGTTCTACACATGTACAAATACACACACATCACTTACATGTTGACTATAAAGGGATGTTGTATAGCAGCGAGTATGCTTTTTTCACAGTTAACGTGTTCAACTTGTTTTAACCGAATCACTTCAGCTATGGACATGATCTTTAGAGCAAAGTATTGTCTGGACGTCACCTCACGACACAGCATGACACGACCAAACGTACCAGTACCTGGGAGGGGAGGAAGAAAGAGAGAGAGAGAGAGAGAGAGAGAGAGAGAGAGAGAAGAAGGAGAGAAAGGAAGAGAAATGGATATTGGAGGGAGGGAGAGAGAGGGGTAAGGGAGGGAGAGAGAGAGAGAGAGAGAGAGAGAGAGAGAGAGAGAGAAAAAAGAGAAGGGATAGATAAACAGGAAGAGAGGGGGAGAATGATGAGGAAAATGAGTAATTTCAAATATGAAAGCAACAATTTCAGTATACATACCTCATAGTGACACAAATTATAAAATGGTGTAGGCATGATGCTTCTATGATTTACTGCTAATCATTGTACATTACATAATCACTCATCCACGAACCCATTAAAGCTTTAGGCGTTTTGTTCAGCCAATGGTCACAGCTACTTATGCAAACACAACCACTATAATTTCCCACACTGCCTCAGACACTTGAAATATGTTTCTCTGTCCACACTCCCCCAAATAACTAAAATATTCTTCAAAACACTCATTTTTCAAGTTTTACTAATTACACTCACACCTACAAATAGCCAACAAGGCTATTAACATGACATATTTGTGACCACAGAATGAAGCCACTGGTTGAATTCCTGTGGGAGTGAAAACTGAATTCCTTCAAACCCAGAACACCGACTGTATGATCGTTAGTGGATCACAGCAGTGTCGTAGTGTTTCAAGTGTGGGCGTACAGTGTTTGTGGTGGGCGGTGACAGAGAATTGAATTTCAGGAGTCCAATGAACATACATGAGTGAGTGAGTATGTTGAATGACAAAGCCATAGCAATGCTTGTATTGAATATTGCTGGGAGTAAAACAATATCCTTCAATTAGAAGTGTTTGCAACATTCTGAACAGATGTTAGTTCTAGGGTTTGTTATTTCACGGATTATGACGACTATAGTGCTCATGTGGGTTTGATAAGCAAAGAATCACTCAACTGGGACCAATAGAAGTGTCTGCTATAAAACAGATGTCAGCAAATAAGGAGTTCGAACACACACACACACGCACACACACACGCACACACACACACACACACGCACACACACACACACACACACACACGCACGCACACGCACGCACACACACAGACACGCACGCACGCACACACACACACACACACACACACACACACACACGTTACAATTGTACCAACAAGACTCAGACTCACAACCAAGATGCAGCAAGAGTGGCTGTTACTATGCAATGTTTGTACAACATATGTTCACAGACCAGGATATGTAATGATGATGAAACCTTTCTGTGAATACAGACTGAACATGAGATTTCGTCACATTCTAGCTTAGTTTGGTAACTTCCCCAGAAACTCTTCCTCCAATGATTATTCAGCTTTGCTACACACGACGCATATACACACCATTTACGACTGATCAACACAGACACACAGGCAAGGAAGAGACCTGCTAGCAGCATCGATCGATAAAAACTAGCAAAGTAACTGTGTTACATAATTTTTCCGAGGCAAAAATCTTTTAAGGTAATACCATGTTCTCCTGCATTCCAATCGTTCTTCACTACTAAAGGATGACAAATGGTCGTGTTTGTATATGATGTAACCACGCTTTGATGTTTGTTGTCAAATGTAGTTAATTGACAGCTTGCCAACACGTCCTAAAGTGATCCTAAAGTGATTCTGCGTTGACAGAGCTAAGTGCGTAAACTCATAGCACTAATCCATGCACTGAGAGAGGAGATGCTGAAATTGAACACAGTTATCACCCACCCACCCACCCACACACCAAAGGACAGCATCAGCAGTTCCCACAAACACTCAGTAAATAATCAATATTAGGGGTCACACAAATGCTCCAACTTGTCTGACCAAACTCGAAACTCACAAGCGCCAGACAAGGACCTGGGGAAATTCTCAACTGCAGCCTAGTTTGAGATAGTGCAATACTACAGCAAGCAGAGCCATTACAAGATTACCAAGGAGTGACCAGACAGACTGTGTTAAGACAACAATCAACTTTGGCAGCCAGCTCTTAAAAATGCATTTCACCCAGTGACCCCGCCCAAATCAAATCTAAATTCTTTGATGGAATTATCCAGTGTACATACATTGACCAGAGGCTTCAATTCCACAGACTATAGCAACACACTTGCCCATTATTCCACAACCCACAAACTACAAGATTCAGTAATTTACACCAAAACAAACTACAAATTATTACTACTGTACCTTGTTACAGCAAATAGATTTGCATACCCTAAATTTCACAGAGACCTTAATTCTTTTTATTTTCCTTCACTAACAAATTCACAGATTCCCAAGAGAGCTACAATGCAGCTAAAATTAGCACTAACTTAGTTTTTACTTAGAGGCAGCATAGTTAGTATCTGAATGCATAATTGCTATTCATCACTAAATAGGAAAGTGGATTAGTTCAAGTTAGTGATAATTGCAGTATGATCTACCTACAGACAAGATTAACTCATGAGAACTGCACTACATCACAGAAACACAGCAGCATCAAGAGAAAGATTAGACCAATAAAATAAGACAATAGCATGCAATACAGAGACTAGCAAATAATCTATTTTTAACAGTTAGCAACCCAACAGATCTAGCCTACATGGTTGTTCTGATATCAGATCGAGCGTTGTTCTGCACAGTACGTCAGCCTACTAGCTACAGCAGCACTTGGTGCAAGTACAGTAGTGGTGGTGGGTGTCACACTCGACATGTTTATTAGCGATAACGATTTTCCATTCCACTCACCTATCGTTTGCATGATCTCCAGATCTCTCAGTGAGAACTTTGTCGTTGAACGCTGCTCTCTGGACGGTAAGCTGGGACTACTGGAATCCAGTGAAACCTGTCCGAGGTGTCTGGCTAGGTCATCTGTCACCATTTTTTCGACGTCTTCCGTCAGATCAGCCATATCTCCCCCACAAGCCATGATCGGAGAAGAATGAAGGCAGTCAGGAGATGTGTGGTGAACAGGGAGTCTCAAATTCGTTCATCATCCCTTTGAAAGAGTCACGTGATAAACATTACAAGAATGTGTCATTAGATTATAATAGGCGTGGCAGTTTTTAATTATTTCTGAGCTGAATTAACGAGTGCGCTCCTTTTAGAGTTTCTCTCCACGCGTGTGTCGACGAAGGTAAGTATAAATCCTCTTCAATCTCCTTCAGTAGCTCTTAATCCTTGTTTTAAGCTTGCTGGGCTATGTATCAATATGCTATTTTATGTATTATAATGAATAGCTCGTGTTCTCTTGTTTCTAAACAGAGCTATAGAGAAAACTCAGAAATACCAAAATGAGGTTAGTGCTGTAGAGCGATACTCTACCATTGGTTACTGCTTCCCTGGTTTCTAGATTGTATTCTAAGGGTATATTTTTGGGCTTCAAGGGAGGCAAGCGCAATCAGCATCCAGGCACATCACTGCTCAAGATTGAGGGTGTAGAAGAGAGGAAAGAGACCGAGTTTTATCTTGGTAAAAGAGTAGCCTATGTGTACAGGGTCCACAAGAAGACTAAAGGTATATGCATGTTGTGATGACTATTAGCAACCCTTCTCTCTCTCTCTCTCTCTCTCTCTCTCTCTCTCTCTCTCTCTCTCTCTCTCTCTCTCTCTCTCTCTCTCTCTCTCTCTCTAGCACGTGGAGATATGAAGCCTAGAAAAAATCGCATTATTTGGGGTAAAGTGACTCGTCCTCACGGTAACAGCGGTGTAGTTAGAGCCAAGTTCAGGCACAACCTCCCACCTCGTGCAATGGGTGCTCGTGTTAGAGTGGTGAGCTTCATAACTTGCACATTATTACAGATTTCTTCCTCTCTGTTTCACAGATGTTGTATCCATCAAGAATATAAACATTGTCACGGTGTTCTGTACTGTTGTCTCGATAATATGAAACCTTTTCTTCTCATGTGTTGTGGGTGTGGTGATTGTTGTGACCACACCTATTTTGCAGAGTGCATGCTAGCGCATGCATGCAACGTGCCCGATGTGCCTGTTGATTGCTGTGAGGAAATGATGTGAGCTGGCTGCTGTGGGATATTAGATATTGTCGGGTGCGTGCGTCAAGACACGTATGAGTTCCGTTAAGCCGTTCATATACGGAGGACTCGCCTCTATCACTGCTGAATTTGGTAAGTCAACAACAGTTGACCGAGAACGTGCAGCTCACGTACAGCTAGTATACATGTATCACTGTATTTACAGCATGAACTGTTTACTAAGCACAAAATGACACGTGATTGAACTGATCCACTCTGTTGGTTTTTTTACTGCACCAGGAACGTTTCCTATTGACACTACCAAGACACGGCTCCAGGTGCAGGGGCAGGTGGCTGATGAGGCCCTCAGAGCAGTCCGGTATCGCGGCATGCTGCACGCCCTCTACGTGATATCCAGAGAGGAGGGAATCGCAGCATTATACAATGGGTGAGGCCCATTGCATCCCATTGTAAAATCAAAGATAAACTTAGCATTTGCCAAGTACAGCTTAGGATGTATCATTTTCATGTTGCTAGCATGTTATCATGTAGCTTCCTGTGTTGTTGTTATTTCTCTCACTAGCATTGCTCCAGCTATATTGAGGCAAGCATCTTACGGCACGATGAAGATCGGACTTTATCACTTTTTCAAAAAGAGGATTTCTGTTACACTGCAGCGAGGTACGTACGCTGCTGCAATCATGTGCATCATAGCAGAAAGAACTGAAACACTATAGTGATTTTGTTGGTTGCAATTCAGTTTTGTCTTGTTTGCGATCCAGGTGAATCGCTGTACACTAATATTGGAGCAGGTATATTGTCAGGAGCTATAGGTTCATCACTAGCTAACCCTACTGACGTACTCAAGGTAACGATACTGTAGCACTCACTGCTTGTATTGTAAGTGAATTTCACAAGTAGCTAGCTCAGTTTCAAATACCTACAGCATTCTGTAGTGCTATACAGATTCTTGTACTGTATGAACTTACACTAGCACTTTGATCTGGTACTCTAACCCAGTAATGAGTGTATTAGACAACCCTTCACCCTTATTGTAGTACTATGCTGATCGTGTGGCTATTATGATGACACTGGCTTACTTTGACCTCGATAATTATAATACAACTCTGTATACACAGGTTCGTATGCAGGTAGGCTCACTGAAGGAGTATGAGGCTAGACAAGGTATGATCAAGTCATTCTCTAGAATATACCACACTGAGGGATTGAAAGGACTATATAGAGTAAGTACTATAGAATACCACTTAGACGCCGTGTATAGTGAAGAGTGTGAAAGTGTATTGAGGAGTCATGTAGAATCTTCACCAAGTGTTGTTGCTAGAATTTTAATTTCGTGTGTAAAAATTCCTCCTCCATAGAACAATGTATGGGAGGGGAGGAATACGCAACAATTTTTCATGCTTAAGATTTTCCACATAAAATTATTCAAAACATGTATGCTTTGACTAAATGCACCACTTCTTGACTGGTTAGTATTGTGACTCTATCATTGTGCTCTATTCAGGGAGTTGTACCTACTGCTCAACGTGCTGCTGTAATTGCCGGCGTGCTATTACCGTCATACGATTTCTTCAAGCAGTCACTGCTGGACTATGGCGTCATGGGAGATACTGTCACTACACACTTTGTAGCCGGGTTCCTGGCTGGGATACTGGGCACTGCTGCCAGTAATCCAGTTGATGTGGTCAAGAGTAGAATGATGAACCAAGCAGTGCTGCTGACGAACACCTCTGCTATGACAGGGCATGTGTACACAGGCTCAATCAATTGTTTCGTCATGGTTTGTCCAAAAATAATGATTTTGTCTAACTTTGAATTCTCATCACAGACACTCCGTACTGAGGGTGTTACAGCTCTTTATAAAGGATTTATACCCTCTTACTTAAGAATTGGTCCATGGAATATAATTGTATCCTTACATACTGGTTAAACTGCACAACACATGCATTTAGATATTTTCACTGCATCAAACTGTGATCCTTAACTGTGATGTTGTCAGTTTTTTATCACTTATGAACAATTGAAGAAATTATACTGATTAATGAATGCATTCATGATTCATCGATTATTTTTTGCACAAAAAAAGTTTCAAAATCTCGCGCGCTCAGGCTCGCTCCAAGACAAGGGCGGGTCAAAACGTTACTTGGCAACGTAAATAAAGATGGCGGCTAGTCTACCACAGCAGACCGCGACAAAGGCGGACCAGTACAGACTGAAGCGAGCCAATGACTACAAGCAGTTCAAGGGACCGTCTGTTAGTCCTCTGAAACCGATGAAAACAACTCAACGGGTAGAGAAGACCCTCCAGCGCTTGAACGAGGCAAGTACATGACTAGATCTAGAAAGCTAGCACCTCGAGGTCACCATTGGCTCTGATTGCAGTGTCTGAGACAATTGGAACCGAATGACAGAGACTCTATTGATAGCAGACAGCTGGAGAGAATCAAAGTGTGCTCTCTAATATTTTCAGACATCATCAAAGATTCCGGCAACTACCAGCCACTGCTTGCAGGCATTAAAGTGAGTGAACTGTAGCTACTTAATGCTCACACACAATCCCATCATGTGGTTTGTAGAAGGCATATGACTGTAGACTTGACTCATTAATAAAGAGTATACCACCAGACACTGCCAGCTCACTCCATGGTAGCAGTGGTACTGGTGTAGTAGTCTCGGCTCCTGTGAGCAGCTCCGATGATGAGCTAGCTGCTCTCAAGCAACACATCACACTTCTTGAGCAACAAGCAACTGACCTCTTGCAAGAAAACAAGAGGTAAGATACAGATGGTACTTAGAAAGCGTAGCCTCATCCAACTGAAGGGTCTCAGATTGCAGCTGTAATTACTTTTAAATTGTAGGCTAAATGAGGAGATGGTTGAAGAAATGAAATCTCTTTCAGAAACCAAGTCAACTACTGAGTCACTATTAGGTAGGCAATGTCCTTTACATCTCTTAACAGCCCAGTCTGTTGTTTGTGTGGATTTTTCAGCTAAAGACAATCAGAAATCATCAACTGACCATGGTACAACAGCTGAGTCTGATTATGCTGCTCAAGTAGAGAAACTTCACTTTCAGGTGATCCAAGTAGACACACTAGTGACATGTTGAAGAAATAGATCTCATAGACTGCTCTAACCTTTTGCGAAAGAAATTTTGCTTAAGAATTTCTTATGTGCATTTATCACTCTGAATAATTTTCCTATGTGTTTCCCACTCTATGTGTGTGTGTGTGCTGTGTCCTCAGCTGTGGCAGTGTAGGAAGGAGATGATGCACTCCATGTCACAGAGGACAGGGAAGGTGCCCATTGACGTCCACAATCAACTAGAGCACTGTATCAGAGCTACTGAGGTAAAGTGCACCAACTGCTCACATCACATGTGTGCTGTGAGAGTAATGTTGCATTATTGATTGTACATGTAGCTTCAGATTCAGAGATACCGCAAACAAAATACACTGTTCAGAGACGAAATTCAAGTAAGTAGAGCTAGCATGGTTGTGCATGGTATAATACTAATATACTATTCTCATGCAGGGATTAGAAATGAAGCTACAAAAGTATCTTGAAGTTGCTAGAATTCCAAGAGATGATCTTGTGTTAGTGTAGTATTATAAAGTACCAAGCATACTGTTATTGGTTGTGCTGTTATTGCAGAGCACTGTGGACCACCTTTGAGCAGGGAGCCGTGGAGTTTGCCCAGCAAGTATGAATATCTCTCAACAGATGTGACTGATACTTCTCCACTCCACCGTCTATTATCATTAAACTAATACACAATCATTTCGATTTTTGCAGTACTGTAATTCTTGACAATAATACAGAACTCCAAATTGTAAAGAAAAATAATTGCAACTGCATTATAAATTATAATCATAATTGCGGCTGTTCTAATTTGGAAGATGTCGCCAAAAAGTGAAAATGACCAATCTATATACTCTTCCTCAAACTGTACATACTACCACTATAGAATGAAACATGCACTTTCTCTTATGAGTTGACTGTTCCTCGGAATTGCTTGCAATACAGGCATATAATACATGTTGTAAGTAATTATAAGTAAATTAAATACTAACTGTTGATTCTCTGACTATAAAAGTACTACCGTATAGCGAGAAATTTTGGTGGTCAAAATTTTGGCGGATTTGGCGGATTGCTCTTGAAACGCCAAAATTTTAACCGCCAAAATCGGATATACATGGGCGTGTATATCCGCTTTGGCATCAATCCGCCAAAATATTAACCGCCAAAATCTGTTCTTAGCAAATCCGCCAAAATTTTGACCACCAAAATTTCTCGCTATACGGTAGTTCTTGTCTGCAGTATGCTAATTTGCTATGATCAAATGACTACTGCTTTATACATGTCATATATGTATCATGAAGAGTGTCACCTAAAGTTTCTTCTCCTACAAAGTTAGATCGTAGCACAGTGACAAGAGTGGTCCAATTGGGTGGGTTCTGTGGAGTAGACTTCTCCTGCCAGCACGTGAACACATCAATAAAGCACTCAAGGCAGTCTCCTCTACGATGATTCTCAATACCATCTAGAATACTGAAACTGATCCCCAGGGACAGACCCACTTTCCTCCACTTGGCAGGTATCTTGCTGGCTACTGCTTCCAGGAATTGGAACTGTGATACTGTATCACTAGTATCTACAAAGACGCAATAATAAATTAAGAGCAATGTCGGGCCAATGTGCACAGTTATGCATCAGACCATAAATTTTGACCAGATTTCATTATAGAGCGCCCAACCCGGATGCAAGCTATTGCCTCACCTATTGTGCTTTCATGAAGAGTAGATTGATCATTGCACTTTTTGGTGACATCTTTAAAGAGAAAAAGCAAATTAATAATAATGTATGCAGTTGCATTTTTTCGTTACCATTCGGAGTTTCTTTCAAAAAAGTATTAATGTCAAGATTTGCTATAAACTACATGAAACATTAAAACGAAACATTATATAGCTATTTCATTGACTCACCAATATATTTCTGTCTGAAAACATGCTCAATTCATCTATGCATTTCCTCAGACAAGAGTGGCTCTGTAGCTCTAACTGAGGTAACTGACATCTAGTCTTGACCTCATCAAGAAGACCCTGAGAGATAAGCTGATCAGCTTTGCTGCTGTCCATCAGCTCACACACAGATGAGGGACTCAACTGATAGTATGGCTCAAATGATAACATTTCTTCAGTTGACTGGTCGCTACTATTGCCAGCACTGTTGAGAATGTATGGAGTGTGAAGAAGCATTGATCTGGCTACATTCTTGATCGGGAGCAGATCATTGTCAGAAGGACAAACTTTATCAACTGGCAACAGAGAGCAAGAGATAAGATATTCAGCTGTCTCCACGTTTGAGCAGAATTCCTGCTGCAGGTCCAGTATTAGTCTAATTACTGCACTGCGATGCTTGCTACACTCCACTGGTCTACTGTTTGACCTGTGAGACATCAACACTACCAAACGTTGGTTGTGATCAATTAGCTCTACTACAGTACTAATTCCTTCTTCATTGTCCCAAAATATGCCATTTGTCCAGACAGTGCATTGTCTTTGGTTGGGAGGAGATACTATTGATGATTCACAAGCCAGAGGGAAAGTATAAGCTAGACGAAGAAGAAGAACATGAAGGAATCGACTAGTGAAGAACTGGTTTTCTTGATCCAAACAACACGAACACCAGCCAAAACCAAACTTCTCTTTATTGGGTAAAACGGATTGTCGATTTGGTTGATGAATAGCAAGTAAAGAAGGAAAGAAAAGGAAACACACTTCTTGTTCTGCATCACCACTAGCCATAGATGCTCCAATGCTCTGGATATTTGTTGTGATACCAGACAAGTTAACACGATGGCAGAGTTCAAGAGTATGCAGGAAGCTAACAAGCATCTCTAGATTGTACTGTGGGAAGAGAAGCTTGAGTGAGGATGAAAGTATGATTCCAGTAGTACTCAAAATATTACGATGCTCTTTAAAGTGATTTGGAGCAAACAGAACTCCATCAATAGTTTTCAGTAGGCCTACAATGTCTATCACAATCCAGCTTTTTCCTATTTGCAATTGATGCTGATTCTTGAGAAATATAATCATGCCTTTGTCATTAAGTGCTGTAAGAAGCTCAATATAAAGTGAAGTGTCATTTGGAATGAGAGAATCTTCATGAATTAACATGTCACATTTCAACTCCTCAAATGTTAAAAATGACAAGCCTTTTGATTGAAGGAAAGCATATAGCAAGTGACAGTAGTAGCTCATTGATGGTGCTCTAGCAACTATAACCTGCTGACTCCTATCCAGAAGAGAAATGAACTCTCGAGTACCAGCAGCATCAATCTTGCGACAATCCACAGTAACAAATCCCATCAACTCTTGTCTAGTTACTCTTCTCTGGACCAAGTTAGTGATGAAAGCTGATTTGCTTTGTAATTGATCCTTGCTAAGCAGGTCAGCATGACTACCAACAACTATTAAACATGATTTACTAATAGTTTTGCTGGTAGCACTATCAATAAAGTTGAGCCAATAGCGGAGTTGTTGTTTTATTTCATCATCTGAGCTGCTGAGGTCTATTACATTGATGAATGTTGCAGGTGACTGCTGCATCACAGTCTCCATGATAGCAGAGTGACTGGAATGGTATTCTGCTTGTCCTGCTAAATCAAAGAGTGTCATCTTGCCAACTTCCCAGCTCTCTACATGAGATGGTACTATACCAGCTGTATGGCCCTCTACTTGTTGAACATTGCCAAATCTAAAACGATTTAAATGTGTAGTAGATCGTTCAATGACGACTTTAGTCAGAGTGGTCTTGCCAGCACCACAGTTACCAGTAAGAACTGTTTTACCATAAGTATGAATTGGGAAGAGTTTAGTTGATTTAACAACAGGTAGAAATAATTTTAATAACTGATAGCTATTTTTTCCTTGCCAGGCCAGGTTTATACAGGTCTTTCTAGAGCTGTTCTTAGCCATTATGTCAATGCGTCCATCATGTAACAACCATCTAACAATATTAGTGTGGCCATGAGAACTAGCTATATGTAATGGTGTTGCTTTAAATCTGTCAACAGTCACAGGATCACAACCTTGCTCTGTGATTAGATATTGGATAATGTTCATGTGACCACCTTGGGAAGCATAATGTAGAGGAGTGGATTCATATTGACCTCGACATATTGGATCACAGTGTTGTTCAGTGATTAAGTATTTGGTAACACTCAAGTGACCAAAATGGCAAGAAATGTGTATAGGGAAGGTCCCTTTATTGTTTGGAGTTTTTGGATCACAACCTTGCTCAGTGATTAGATATTTGATAATGTTCATGTGACCACGTTCAGAAGCATAATGTAGAGGAGTCCATCCATAGTGATCTTGACACATTGGATCACAGTGTTGTTCAGTGATTAAGTATTTGGTGGCACTCAAGTGACCGTTAAGGCAAGCAATGTGCAATGGAAGAGCACCATTATTGTCTACAAGTAGAGTCTTTGGATCACAACCCTGCTCTGTGATTACATATTCGATAATATCCACGTGACCACCTTGAGAAGCACAATGTAGAGGAGTGGATTCATATTGACCTCGACATGTTGGATCACAGTGTTGTTCAGTGATTAAGTATTTGCTAACACTCAAGTGACCATTAAGGCAAGCAATGTGCAATGGGAGAGCACCATTATTGTTTGGAGTTGTTGGATCACAACCTTGCTCTGTGATTAGATATCGCATGATGTTCATGTGACCACCTTGAGAAGCACAATGTAGAGGAGTGGATTCATATCGATCTCGACACGTTGGATCACAGTGTTGTTCAGTGATTAAGTATTTGACAACTTGTAAGCAACCACTAAGACAAGCAATGTGTAATGGAAGGATATTATAACTGTTAAGTGTTTGGGGATCATATTTTAAAGTGGTGATTAAGTAGGCTATCACTGTCACATTATTCCTAGCAGCAGCATAGTGCAATGGAGTGTTACCATAACAGTCTCTGTAGCTGCACTCCTTAACCATCTTGATAATGTCCAACCAGCCATGATAAGCTGCCAGGTGTAGCAGTGATACATTAGTCGACAGTTTACCAAAAATCTTGAACACAGTGGTGAAAGCTGCTGGGTCTCTCACTATAGGTAACAGCTGGATTGCTCTGTCATGATTGCCCTCCTTGAATGCTGTCACACAATCCCATTCATTCTGAGACACGGCCATAACAAATAGCCCTAGTTTGGGCATCCAAATCACATGATGTGGATCATATGACTCCTTATCATCACTTTAGTTTGTGTGGTCGATTGTGCAAACAATCTAATCACAGACCATGCTACTATAACTTTACACGTATCAGTATTTTTGTTTCAAACTCCAAACAACTTGTTGCAAATGGACCACTGATTGCTGGTTTCATTTCGACTTCAGTATCTTTAGAGTTACCAATACTCTCAGTGCATGATGCAATGGAGCAGTTGTTATTGCTATTCAGTTGTTGCTCAACAGATCATTTGTAAGTGAGCATACAGAGCTTGACATGTGTACTTCATTACATCACATTTGTCTCTTACAGACAATAACATTAAAAATAGAAATTTTACATGTGTTGATACAATATGGTGGTTTGTTAGTGCCTGGTGAACACTAGAGTAGCCTTGTCCTCTGATAATGGTAGTCTAGTCTATAGGAGAGGGACTACATGTTCACACAAGCATACACAATGTTGCTATCACACACCGTAAAACCAGCATTGTCAGCCATTCCACTCACTCTCTTAACATACTCCATCTTGTGTTCTTTATTCAACTCCAGTAAATACCTGATCAATATTCTAGTCAGCTGATAGTCACTACTAATCACTACCTTGCTGTCTCACACAGTAGAGTACAGTTATCAGTAAATGTAGCCTCAATACCACTATCACTGAGTGTGTGTACCATACTGTACAGAGAGACACACTACCATCATGATGCTGCTGTCAGACCAACCATTACTAACCTGTTAGAGAACACAGCATAGTGGAAGAGCCCTCTGTAGCGAGCCTTCCTCCCGATCTCTGATGCTGACTTGAGTGGTAGTAGAGTGACTTTACATGATCCTGTATGATGTACCAGACAGCAATGATGATGTCATAATGACATCATGGAGTACCATTGATAAGTGGTCCAGTAAACGATTCCTTCTGGAGAGAGAGAGAGAGAGAGAGAGAGAGAGAGAGAGAGAGAGAGAAAGAGAGGGAGGGAGAGTGGGAGAGGGATAGAGATAGAGGGAGAGAGAGTGGGAGAGGGAGAGAGAGAGAGAGGGAGAGAGAGACGGAGAGGAAGAGAGAGAGGGAGGGAGAGTGAGAGAGAGAGGGAGAGGTAGAAAGATGGATGGATGTACTAACTCACCTCTTGATCTTCTTGTTCCTCAATGATAATGGTGATAGTGTTAGTGTCATCAGTGTCTCTGTATTGTTGTCCTGTCAGTAGTTGATGTGTGAGACACAGCATATTGTACTCTGCTATTTGTTGACAGGTCTATACCACTAGCAGTGGATCACATGATCTCATCGTGCAGCACTGTTACCTTGGCGTTCCTTCCATTAACTGTCTTCAGCATCTCCTTATTAGGGCACCATGATCCCATACTAATGAAGGGGCTCACCACTATATCTCCCCAGTAGCCTCGACGAGCGGTGTGCTCTCCTCCCTACAACACTACTCACTCACTGACTCCACCCACCCACACACACTCACCTGAGACACAATCACTCCACTAGCTAATGTCCTATTAGAAGACTCGTAAGGGGCGTCGTCTCTTAGCTGGAACGCCACACCCCTCTCTCTCCAATGACAATACTCTCTCGAGCCTACAGCACTAGTCTGAGAGACCATAATGCACGGCTACATTATAGTGGCTCACTAGTTCCAATAGTCTCATGTTATAATCCCAGTCAAACACTCCTCTACGTGAGTCATAACGTACTCCAAGATGATGACGCAATCGTCCCTCCCTACTCAAACCATAATGATGAGTGTGTGTGTGTGTGTGTGTGTGTGTGTGTGTGCTACACTAACCAATGTTGTTGTATATCAAAGGTGCTCTCATTATTGTCTCTCCAGAACTTGAATATACCCTCCAGTAGATCTCTCTCACTGAACTGCATGTACATAGTACCATCATATCATACAACTAGCTACACACACACTAACCTTTAGTAGAGACACATCTAACATTGGTAGAAGAGAACAGCAGTGATCAAGATTAGTGATCATCCTAAATACACGTATGATCTCACAATCACACACTCGCTCACTCACTTGATGAGTTCGGTTGATTTCTCTCTCAAGTAGTGAATGGTTTGTGGTCTGACTAGTGAGTTACCATACAGCTCTAGATACAGCTCCACCTTCTCTGAGGACACCAGCTAGCTACACCATAATGAGGGACACAGTATCATTACCTCTCAGACCATGAGATGGGTCAGTAAGGAGACTAAGAAAGAGAATGTGTCTAGCCATCACCTCCAGTGAGCTCTCAATGATATAAAACTACAGAGACTAGTGGTTAGTATAACACAGTCTGTAAGCTCACGTGCAGTTTAGTAGAATCAGCAGCTGAGGCAACAGACTGGAGTACGTGCCTGATGTCCCCGCACCCAACCAGTAGAATATTGATGGTGTCTAGACACAAGCAGCTAGCTCACTACTGCGTATGGGATACACTACTAACCACCAATAGGATCCTGTGGCGGGTTAACACTCAGCAAGTCTAACGGTGGACTGAGCCCCCACCAACTGACAGAGCCATAGCCTTCTGCTGTTCCCGCCATCACATTCACGATTTTAACCCTCTACTTACAAAATTTGCAGCACATGGGCGGGGCTCATTAGTTGAGTGCAGCTCGTACTATCTTTCTAAAGAGATAATTTTATTTAGACAAGGCTAGAGCATGCTAGAGCCATTAACCACATCAGTGTTCAGTGTTCTCCAAAATTAACTTTGTGTTAAGCAAAAATTAAATATTAATAAGTAAACAAGAAAGGATATCATTATCATTGGCACTGTAGGGATCGATGACCGTTGTGAGACTAGAGTTTATGACGTATGAGATACATATGTATTATGAATAGTGTCACTTAGTTCCTTCTCTCCTACGTAGTTAGATTGTAGCACAGCAACAAGAGTGGTCCAATTGGGTGGGTTCTGTGGAGTAGACTGCTGCTGCCAGCATGTGAACACATCACTAAAGCACTCAAGGCAGTCTCCTCTACGATGCTTCTCAATACCATCTAGAATACTGGAACCGATCCCCAGGGACAGACCCACTTTCCTCCACTTGGCAGGTATCTTGCTGGCTACTGCGTCCAAAAATTGGAACTGTGATATTGTACATGATGTGTCAGTACCTATATGGACAAAATAGGTGAGAAATGTGAATTTATGTGCTAAACAGGAAGAAATCAAAACCCACAGTTAAACACATACATCATATGACATAACTATTATAAATCTGAAATACATAAGCACTTGTACATGAGTATACCAAAAATTTGGTTGACTTGATCCTCAAAATTAATTATTTTTACAAAAATATTACCAAAAATTAATTTTGATATAGCCTATAGCCTATGGACACTGGGTAAACATATTCATTAACTTACACAGTCCTCTTACCTGATATTGTGTTACATATAGGATTAAAGTTTTTGGCAACACCGAGCGAAGGTTTATTCAAGACTGCATTCCTGTCTAGATTTGCTATAACCTGCATATTATAAGTTATAGATTAAAATTTTTATATAACTTCAAAATTGTCTCACCAAAGGGTTTCTGTCTGAAAATATGCTCAATTCATCAATGCATTTCCTCAGACAAGAGTAGCTCTGTAGCTCTAACTGAGGTAACTGACATCTATTCTTGACCTCATCAAGAAGACTCTGAGAGACAAGCACATCAGCTTTGCTGCTGTCCATCAGCTCACACACAGAGGAGAGACTCAACTGATAGTATGGCTCAAATGATAATAGTTCTTCAGTAGAAAGATCACTACTAATGCCAGCACTGTTGAGAATGTATGGAGTGTGAAGAAGCATTGATTTGGCTACATTCTTAATAGGAAGCAGATCATTGTCAAACGCACTAACTTTATCAACTGGCAACAGAGAGCAAGAGATCAGATATTCAGCTGTCTCCACATTTGAGCAGAATTCCTGCTGCAGGTCCAGTATTAGACTAATTACTGCACTGCGATGCTTGCTACACTCCACTGGTCTACTGTTTGACCTATACGACATCAGTACAACTACACGATTGTGGTCAATTAACTCTACTACAGTTCTGATTCCTTCTTCATTGTCCCAAAATATGCCATTTGTCCAGACAGTGCATTGTCTTTGGTTGGGAGGAGATACTATTGATGATTCACAAGCCAGAGGGAAAGTATAAGCTAAACGAAGAAGAAGAACATGAAGAAATCGACTAGTGAAGGAATGATATTCTGGATCTGCACAACACAAACACCAGCCAAAACTAAATTTCTCTTCCTTAGGCAAAATGCATGGTCGATTTGGTTGATCTTGTTGATGAGTACCAAGCAAAGAAGGAAAGAATAGAAACCACTCATCTACATCACCAGGTGAGGATAGTTCAATGCTCTGAAGATTTGTTGTAATTCCAGACAAATTAACACGATGACAGAGTTCAAGAGTTTGCAAAAAGCCAACGAGCATCTCAAGATTGTACTGTGGAAAGACATTCTTAAGACTGGATGATTGCATGATTCCAGTAATACTCACAATTTTCAAATTCTGTTGAAAGTGTGTTGGAGCAAACAGAACTCCATCAATAGTTTTCAGTAAGCTTACAATATCTACCACAATCCAGCTTTTTCCTATTTGATGTTGATTCTTGAGAAATATAATCATGCCTTTGTCATTAAGTGCTGTAAGAAGCCCAATAAAAAATGAAGTGTCATTAGGAATGAGAGAATATGCATGAATTAACATTTCAAATCTCAACTCCTCAAATGTGAAAGATGAGAAACCTTTTGACTGAAGGAAAGCATATAAAAAGTGACAGTAGTAGCTCATTGATGGTGCTCTAGCAGCTATAACCTGCTGACTCCTACCCAGAAGAGAAATGAACTCTCGAGTACCTGCAGCATCAATCTTGCGACAATCCACAGTAACAAATCCCATGAACTCTTGTCTAGTTACTCTTCTCTGGACCAAGTTAGTGATGAAAGCTGATTTGCTTTGTAGTTGATCCTTGCTAAGCAGGTCAGCATGACTACCAACAACTATTAAACATGATTTACTAATAGTTTTGCTGGTAGCACTATCAATAAAGTTGAGCCAATAGTGGAGTTGTTGTTTTATTTCATCATCTGAGTTGCTGAGGTCTATTACATTGATGAATGTGGCAGGTGACTGCTGCATCACAGTCTCCATGATAGCAGAGTGACTGGAATGGTATTCTGCCTGTCCTGCTAAATCAAAGAGTGTCATCTTGCCAACTTCCCAGCTCTCTACATGAGATGGTACTATACCAGCTGTATGGCCCTCTACTTGTTGAACATTGCCATATCTAAACCGATTCAAGTAAGTATTTGATCGTTCAGTGATGACTTTAGCCAGAGTGGTCTTGCCAGCACCACTGTCACCAGTAAGAACTGTTTTACCATAAGTATGAATTGGGAAGAGTTTAGTTGATTTAACAACGGGAAGAAATAATTTTAACAACTGATAGCTATTATTTCCTTGCTGGGCCAGGTTTATACAGGTATTTCCAGAGCTGTTCTTAGCCATTATGTCAATTTGTCCATCATGTAACAACCATCTAATAATATCAGTGTGGCCATGAAAAGTAGCTATATGTAATGGTGTTGCTTTAAATCTGTCAACAGTCACAGGATCACAACCTTGCTCTGTGATTAGATATTGGATAATGTTCATGTGACCACCTTGAGAAGCATAATGTAGAGGAGTCCATCCATATTGACCTCGAAATTTTGGGTTGCAGTGTTGTTCTGTGATTAGGTATTTGGTAACACTCAAGTGACCGTTAAGGCAAGCAATGTGCAATGGAATAGCGCCAATATTGTCTAGAGTGTTTGGATCACAACCTTGCTCTGTGATTAGATATTTAATTATGTTCATGTGACCACGGTTACAAGCATAATGTAGAGGACTTCGTCCATATCGACCTTGACATTTTGGATTGCAGTGTTGTTCAGTGATTAAGTATTTGGTAACTCTCAAGTGACCATTAAGGCAAGCAATGTGTAGTGGATGGGCACCATGATAGTCTCGAATTTTTGGATCACAACCTTGCTCTGTGATTAGATATTGAACAATGTCCACGTGACCACCTTGAGAAGCACAATGTAGAGGAGTGGATTTATATTTACCTCGACATGTTCGATCACAGTGTTGTTCAGTGAGTAAGTATTTGGTAACACTCAAGTGACCATTAAGGCAAGCAACGTGCAATGGAAGAACACCATGATTGTTTGGAGTTTTTGGATCGCAACCTTGCTCTGTGATTAGATATCGGATAATGTTCATGTGACCACCTTGAGAAGCATAATGTAGAGGAGTGTAGCCATATTGATCTCGACATTTTGGATCACAGTGTTGTTCAGAGATTAAATATTTGGTAGCACTCAAGTGACCATTAAGACAAGCAATGTGCAATGGAAGAGCACCATTATTGTTTAGAGATTTTGGATTGCAACCTTGCTCTGTGATTAGATATTGGATAATGTTCATGTGACCTCCATCAGAAGCATAATGTAGAAGAGTTTGTCTATATTGACGTCGACATTTTGGGTTGCAGTTTTGTTCAGTGATTAAGTATTTGGCAACACTCAAGTGACCACTTAGACAAGCAATGTGTAATGGAAGGATATCACAACTGTTAGGAGTTTTTGGATCATATTTTAAAGTGGTGTTTAAATAGGCTATCATTGTCACATTATTCCTAGCAGCAGCATAGTGCAATGGAGTGTTACCATAACAGTCTCTGTAGCTGCACTTCTTAACCATCTTGATAATGTCCAACCAGCCATGATAAGCTGCCAGGTGTAGCAGTGATACATTAGTCGACAGTTTACCAAATATCTTGAACTCAGTTGTGAGAGCTGCTGGGTCTTTCAATCTAGATGACAGCTGGATTGCTCTTTCATGATTGCCCTCCTCGAATGCTGTCACACAATCCCTTTCATTCTGGAACGCAGCCATTATTTACAAAGAATAAGTAGATCAAAAAGAGCCCTGCAAGAGAATGTATGCAAATCATATGACTATTATACTTACATTACAGTGACTACTTACATTACATGACTATAGTTTTTGTAGTGGATTGTACATGCAAACAATCTGGCGACAGCTATAGGTTAATCAGATACAGTATTTGTACTGTATCATTATCTTTTTATTGAAACTTAGACTATGCATTGCTTCCCATTCCAGGCAATTTCCATGCACAGCTGGTTTAAGACCCTGGGCATCTATAGACTAGCAATCATTAATGAAAATCAAAAATTTCATCAAACCGGTCAATGCTGAGTGTGCTCAAGAACACAAACTCATTGACAACTGTGACAAACTATGAAATCTTGCCTGTATGATCATTACATCACATTGATAATGTGAATCATGTGTCACCTATGGCTGCATATCATCATGATACATATAATCACTCTCTAATTTCTGCTTTTATCACTACTCTCAAGGAACACTTACTATTCTGGTGGATGATACAACGATGGCAACTTAGAATCAAGATGGACAGCAGCACAAGAACAGTCATGCAGCGTGCTTCAATGGTGCACTGATGAAGAGCAACAGGCTAGGTGTGTTGTATTCAGTTACTATTCAGCTATTGTCCATGTATGTTCACACATCACTACTACAAATCATTGTGTAAGTTAATCTAAGGAAGCTAAGGAAGCTAAGGAAGCTAAGGAAGCTAAGGAAGCTTACAATGGAAGCCAAGGAACCTTATCGAATTTGCGTACACAGTTTACAGTAACTAGAGATACTTCACACTCTTGTAGCCATACAATAATAAAAGCACCAAAGGTGCAGATGCCTCGGTGCGGTAGCATGTATGCTAGCATGCAATTAGCAGATGCATATGACAGCATGTATGCACGCAGTAGATCCACGGAAGCATGCAGTACCATGGAACAGTACCAGTACCAGTATCATACCAGTAAACAGTACCAGTAAAAAGTACCATGGAAGCATGCAATGCAATCTGCAGTAGAAGTGACCAGCATGCAGATCCATGGAACATGCAGGCAAGCTGCAGATCATAGCAACAGAGCTATGGAAGCACAGTTAGTGTGATAGTGGTAGCTATCCAGCAGCTGTACAAGGTGTTGTACAAAAGATGTAATGAAGCCAAACAAAATAGTGCTCAAGTGTAGCTGCCTAGCTGGGCGTGACTGTAAATGCTCTGCTCGCTCCGGCTCACCTGTCGAGCAGCTAATGAATTCAAAGATGCTTTCGCTCGCTAGTTTCACTGACTGCTGCCTACGGAGTTGTGCGAGCTGTACTATCACAGATCAAGTTTTCAAGTTGCACTGTAGTCATCTGTAGACCGTTTGTCTGTGAAGTAGGCCCGAGCGCTCAAAACGGCTGTTTAGGTAACGATTCCAGACGAAAATTTAAAAACCTGATGTAAGCTTTTTCCAGATCTCCTTTAAACAGCCCTGTCTTCTGCGATCAGAAAGGTGCTTGAATTGCAAGAATTGGCCTAGGGAGAGCAAAGTTACAACCTTGCAACTAAGTTGAATTGGCTAAAAATTTTCCGACTCGTTTTAATAGAAAAAACGGTATCAGTATGCTTTACTATTAGCCATTATCATTGGAACTAGAGTAACACGGGGCTATTTCGTGACGGGGCTATTTCGCGACACATACAAATCAATTGAGGAAGCCAAACTTACTTACGGAATAGCCCCGCTTGACTAACATGAGAATAGATTCCTCTATACACTGGTACCAGACTCGTTGACCAATAGAAAGCGCTTGAGAGAAAAATAAGCGGGGAAAAAAACAATAATCGTTAACAAAACGCTGAGATTTGCGGTTGTTATGCCTCGGTGGGCGGAGCCACGGGGCATACAGTATAGTAAGTTAGTCGTGTTGTGTATCTGTGTATCTGTCTGTCTGTCGGCAGGATTTCTCGTCGCTCGCTGAAAACTAAGCGCTGAAACGTGCAACACAAGCTAAAGTCGATATTTGCTTGAAAATGAATTGTAAGGATTTTGGTTATAAGGCTCTGTTCGTGAGTTATAGCGTGATTGCTTACCTCGCGATCGTCGGCTGGCGATCTAGATGCTGATGTAAAGACAAAATTGTCTATTGCTGGCTGCCTTACAGCTAGTGAGTTCGCCTTTACTTCAGAACAGCACGGCAGACTTGTATATGAAGCTGCGTTCTAGAGTTATGGCGTATCTTTGCTTACCTCGCGATCGATGGCCGTTGCTGGCGATCTAGAGTTCTCTGTAGACAAAACTATCCACAGTTGACTGCCTAGAAGCTGATAGGTTACATCGTATGTCTAAAGAAATTGTGTAAGCAAGCTATGGACGCTATCTCGCTCGTTGTACGTGCTGTGCCCTGAACAATATAGACACGCCCAGTTGAATTAGTGGTCAGCACTGATTGGCTTCTGATTGCATAACTATTATACTGCATTGTGACCCTGAAACTAGCAATGCAAGTAGAACTCGATATTATCTCGCTTTTCAACATTTGAAACTTGTATACGAAGCTTCGTTCTCGAGTTATGGCGTGATTTGCTTACTTTGTTTACCGTTGCTGGCGATCTAGGGTTCTCCAAAGGCAAAGCTGTCCACAGTTGACTGCCTAGAAGCTGATAGGTTAGAATTTTACTACAGGATAGCAGCGCAGGTTCAGAGAAATCGTGTAAGCAAGCTATGGAAGCTATCTAGCTCGTGGTATGCGTGTGCTGTGCTAAACACTGTAGACACGCCCTGTTGAATTGTGGTTAGCACTGATTGGCTTCTGATTGCATAACTAAAGCACTGCCGCATTGTGATTGCTGTACAGAAATCCTTTATACATGCATCTGCAGTTGCTTGTTTGTGGAATGGTGGCTAGTTACTGTACAGGAATTGTGCTATAGCTTGTATAATAGGTGGAGTTTACTGTAGCTAGTCCTGCTGTGTACTTGCTTATGGTGTTAGTAAAAGCTGGATACCATTTGCTCTATATTATTTGTCAGACAAAATTTTAAATTACTTTTTTTATTGTATAATTATGTGAAATTGTGGCATTCCACCGAGGCATCTGCACCTTTGGTGCTTATATTTTTTTGCTGTTTTTGTGCGCTTTTTAGCTGTTTTTTTTTGCCAGTTTTGTTGCAGACAAGGTAAGTGTTCACTCATTTAAATAGTATGGTAACAAAAAATAAGTCAAATCAAGAACAGAAAGCTCTGAGGTGCATTATGGTACGTGCAGATGAAAGTCTCGTACTGTAACTCTTCCACCGTCCAGCCAATATAACAACAGCATTCTGATATCTGCGAGGCAGAGTTAAGAGTATAACAATCAACAGTACTAGTGATCTGCATCATGCATGCGTGCACTTACAGCTTGATCCATGATGCAATCCGTCTCGAAATAGCCCCGGTGGTGTCGAAATAGCCCCAAGACGGTCGAGTGAAAAAACGGCTTGCTGTCCAATATTCTTACACTGTATCAGCATAAATTTATATGTGAGCAGTTCGAATAAGACTGCTAATTCTGTAGGTGCAAGTAAAATTTGGATCCTGGGTACGCGAAAAGAGTTAGCAGTCAAGTAAAGTCGAACGAACGCTCTAACGCCAAAACGTCACGAAATAGCCCCGGGTTACTCTACAGCAAGGATTTTAAAACTTTTTCGACTTTTGTCGATTTTCTCAACGGTGAAAATTATACACTGACCTCTGAGACCAAGATAGAGACTAGTTTACTTGACAAACGGCCTTCGTTGAACCGGGTTGACGCGGGAAAATTAGTCACTTGCACGCCGGCCCAGTGATATCTTCCAATTTCGCTACAGCTGTGTAGTTCGCAGACATGAACCAATATCATAACGTTTGTCACATCCACCTACTTCGTCTTTTGCACGCACTTTGCAGCTCTGTTACAGTAGTAGTTAAGGGCGAAACTACCGAAGAAGTATTTTTTAATGCAAAGTTGAATCTTTTCACTAATTTGCTAAGTTACAACACATCTTATTGGCGCGAAAGTCCCTCCCTAAGAAAGAGGAGGAAAATAGCTATCGAACGATGTATACCAAGTTGGGGAGCGTTCCTTTTTGTGGCAGCGAAAGCGAAGTGCCATCTCACTAAGTCAGATTTGCCGGGCAATTTTTTAATAACTGAACTTAATAATTGGAATCGTTAGTTTAGGTAAGGAAATCACTCCTTAATCATCTTATAATCCTTCGTCAACTATTTCTTCAGAAAGTGATTTAAAATGATATTTAGAACACAAATGATTTCAACATTTTTGGAGCATTTCTACAGCGGTTTTATTACTCCTTGCAAGGAAGATTTGAGTGTAAAGCGTCACCTTGCAGTCACTAATGTGTCAAGTCACTTGTATTTATTCACACAATGGAGCATGATCAAAGACTTAATGGAATTTTAACGCATTAGTGCTCCACGCTTTACGGTCTACGCTCTACGGTTTACGCTTTACCCTTGCAAGAAGTAATAAAACCGCTGTAGCAAGATCTACAATTTTTGATGAATACTCCCTTTCTATTGACGCCTTAACCCTTTAATTGCTGAATTATTTCGTCCAAATTTTGACCTGGTCTAAACTGGTAGTTTGTCTTGCAATTTTCTCCACCATCCCGTACGCTAGCTGTTCCAAACTAGCACCCTCTTCTCCTGGTATATAAAATTTTACGACCATGTGCTAAACTCCAAGTTGGCCACTCCCACTTCGGAACTGAAGCCACTTAAGTGTTGCGGCCTCGTCATTTTTCAGCTGGTTTTGGTCTTCGTCTAGCCATGGTGAATGATACAAAAACCTGGTGGTGTCCAGGTGAGCAAATTAACAGGACAGTTTAGACCATGATCAATGCAAAGTGTGCGTTTCCGGGCATCCTGAAGCCACAAAATGCAAAAAAAATTATATGCGCTGAGCGCCTTTCGGTTCCACCCTACAGGATACAAGCCTATGTCAATCTTCGGTTACAGTAATGTTTTAGTTGAATAAGCGCGAGAAACAATTTTGGTTTTTTTAGGAAAATTCCATTCTACACTTTGGCTTAATTTGAGATTTCTGAGGCACTCTACACACTATTTATGATGTCCAATGTGGGTGGTACTAATTATGACGCCTAAAGGCGTCATTAGGGGTTAAAGGGTTAAGGCGTCACAATTGACTCCACCGTACCTACTCTAGACGTCATAAGTAGTGTGAAAAGTGCTCTAGAGAGGTCAAATCAAGTTTAATTACAAATTACCTAAAAAAACACTGTTTTTCGTCGCGCCCTCCCCACTAAACCATATAGAACGAAGGGACAGGGGGGTTTTAAAAGGGGGTGTCCCCCCTTTAACCGGGGTTCGAAGGGGCCGCTTTCGGCATTTTTGGGGCTTCAGGATGCCCGGAAATGCATACTTTGGCATGGAATATGGTCTAAACTGTGCTGTTTGCTCACCTGGATACCACCAGGTTTTTGTATCAGTTACCAGGGCTAAACAAAGACCAAAATGAACTGAAAAATGACTAGGCCGCAACACATTTTTTTAAATGGCTTCAGTTCCGAAGTGGGAGTGGCCAGCTTGGAGTTTATTTAGTACATGGTCGTAAACTTTTACATGTCAGGAGAAAACAGTGCTAGTTTGGAATAGCTAGCATACTGCATGTTGCAGAAAATTGCAAAACAAACTGCCAGTTTAGCTAGAGCAGGTCAAATTTCTGACGAAATAATTTAGCAACTAAAGGGTTAACTTCAAAACAAAGCCAATCTGCCAAATTTAGTTTTCATAAACTATCGAGATCTACCTATATTGCTAATGTCAACGCTTAGTAGCAAGCGGTTGCTGAGATACGCACTGCGAACACACGTGCGCTACCGTATCCCCGCGTGGCTCCGCCCACTGAGGCATAACAATCACAGCCTCTCTTGATTCCTCTGTACCTATTCTACATACACACACATGCCACTGCACGCACATGCACAAACACACCCATACACCGTGAGACACACAATTTCTCAATCTATTTTGCTGCTACTATCCATGCATGCATTTAGCTGCATGCTTTCATGCTTCCATAGTTCAGCTGCCTCATCATACAAGCTTCCATAATTGTTCTGTTACCTGATGCATCTGCTGCTTGCATGCATCTCCACCGAGGCATCACACCAAATTAAAGCAATTGAAGCATGCGAGTAGCAGAACCATGAAGCATAATCAGTAAAACCATACGGTGGAAGCATGCAGCTGCATGTGCAACATAATTTTTATTCATGGAAGGACAGAAGAACCATGCAAGTAGCAGAACCATGGAAGCATGCAAGCAGCAGAACAGAAGCATAAAGCAGCAGAACTATGGAAGCACGCAAGCAGCAGAACCATGGATTGTAGCAGCGTATAGTACATGTAGCTAAAATCCATTATTATGCCTCGGTGGGCGGAGCCACGGGGCATACGGTAGTCGGTTTGTGTATCTGTCTGTGTGTGTGTGTGTCTGTCTGTCGGCAGGATTTCTCGTCGCTCGCAGAAAACTAAGCGCTGAAAGTTGCAATACAAGCTAAAGTCGATATTTGCTTGAAAATGAATTGTAAGGATTTTGGTTACAAGGCTCTGTTCGTGAGTTATAGCGTGATTGCTTACCTCGCGATCGCCGGCTGGCGATCTAGTTGCTGATGTAAAGACAAAATTGTCTATTGCTGGCTGCCTTACAGCTAGTGAGTTCGCCTTTACTTCAGAACAGCACGGCAGACTTGTATATGAAGCTGCAATCTAGAGTTAAGGCGTAGCTTTGCTTACCTCGCGATCTATGGCCGTTGCTGGCGATCTAGAGTTCTCCGTAGACAAAATTATCCACAGTTGACTGCCTAGAAGCTGATAGGTTACATCGTATGTCTAAAGAAATTGTGCAAGCAAGCTATGGACGCTATCTCGCTCGTTGTACGTGCTGTGCCCTGAACAACATAGACACGCCCAGTTGAATTAGTGGTCAGCACTGATTGGCTTCTGATTGCATAACTATTATACTGCATTGTGATTGCTGTACAGAAAGGTACAACAGCTGCAGTTTAACTTTACTGTGTATGTTTATTTTCTTTTCTCTACTCCTTACATCTCACTAGTATAATATTATGTAAAATGTTCATTGCCATTATTGAATACCATGTCAGATTTATTGTCTCTCATATGAGGTGCTGAACTTCGTAATAATTTTATAAGTCGTCAGCCACTAGCATAGTGTTCAACTAGCAACAGCAGACTTTCATTACTGCTTGTGCATTTCAGTTCAGCGTATTTAGTCAGACAGGCATGTATGCATAACATTCCACCGAGGCATAAGCACCTTCGGTGCCTAGTTGTACAAGCTGTTGTAATAAAGATACAAGCTGTATACTGAAGACCTGCATAGACTGCATCAACGCTTGCTCGCTCAAGCCCACGAGATGAGTCTGAAAGACCCTTTCACTAGCTACTTTCATAGCTGCTTATGGAGTCGTGTGAGCTGCACTGTCACAGATCAAGAGCAATGTAGCCAGCTGTGGACAGTATTGTCTCTGAAGGAAGCCTGAACGCTCGCAATGGCAGTCTAGGCGAGCAAATCACGCCATAACTCGAAAACAAAGTCTTTAATCGCAATTCTGCCAAATTTGTTTTTCAAAAACTACTGAGATCTACCCGTGTTACTAATTTCAGCACTTAGTAGCAAGCGGTTGCTGAGAATTATGATGGTTTTTTTTTGAAGACTAGAGCAGCTTTGTCCTCTGCTATGGCCAGTATAGTCTATAGGAGGCGGAGACATTAAGAAATCACATGATCACACAATCGCACAAGCATACTCAATATGTTGCTATCACACACACTGTAAAACCAGCATTGCCATCTAGTGTTAATTATTCAACTCCAGTAAATACCTAGCCTCGTACCCAGGCTCTCTGGCGGAGATTTAATTATGCGGGGGTGGCCCCCGCATTTCAACACCCACGCATAATTAAATCTCCGCCAGAGAGCCTGCATGGGTACGAGGCTAGTAAATACCTGATCAATAGGTAAGATACATGTCTTGTGTTATTTATTCAACTCCAGTAAATACCTGATCAATAGGTAAGATACATGCAGATGGTACATGAATATAGTAGCCTTATCAAACTGAAAGATCTCAGATTGCATACACTAGTGACATGTTGAAGAAATGGGTCTCATAGACTGCTCTAACCTTTCGTGAAATAAAATTAATAAAACTTAAGAATTTCTTATGTGCATTTATCACAAAGATTACATACTAATAATAGACTTTGACAGCTAATAATTTTCCTGTGTTTCCCACTCTATGTGTGTGTGCTGTCCTCAGCTGTGGCAGTGCAGGAAGGAGATGATACGCTCCATGTCTCAGAGTACAGGGAAGGTGCCCATTGACGTCCACAATCAACTATAGCACTGTATCAGAGCTACTGAGGTATAGTGCTCACACCACATGTGTGCTGTAAGAGTAATGTTGCATTGTACATGTAGCTTCAGATTCAGAGATACCGCAAACAAAATACACTGTTCAGAGATGAAATTCAAGTAAGTAGAGCTAGCACGGTTGTGCATGGTATAATACTAATATACTATTCTCATGCAGGGATTAGAAATGAAGCTACAAAAGTATCTTGAAGTTGCTAGAATTCCAAGAGATGATCTTGTGTTAGTGTAGTATTATAAAGTACCAGGCATACTGTTATTGGTTGTGCTGTTATACTGCAGAGCACTGTGGACCACCTTTGAGCGGGGAGCCGTGGAGTTTGCTCAGCAAGTATGAATATCTCTCAACAGATGTGACTGATACTTCTCCACTCCACCGTCTATTATCATTAAACTAATGCACAATCAGTTCGATTTTTTGCACTGAGTACTGTAATTCTTGACAATAATACAGAACTTCGAATTGTAAAGAAAAATAATTGCAACTGCATATAATTATTGCGGCAGTTCTAATTTGGAAGATGTCTCCAAAAAGTGAAATGACCAATCTATATACTCTTCCTCAAACTGTACATACTAACACTAGAATGAAACATGCACTTTCTCTTATGAGTTGACTGTCCCTCGGAATTGCTTGCAATACAGGCATAAAATACATGTTGTAAGTAATTGAATAATATTATAAGTAAATTAAATACTAACTGTTGATTCTCTGACTATAAAAGTACTAATTCTTGTCTGCAGTATGCTAATTTGCTATGATCAAATGTCTACTGCTTTATACATGTCATATATGTATCATGAAGAGTGTCACCTAAAGTTTCTTCTCCTACACAGTTAGATCGTAGCACAGTGACAAGAGTGGTCCAATTGGGTGGGTTCTGTGGAGTAGACTGCTGCTGCCAGCATGTGAACACATCACTAAAGCACTCAAGGCAGTCTCCTCTACGATGCTTCTCAATACCATCTAGAATACTGGAACTGATCCCCAGGGACAGACCCACTTTCCTCCACTTGGCAGGTATCTTGCTGGCTACTGCTTCCAGGAATTGGAACTGGGATACTGTACCACTAGTATCTACAAAGACACAATAATAAATTAAGAGCAATGTCGGGGCAATGTGCACAGTTATGCATCAGACCATAAAAATTTTGACCAGATTTCATTATAGAGTGCCCAACCCGGTTGCAAGCTATTGCCTCACCTATTGTGCCTTCATGAAGAGTAGATTGATCATTGCACTTTTTAGCGACATCTTTAAAGAGAAAAAGCAATGTATGTAATAATGTATGTAGTTGCATTTTTGTTTACCATTCGGAGTTTCTTTAAAAACAGTATTACTGTCAAGATTTGCTAGAAACTGCATGAAACATTAAAACTTAACATTATAGCTATTTCATTGACTCACCAAAATATTCCTGCCAGAAAACATGCTCAATTCATCAATGCATTTCCTCAGACAAGAGTGGCTCTGTAGCTCTAACTGAGGTAACTGACATCTAGTCTTGACCTCATCAAGAAGACTCTGAGAGACAAGCTCATCAGCTTTACTGCTGTCCATCAGCTCATACACAGAGGAGGGACTCAACTGATAGTATGGCTCAAATGATATTATTTCTTCAGTTGACTGGTCGCTACTATTGCCAGCGCTGTTGAGAATGTACGGAGTGTGAAGAAGCATTGATCTGGCTACATTCTTAATTGGAAGCAGATCATTGTCTGAAGGACAAACTTTATCAACTGGCAACAGAGAGCAAGAGATCAGATATTCAGCTGTCTCCACGTTTGAGCAGAATTCCTGCTGCAGGTCCAGTATTAGTCTGATTACTGCACTGCGATGCTTGCTACACTCCACTGGTCTACTGCCTGACCTGTGAGACATCATCACTACCAAACGTTGGTTGTGATCAATTAACTCTACTACAGTACTTATTCCTTCTTCATTGTCCCAAAATATACCATTTGTCCAGACAGTGCATTGTCTTTGGTTGGGAGGAGATACTATTGATGATTCACAAGCCAGAGGGAAAGTATAAGCTAGACGAAGAAGAAGAACATGAAGGAATCGACTAGTGAAGAACTGGTTTTCTTGATCTAAGCAACACAAACACCAGCCAAAACTAAACTTCCCTTCATTAAGCAAACTGCATGGTCGATTTGGTTGATGAATGGCAAGTAAAGAAGGAAAGAAAAGGAAACAGTCTTCTTGTTCTGCATCACCACTAGCCATAGATGCTCCAATGCTCTGGATATTTGTTGAGATACCTGACAAGTTAACACGATGACAGAGTTCAAGAGTATGCAGGAAGCTAACAAGCATCTCTAGATTGTACTGTGGGAAGAGAATTTTGAGTGAGGATGAAAGTATGATTCCAGTATTACACACAATATTACAATGCTCTTTAAAGTGCTTTGGAGCAAACAGAACTCCATCAATAGTTTTCAGTAGGCCTACAATATCTACCACAATCCAGCATTTTTCTATTTGATGCTGATTCTTGAGAAATATAATCATGCCTTTGTCATTAAGTGCAGTAAGAAGCTCAATATAAAGTGAAGAGTCATTTGGAATGAGAGAGTCTTCATGAATTAACATTTCACATTTCAACTCCTCAAATGTTAAAAATGATAAGCCTGCTTTTGAATGAAGGAAAGCATATAGTAAGTGACAGTAGTAGCTCATTGAAGGTGCTCTAGCAACTATAACCTGCTGACTCTTATCCAGAAGAGAAATGAACTCTCGAGTACCTGCAGCATCAATCTTGCGACAATCCATAGTAACAAATCCCATGAACTCCGGTCTAGCTACTCTTCTCTGGACCAAGTTAGTGATGAAAGCTGATTTGCTTTGAAATTGGTCCTTGCTAAGCAGGTCAGCATGACTACCAACAACAATTAAACATGATTTACTAATAGCTTTGCTGGTAGCACTATCAATAAAGTTGAGCCAATAGTGGAGTTGTTGTTTTATTTCATCACCTGAGTTGCTGAGGTCTACTACATTGATGAATGTTGCAGGTGACTGCTGCATCACAGTCTCCATGATAGCAGAGTGACTGGAATGGTATTCTGCTTGTCCTGCTAAATCAAAGAGTGTCATCTTGCCAACTTCCCAGCTCTCTACATGAGATGGTACTATACCAGCTGTATGGCCCTCTACTTGTTGAACATTGCCAGATCTTAATCGATTCAAGTAAGTATTAGATCGTTCAGTGATGACTTTAGCCAGAGTGGTCTTGCCAGCACCACTGTCACCAGTAAGAACTGTTTTACCATATCTATGAATTGGAAAGAGTTTAGTTAATTTTATTAGAGGTTGAAATAATTCTAACAGCTGATAGCTATTTTTTCCTTGCCTGGCCAGGTTTATACAGGTCTTTCCAGAGCTGTTCTTAGCCATTATGTCAATGCGTCCATCGTGTAACAACCATCTAACAATATCAGTGTGGCCATGAAAAGTAGCTATATGTAATGGTGTTGCTTTAAATATGTCAACAATCACTGGATCACAACCTTGCTCTGTGATTAGATATTGGATAATGTTCATGTGACCACCTAGAGAAGCATAATGTAGAGGAGTCCATCCATATTGACCTCGACATTTTGGGTTGCAATGTTGTTCAGTGATTAAGTATTTGGTAGCACTCAAGTGACCATTAAGGCAAGCAATGTGCAATGGAAGATGACCAATATTGTCTGGAGTTTTTGGATCACAACCTTGCTTTGTGATTAAATATTGGATAATGTTCATGTGACCACCGTCACAAGCATAATGTAGAGGAGTGCGTCCATATTGACCTCGACATTTTGGGTCACAGTGTAGTTCAGTGATTAAGTATTTGGTAACACTCAAGTGACCATTAAAGCAAGCAATGCGTAGTGGAAGGGCACTATTATAGTCTCGAATTTTGGGATCACAACCTTGCTCTGTGATTAGATAATAGATAATGTTCATGTGACCATCCTTAGAAGCATAATGTAGAGGAGTCCATCCATATTTATCTCGACATTTTGGATCACAGTGTTGTTCAGTGATTAAGTATTTGGTAACACTCAAGTGATCACGAAGGCAAGCAATGTGCAATGGAAGAGCACCAATATTGTCTGGAGTTTTTGGATCACAACCTTGCTCTGTGATTAGATATTGGATAATGTTCATGTGACCACTGTCACAAGCATAATGTAGAGGAGTCCATCCATATTGACCTCGACATTTTGGGTTGCAGTGTTGTTCAGTGATTAAGTATTTGGTAATACTCAAGTGACCATTACGGCAAGCAATGTGTAGTGGAAGGGCACCATCATTGTCTCGATTTTTTGGATCACAACCTAGCTCTGTGATTAGATATTGGATAATGTTCATGTGACCATCTTCACAAGCATAATGCAGAGGAGTGCGTCCATATTGACCTCGACATTTTGGGTTGCAGCGTTGTTCAGTGATTAAGTATTTGGTAACACTTAAGTGACCATTAAGGCAAGCAATGTGTATTGGAAGGATATTATATTTATTAAGAGTTCTTGGATCATATTTTAAAGTGGTGATTAAATAGGCTATCGTTGTCACATTATTCCTAGCAGCAGCATAATGCAATGGAGTGTTACCATAACAGTCTCTGTAGCTACATTTCCTAACAATCTTAATAATGTGCAACCAGCCATGATAAGCTGCCAGGTGTAGCAGTGATACATTAGTCGACAGTTTACCAAATATCTTGAACTCAGTGGTGAGAGCTGCTGGGTCTTGTAACTGTGGTAGTAGCTGGATTGCCACATCATGATTACATTGCTTGAATGCTGTCACACACTGTTCCTCCAAGGATGCTGCCATACGTATGTTAACTTCAGGGTGTGCCAGCTTCTACAATTCAGATCACATGATAGCTTATTGGCTATGTATATCTCAATGTCAATGGTATTCACAAAGGGCGTAAACTTAATTAAGTTAGTCATATATTATAGCAAAAATTCATGAATAAAATTGATTTTCCATCTGAGTTAGGCGTATATTTAGTAAAAATTATATATCAAGCCTTGTTTGATGATTATATTTTTAAAGTTGATTTGTCCTCCATAATGTAGAGTACGTCCATATTGATCTCGACACATTGGGGCAGTGTTGTTAGTTAACATTCAAGTGACCAGTGCAGCAAGTGTAGGTGTAGTAGTGATACATTAGTCGTCAGTTTACCAAATATCTTTAACTCAGTGGTGAGATCTAGAGCTGCTAGCTCTTTGAATCATGGTAACTTTTGACTTCTTTGAATGTTGTTACACAATGCTGTGCTTCATCCTTGGATACAGTCATATTGATCATGTAGACACTGACATGAACAACTAATAATATTTATTAAACAAGACTCACTGACAAGACTACTAGTTTCAGTAAAATCACTGTCGGCAAGAATACAGTAGATTGTGTTGTTTGTGACAACATATCATTCAGCAAAAGGTTTTATTTTATATTGACTCAAATTCACATCAAAACACCTGCATAGCAAGCTCACAAAGACCAAAATTATGACATGATGCTGCTTGCATGATGTGATAATTATTACTAAAAGCCAGAAACAACACTATACCAAGGGCGTATAGAGCTTGACTATGCACCACTTTGGTGTATAACGGTGTTTTGTATTATCATTACCGCTCGGCAATGATATGTAGGGATGACAGCGAATTATCATAATAACAATGATCTCACTAACATAGCAATGCATGAAATACTGGCTAATACATACATAGCAACACAAAGCATACTGTGGACAAGGCATGCCTCAACAAAAACAAACATACGATGACAGGGATTCACACAACAAGGTACACATACATTCACACAAGACACAGAGCTAGTCACAAGTACAGAGTGTAGTCATAGCAGATGCAGGCAGACAACTGAGAAGAGGAGTCAAGATCATACCAACAATGACAAGAAAATTAAAAAGATTTCTATCGAAATCAAAAGGATGTAGGGTTGTGAAATCTACCACTGGTCAACAATGTAAACTAACAAGGAACAAGCATGGAATGGTAACACGATTGCCTTGCTAACAGACCATAGATCCCTACATCAGTGGCTGCTGTAGTTGACTATAGCTAGTTCAGCTTAGCTTGTTGCTGTTGACTGACACCTGACGTGCATTCAGCTTGTGACAGCTTATGTACAGCCACTGATGTAGGGATCTATGGTCTGTTAGCAAGGCAATCGTGTTACCATTCCATGCTTGTTCCTTGTTAGTTTACATTGTTGACCAGTGGTAGATTTCACAACCCTACATCCTTTTGATTTCGATAGAAATCTTTTTAATTTTCTTGTTTGTGTCCTTTTTCTTTTTCAGTGAAGTGCAGTTCAATATCAAGCAATTACTGTGCCATCTTTGTTTCCACCATTGGTTTGGTTTTCCTGTTGTTGATGGCTTTTCTTTATTATTAACAATTTTAAACTTGTAGCTAAAATAATTGTTATGCTGTAGATATCAGCTCGCCTACGCATGCATGAATACAGTGCATACGAGCCCCGCCCACACTTGCTTACGGCGGTTATAATTATCTGGCAAGGCAGAACGGTGATTCTGCGCTTGCTAGCTTACCGTTCTTCGAAGACTCCAGACAAAAATGTGTTCTCCGTGATCTATACGGCGTGGCGATACTCAAGCTTGTGCTTGGTCACGTGCGCTAACCACAGCTTGGTCACGTGCGTATTGCGCAATCACAATAATTATTAATGGCGTCTAGTCTAACACTTAGCTGACAATGGATCACGATCGAGAAATCGCGGAATTTATATCGCCGTTGCGCTAAAAACTAAGTTCAAAAGGCACATGCCAGGAGAATTTCACGACTGTTCGTGGGTGTTTTGGTCTCGGCACTGCTCACGTAAAGGTGCTAGGCGAGTGGAAGGAAGGAAGGAAGGAAGGAAGGAAGGAAGGAAGGAAGGAAGGAAGGAAGGAAGGAAGGAAGGAAGGAAGGAAGGAAGGAAGGAAGGAAGGAAGGAAGGAAGGAAGGAAGGAAGGAAGGAAGGAAGGAAGGAAGGAAGGAAGGAAGGAAGGAAGGAAGGAAGGAAGGAAGGAAGGAAGGAAGGAAGGAAGGAAGGAAGGAAGGAAGGAAGGAAGGAAGGAAGGAAGGAAGGAAGGAAGGAAGGAAGGAAGGAAGGAAGGAAGGAAGGAAGGAAGGAAGGAAGGAAGGAAGGAAGGAAGGAAGGAAGGAAGGAAGGAAGGAAGGAAGGAAGGAAGGAAGGAAGGAAGGAAGGAAGGAAGGAAGGAAGGAAGGAAGGAAGGAAGGAAGGAAGGAAGGAAGGAAGGAAGGAAGGAAGGAAGGAAGGAAGGAAGGAAGGAAGGAAGGAAGGAAGGAAGGAAGGAAGGAAGGAAGGAAGGAAGGAAGGAAGGAAGGAAGGAAGGAAGGAAGGAAGGAAGGAAGGAAGGAAGGAAGGAAGGAAGGAAGGAAGGAAGGAAGGAAGGAAGGAAGGAAGGAAGGAAGGAAGGAAGGAAGGAAGGAAGGAAGGAAGGAAGGAAGGAAGGAAGGAAGGAAGGAAGGAAGGAAGGAAGGAAGGAAGGAAGGAAGGAAGGAAGGAAGGAAGGAAGGAAGGAAGGAAGGAAGGAAGGAAGGAAGGAAGGAAGGAAGGAAGGAAGGAAGGAAGGAAGGAAGGAAGGAAGGAAGGAAGGAAGGAAGGAAGGAAGGAAGGAAGGAAGGAAGGAAGGAAGGAAGGAAGGAAGGAAGGAAGGAAGGAAGGAAGGAAGGAAGGAAGGAAGGAAGGAAGGAAGGAAGGAAGGAAGGAAGGAAGGAAGGAAGGAAGGAAGGAAGGAAGGAAGGAAGGAAGGAAGGAAGGAAGGAAGGAAGGAAGGAAGGAAGGAAGGAAGGAAGGAAGGAAGGAAGGAAGGAAGGAAGGAAGGAAGGAAGGAAGGAAGGAAGGAAGGAAGGAAGGAAGGAAGGAAGGAAGGAAGGAAGGAAGGAAGGAAGGAAGGAAGGAAGGAAGGAAGGAAGGAAGGAAGGAAGGAAGGAAGGAAGGAAGGAAGGAAGGAAGGAAGAAAGAAGAAAACGAAGATGACGAAACTCGATTTTCACCGTTTCTAGGTTCGTCACTTTAGTAACAATCTCGAGCAATCTCCTTGCTACTGTAAGATGGGGCAACGCCAGATAGCAGATTCAAGTGTCTTTGGACGTATAAAATTCATCACCAGGCGAAATATCAGCGTTTGAACGCTAATACATTGTATGTAGCCGCCATCTTGTTTTCTCGTTCAACCCTACATAGGGAGACACTACCGTGTCTCCCTAATACTGATGTGTACATAGTGGAAAAGTGATGTTGCATGTTGCAAGCTAGAACCACATGCAACGAACTATCAGTGTAGTCTATATACAACAGCTCTCACACACAGTCATGTTAGTCTGGCTGTTGAAGGGTAGTTGAAGGGTTGAACCGGGAAGAAATTGGTATAGAAGAAATTTTTGTGCCAAATGAAGCAGAATCTAATGGACAATAACATATCCAAAATCCACCTGAATCCACTTCGGGGAAAATTTTTTATGGACATTTGAATAAAACCTAATTAATTATTCAATGAATACAATTATTTTATTAAATATTTTTCCTAATTTGCCATTATAAAGATCAACCAGCACTTTCCAGTTAAGAATAGATCCTGTAGGTGCTAGAAGAAAAATTCTGTTGTGATAGGATGATTAAAATTGCTGATTTTGTACGGTCATATCTCTAAAACTGTTATCTCTAATGTTAAATTATAGCGCTAATAAAAGTCAAAAATTTCTCTTTTGAAAGCATTTTGGATATAGCTATTGTACAAGTAAAGTGTTTACAGTATAAAACTATTTTTTGTGTGTGGCATTCTGAATTTGTTATATAATGTAAATTGTAAAAAAGTTTGTGATTATATAGTTGATTTTTTAACATGCATGATGATGCATCTACGTATTACAGTGTGTTAATATTAATCTTCTTCTGAGTCGAAATAATGTCCTCTGCATTTCCACAACCTTCTCCTCTGCAGTCTCCACATGCTGTGACACATTTGAGTCCATGTTTTCGGCAATAGAACAAATTTGTTTCACTAAGATTTCTTGAAGAAAGCTAGCTTGTATTTGCATTGTACAAATTTTAGTAGTGTTTCTGGTGCAGCACCTATGTCTGTCATTATTAGAGACAGAATATAAATTATAGTGCCATCAGAGTCAAGCTAGTGTCCAACCCCAATGCTTGAATTGCAAGTCTTCATGCATAAGCTCCTTCAGGAGGATGACCTGCAAATTAGCCCTCAAGCTATGATAATGTGCTGCTCTCTCTGTAGATGGTAGCTTCTGTGGGTCAATTTCCTTACTGGATGAAACCATGTCCATGAAATTCTCATACCGCAAAAAAGTTTAAGGAAGGAGTCTTCTTGCTTACCACCATATACTAGTCTATAACAAACAGACGAGCACCAGCTTTTCCGACTTCTTTAGCTGTGACTTGAGAATCACTTATCAATAAAGATATCTGCTGCACCTCTGCATTGTCCTGAATAGTACTAGTCTTCTTGATGAGGCATGTTTTGCCTTGTCCAAAGGTAGCAGAGGCTGAGTCACATCCACTCCATGCATGTAAAAATAGGAGGTGAGATACTACTAAGGTTCTAGCTTTGGCAACCATATCACGTATACTCCAAACTTGCAAGCCTTCCTTTGATGTGCTCTTGGGTTCAGAAAGAATATGCACATCTGCCATGCTGTCTCTCCATGTGATGCATTAGCAAAATGAGCCCATCTGTGTTGTCAGCAACCACATTGAATTCCTGCCCATCCATTGCAATTTGAAGAGCACAATTATTAACAATTAAAATGTCATCAATACCAGTAGAATTTACGTGTGTATACTGCCTGACCATCAGATTGTAAGTAACGACTTAGCAGTAAGATAAACTGTGCTTTGTTATCTTAGTTAGAATAAAATGTTTCCTGCTTTACATCATGTGAGCTTTCATGCATTTTATAACTTGAATATCAGCTCAGCTCTTTTCTGGTACTCACTGTCTTTGATTGATAACCAACAGAGCAAATGTTGTATTTAGCACACACATAGCCTACACATTGTTTTACTACATCTCTATATGTCACTTTCTTCGCCCATTTCACTCTGTGAATCAGAGCTCCCCCATCAAGAACATGCATATTAATTTTTGCTTGTGCATAATACATGACCACAAAGGAGTGGTCATGTAATATTTTCCAGAAAATAACGAGCTAAGGTGCAAACTTACAAGATCTTGTTTACAAGGACCTCTGAAAATACAAGTAACATTTATTGCTTTTTAAATAACCATAAACATTTTTCCCCAAAGTAGATTTAGGTGGATTTTGTATATGTAGTTAAGTAAAACATTCTGCTTCTTTTGATACCAAAATTGTTACTATACTAATTTCTTCCGCGTTTGACCAATTTTTAGCCTTCAACAGCCAGACTATGTTGCATGATGCAAACTGGAGCCACAATCAAGTGCAATATTAGAGTAGTCTGCATCATTACTGTGCATGTGTGTTACGCATGGTACGTGAGTGAGCTGAGTTTGTAGCTTCTGATTCAGAGACATCATGCACAAAGTGTACACTACTATAGAGTGATTATGAGATTTATGTGCATGCATTGGAACTATAAACACATGATTTCAGAGATGGTAACCTTAGTAATAGCAAGGTAAGTATCAGTAAACCTACTCCTGTGTTACCCACTATAGTCTGTTTGAGAAGGGAGCTCTAGAGTAATTGCTCAACAAAGTGTAAGTATAAATGATCTATCCATGAAAAACTTTATTATTGACAATTACGGTATACGAGGTTGCCCTAAAATCAATGTATTATTATTGTCATAGAATTGTCCAGAAGAGACTGATAGTCTCTAAGAATTGCCTTGTCCCGATCTGTATTGATGAGAGAGAAGTATCAATTCCAGTGTGTACACACTGAATATATTATTAACTTACAGATTTAGCTGATAGGAATGAAGAAGTTCTGAAGAGTCCTTTGCATTATATGAAGTGAATTGATAATCAGATAAGATGATTGTAGCAATGTCAGTTACTATACTAAACGCTCTTGAGCACAACTTCAATGGTTCTATGAGCACCCGAGCTAGTATGTTGTGTCCTCTATTTTGACATACAACTCATTGTTGATGGCTTATTTTCATCAAGGCACTCTCTAGTTGTTGTTTAGTGCAGGGTTCTTCTGAGCTCCTCAGCCATGCTATCAACATCTCTCTCTTGCAGTCCTCAACTCGCTCCCTCTCCTCTATCTTTATCTTCTTCAATGTAGCAGTTTCTACTCCCAAGAACACTCCAAGATTAAACCACTGAACAACAGACTCTAGAGCTACCATCAAATAACGCAAGTGACTGTCTGCATCTACAAGAAAACATGAGTTTAAAGAACTTGTATTCATATTTTTAAGTGTATAGTTTCTTACCAAATGGTCCATCAGAAAGTGTAGATAGATCAACTTTTTTATCTACAAATTAACATAATAATGAATGAATTCTTGCATCATGGAAGTTACCTGGAATGCTCGAATGAGTTACAGTAATGTACTGTGGGCATTGGGTGATTTCTCCATCAGGTTTTTGGATAAGTAACTTGCCTTCAAGATTAGCAATTTCCTGCAAAGCAAAGTACAGTTATACAATGAATATCACACTTTTCATACTCACAATGGGGTTTCTTCCTGAAAATATGCTCAATTCATCAATGCATTTCCTCAGACAAGAGTAGCTCTGTAGCTCTAACTGAGGTAACTGACATCTAGTCTTGACCTCATCAAGAAGACTCTGAGAGACAAGCTCATCAGCTTTGCTGCTGTCCATCAGTTCACACACAGAGGAGGGACTCAACTGATAGTATGGCTCAAATGATAATATTTCTTGAGTAGGAAGATCACTACTAATGCCAGTACTGTTGAGAATGTATGGAGTGCGAAGAAGCATTAATTTAGCAATGTTTTCAATAGGTAAAAAACCATTGTCAGTAAGACAGATGTCATTAGCTGGCCAGTTTCTTAGTAAATTATGACAGATCAGATATTCATCTGTCTCCACGTTTGAGCAGAATTCCTGCTGCAGGTCCAGTATTAGTCTAATCACTGCACTGCGATGCTTACTACACTCCACTAGTCTACTGCCTGACTTGTGAGAGCTCAGTACCACTACACGATTGTGGTCAATTAACTCTACTACAGTTCTGATCCCTTCTTCATTGTCCCAAAATATGCCATTTGTCCAGACACTGCATCTTCTTTGATTGAGAGGAGGTGGTATTGATGATTCACAAGCCAGAGGGAAAGTATAAGCTAGACGAAGAAGAAGAACATGAAGAAATCGACTAGTGAAGAAATGATATTCTGGATCTACACAACACAAACACCAGCCAAAACTAAAGTTCTCTTCCTTAGGCAAAATGCATGGTCGATTTGGTTGATCTTGTTGACGAGTACCAAGCAAAGAAGGAAAGAATAGAAACAACTTATCTACATCACCAGGTGAGGATAGTTCAATGCTCTGAAGATTTGTTGTAATTCCAGACAGGTTAACACGATGGCAGAGTTCAAGAGTTTGCAAAAAGCCAACAAGCATCTCAAGATTGTACTGTGGGAAGATCTTCTTAAGACTGGAAGATTGAATGATTCCAGTATTACTTACAATTTTTAAATGCTGTGGAAAGTGTTTTGGAGCAAACAGAACTCCATCAATAGTTTTCAGTAAACTTACAGTGTCTACCACAATCCAGCTTTTCTCTATTTGATGCTGATTCTTGAGAAATATAATTATGCCTTTGTCATTAAGTGCAGTAAGAAGCTCATTAACCAATTGTGATGGAATGGGAGAATCCTTACGACTTAATTGAGAGACTAGTTCTTGAAGTGTACAAACTGACATTTCTAGTTTTGATTGAAGGAAAGCGTATAGTAAGTGACAGTAGTAGCTCAATGATGGTGCTCTAGCAACTATAACCTGCTGACTCTTATGCAGAAGAGAAATAAACTCTCGAGTACCAGCAGTATCAATCCTACGACAATCCACAGTAACAAATCCAATGAACTCTTGTCTCTTTACTCTTCTCTGAACTAAACTAGTAAAGAGAGTCAATTTGCCTTGTAGTTGCTCCTTGCTAAGCAGGTCAGCATGACTACCAACAACTATTAAACATGATCTATTAATAGTTTTGCTGGTAGCACTATCAATAAAGTTGAGCCAATAGTGGAGTTGTTGTTTTATTTCATCATCTGAGTTGCTGAGGTCTATTACATTGATGAATGTGGCAGGTGACTGCTGCATCACAGTCTCCATGATAGCAGAGTGACTGGAATGGTATTCTGCTTGTCCTGCTAAATCAAAGAGTGTCATCTTGCCAACTTCCCAGCTCTCTACATGAGATGGTACTATACCAGCTGTATGGCCCTCTACTCGTTGAACATTGCCAAATCTTAACCGATTTAAACGCGTAGTAGATCGTTCAGTGATGACTTTAATAAAAGTGGTCTTGCCAGCACCACTGTTACCAATAAGAGCTGTTTTACCATAAGTATGAATTGGAAAGAGTTTTGTTGATGCTACGAATGGCTGAAACAACTTTAACATATAATAGCGATTTTTTAATTGGCCAGCCTTCTCAATACAGGTATTCCCTGACTTGTCTTTAGCCATTATGTCAATGCGTCCATTATGTAACAACCATCGAACAATATCAATGTGACCGTTATAGCTAGCTATATGTAATATTGTCCTTTTGAATTGATCAACAATTACTGGATCACAGTGTTGTTCAGTGATGAAGTATTTCGTAGCACTCAAGTGACCACCATGGCAAGCAATGTGTATTGGAAGATCACCATTATTGTCTACTGTGTTTGGATCACAACCTTGCTCTGTGATTAGGTATTTGATAATGTCCATGTGACCACCATCAGAAGCATTATGTAGAGGAGTTCGTCCATATTGACCTCGACATTTTGGGTCACAGTGTTTTTCAGTGATGAAGTATTTCGTAGCACTCAAGTGACCACCAAGGCAAGCAATGTGTATTGGAAGATCACCATTATTGTCTAGTGTGTTTGGATCACAACCTTGCTCTGTGATTAGATATTTGATAATGTTCATGTGACCACCTTGAGAAGCATTATGTAGAGGAGTTCGTCCACATTGACCTCGACATGTTGGCTCACAGTGTTGTTCAATGATGAAGTATTTCGTAACACTCAAGTGACCACCAAGGCAAGCAATGTGTATTGGATGATTACCATTATTGTCTAGTGTGTTTGGATCACAACCTTGCTCTGTGATTAGGTATTTGATAATGTCCATGTGACCACCATCAGAAGCTGTAAGTAGAGGAGTTTGTCCATATTGACCTCGACATTTAGGGTCACAGTGTTTTTCAGTGATGAAGTATTTCGTAGCACTCAAGTGACCACAAAGGCAAGCAATGTGTATTGGAAGATCACCGTCATTGTCTAGTGTGTTTGGATCACAACCTTGCTCTGTGATTAGGTATTTGATAATGTCCATGTGACCACCATCAGAAGCTGTATGTAGAGGAGTTCGTCCATATTGACCTCGACATTTTGGGTCACAGTGTTTTTCAGTGATGAAGTATTTCGTAGCACTCAAGTGACCACGAAGGCAAGCAATGTGTATTGGAATATCACCATTATTGTCTAGTGTGTTTGGATCACAACCTTGCTCTGTGATTAGGTATTTGATAATGTCCATGTGACCACCATCAGAAGCTGTATGTAGAGGAGTTCGTCCATATTGACCTCGACATTTTGGGTCACAGTGTTTTTCAGTGATGAAGTATTTCGTAGCACTCAAGTGACCACGAAGGCAAGCAATGTGTATTGGAAGATCACCATTATTGTCTACTGTGTTTGGATCACAACTTTGCTCTGTGATTAGGTATTTGATAATGTCCATGTGACCACCATCAGAAGCTTTATGTAGAGGAGTTCGTCCATATCGACCTCGACATGTTGGGTCACAGTGTTGTTCAGTGATGAAGTATTTCGTAGCACTCAAGTGACCACCAAGGCAAGCAATGTGTATTGGAAGATCACCGTCATTGTCTAGTGTGTTTGGATCACAACCTTGCTCTGTGATTAGGTATTTGATAATGTCCATGTGACCACCATCAGAAGCTTTATGTAGAGGAGTTCGTCCATATCGACCTCGACATGTTGGGTCACAGTGTTGTTCAGTGATGAAGTATTTCGTAGCACTCAAGTGACCACAAAGGCAAGCAATGTGTATTGGAAGATCACCGTCATTGTCTAGTGTGTTTGGATCACAACCTTGCTCTGTGATTAGGTATTTGATAATGTCCATGTGACCACCATCAGAAGCTGTATGTAGAGGAGTTCGTCCATATTGACCTCGACATTTTGGGTCACAGTGTTTTTCAGTGATGAAGTATTTCGTAGCACTCAAGTGACCACCAAGGCAAGCAATGTGTATTGGAAGATCACTGTCATTGTCTAGTGTGTTTGGATCACAACCTTGCTCTGTGATTAGGTATTTGATAATGTCCATGTGACCACCATCAGAAGCTTTATGTAGAGGAGTTCGTCCATATTGACCTCGACATGTTGGATCACAGTGTTGTTCAGTGATGAAGTATTTCGTAGCATTTAAGTGACCATTGAGGCAAGCAAAGTGCAACGGAAGGTTACCAGTGCTTTCTGGAGTATGTGGGTCATATTTTAGCTCTGTAATAAGATATGCTATCACTGGTACACTATCTCTAGTAGCAGCATAGTGTAATGGAGTGTAACCATTACTGTCATGCTTACTGAAGATTTTTAAAGTCTTTATAATGTCCAACCAGCCATGATAAGCTGCCAGGTGTAGCAGTGATACATTAGTCCTCAGTTCTCCAAATATCTTGACCTCAGTGGTGAGAGCTGCTGGGTCTTGTAACTGTGGTAGTAGCTGGATTGCCACATCATGACTACATTGCTTGAATGCTGTCACACACTGTTCCTCCAAAGATGCTGCCATACGTATGTTAACTTCAGGGTGTGGCAGCTTCTACACATGATAGCTTATTGGCTATGTATATCTCAATGTCAATGGTATTCACAAAGGGCGTCAACTAAATTAAGTTTGTCATAGCAACAATTCATGAATAGAGTTGAGTTTTCTAACTGAGATAGGCGTATATTTACTAGACGAATAAAATTTAGTAAAGCATTTGTCCTCCATAGTGTAGAGGAGTATGTCCATATTGATCTTGACACATTGGGTCTGTGTTGCATTCAAGTGACCAGTGCAGCAAGCATTGTGTATTTGAAAACATCTGGAGTTGTTGGGTCATATATCACAGGTTATCACTCGAACACCATTGCATAGTGTAGCCATTGCTGTCATGTTCACTGGCGGTTTTAAACATCCAATCAGCCATGATAAGCTGCCAGGTGTAGTAGTGATACATTAGTCCTCAGTTGACCAAATAGCTAGATTGTGTTATGATGAATGTTGTTACACAATGCTGTGCTTCATCCTTGGATACGGTCATATTGATCATGTAGACACTGACATGAACAAATAATAATATTTATTAAACAAGACTACTTGTTTCAGTAACATCACTAACTAATATTATTGGGAAGAATACTGTTTAGTACTGCATATTATTCAGCTATTTTGATATTGACTCAAATTCACATCAAAAACACCTGCATAGTAAGCTCACAAAGACCAAAAATTGTTACATGATGCTGTTTGCATGATGTTAAAAGCCATCAACACCACTATGCATCACTTGGGTGTACAGGTACTGAAGTCAGCATCTTATGACTATATTCATGTAACTCTCAGTCTATGAATACTCTACAATAACATCTGTAAGTTGTGTACAGAGAGAAGAGAAGTCTAATAAATATTATTAGTTGTTCATGTCAATGTGTACATAATCAATATGACCGTATCCAAAGATGAAGCACAGCATTGTGTAACAACATTAAAAGAAGTCAATCATAACAGAGCAATCCAGCTGTTACCATGATTCAAAGAGCTAGCAGCTCTCACCACTGAGTTAAAGATATTTGGCAAACTGAGGCCCCTGGTTATGTTAGTTAATTGGTAATGTTATTGGATATTATTGCAATTACATCATTGTATCAGTATTTTATAAACTCATGTAGTAACAAAGCAAGCACATAGCACATATATTAGTAGTTCACTCTATAGACCACTCCCCCTCACCACACCCTCTCTACGCTGAGGTGAGAGACAGCTGGTGAGTGTAGTCATATTCGATAGTCGGCATAACTGCTTGAACAAACTTGAGAAACACCAGTAGATAACTGAGGAGGAGTCAAGAATACTAACAATGGTCACTATCTAGTGCTATCTTTATATTTGAGGATACGAATGTACTTCTAGTTCTCTACCGTCCTCCTCCATCATAGTCATCACCTTCTTCATCAGTTCAGCATGTCTGGACAACAAGAATATAGTGAGCAGCTATTTCTCGTGTTTAATGTCTTACCTGCAAGGATGTACAGAGGCACGAGGTGGAGGGGGAAGGTGAGGATGCTGATCCACAGTGACTGAGATGATCCTGACTAATGTCCTCATACATCTCCTCTTCAGCTAGTGGCTTACCAGTCTGGAGACAACACATGCAGAGGTAATAAAATAACATACAACTAGGAGATTGATACAGGAAGGAACACATAACAACTAAACAAAACAAGATAGTGTATTTGTGAACTGTAACATTTCAACGAGGTAGACAGGGCAAGCTTCAAATCACGGTTTTTAAAAATCTCCATAGATGCCTCCCAGTTCCAGCCAATACAAAACTGATGCATGAATACTTTCTACTATCACTAGTCTATCTTTAGGAACACGCCCATCATGTGTGGATTTGAATTAAATGCGAGGGAGTGTCACGTTCCTGTCTTGATACCGTACTCACTCTTATTATGGAAGCCCACAGCGGCTACAGTAGACTAGCACCTTACCTCACTATATCCAAACAACCAGAGTCGTGGTGTACGATAGAAGTTATCATAAGTGATGTTGAGATCATAGGTCCGTGTGTTTAGTACCTCACCATCACCAGCTCCACTGGACTTACTCTGGACAGCAGCTGGTGGAGGGACTACCAGAGCAGCCTACAGTATGATAACTATCTCCCTCCCTCCCTCTCTCTCTCTCACTCCCTCCCTCTCTCCTCCTCTCATCACTCACGGGATCATCGTCCTCTGCATACTCCTCAATATCCATGGGTGGTTCATCGTCTGAATCATCATCATCATCATCATTAGTAGCTCTACCAACTAGCGCCATGTCCTCTGATGTGGATGATGTGGCTGCTACTGCTGGGTTATCACCTTCTAGTGTCATATCACCCACTACCTCAGCAGCAATATCTGAAGGAAGAGAGTGTGGAGGTGACTATGGTGATAGTAGTGATGGTGATTATGGTGATAGTAGTGATGGTGATTATGGTGATAGTAGTGAGGGTAATAGTAGTGATGGTGATAATAGTGATGGTGATAGTAGTGAGGGTGATAGTAGTGATGGTATTATTCTTAGGCGCGTTCAAGTGGATCGAATCCGCATTCAATCCAGTTCGTCAGCATTCACATGAATCTGCTTGAAATCAATGCGAATCAAATGTGCATTGTGTTCTGGAGGTAGATTGAAAGTGAATTGGAAGCGAATTGAGACTGTGCGTGGGTGTACGCCGTCGCAAGTAGACAAAAGATGCTTGGCAGACTAGTAAACCTTCGTAATGGACATTTGAAGCATCGTTGAAGGCTAGGAAGAGCGCAATTCACATCCAATCCACTACATGTGAATGCTCGTGATGCGCATTGAAATTGCTTCCAATTTGCAATGGCAGTTTTTGGGATACAATGCGCATCATTCCATGTGAACGTGCCTTAACTCACGGACGTTATGGTGTGTGTCAACCCATCCTTCATCATCATCTTTGTCTAGTTGGATCACCTTCTCATTCTCAGGTATCACAGCCATTTGATGACATCTTCGATAACATGGCACTACAGCAAGTAACACATGACATTATGATTGATAATAAACAGTATTTCAAAAATTATCACAATTCATAATCTCAGGTGTATGTGTGAGTTAGTAAACAATTATTGAAGCAATGTTTGATACATCTTAACAGACAATTTTGATGAACACAGCCTACAAACCTAGACACATGTTATGTGAATCCACCATTGTATACTACAGTGAGATAAGCCACATTGTAGCTAGTTCACTTTCTGCAGACTAACCAACATAAGCTAACAGACAGGTACTTCATAATCTGAATTCAATGAATCAAACAGCTTTCTTTAGTGAACAGTACAGGGCTGATAGAATTAACAAGGAACGGCTGTATCATAATTATAGGTAAATACGCTTGCTTAGCAGACCAATACTGAGCATAGGACAACATCTCACTTTCATGTGCTAGATCTATGCTGTCACAGCTGCCTTGATACACATGGTCAAGGAATCAACACACTAATGCTAAGCTATGCAGTCTGCTTGGTTCACAATAGTGCAACACTTAAGCTATGTGGTTCCAGTCTCGGTAACATGTGTTATTTCCAGCTCACCATTTATAGTGACCAGAAACTGCTTGTCCGGGGGAAGGTAAGCCTTGCGGCATGATGCATCACCACTCTCCCTGCAGCGAGGCAGTACACACAACAATCAAGGTTTGATTACTTCTTGGGAAATGCACATAACAATAATAACGAGAACTTTGATTGAATCAAATTAAGTTTTGAGTGTTAACAGTAGAAACATACCATAGGGATGGTTACTATGGTTACCATAGGGATGGGTACTATGGTTACAATAGGGCTGGTTATTATGGTTACCATAGGGATGGTTACTTTCAGGTGTAAATATATTTCGCAAACAGAACAAAGCACGAAAATAAAGCTCACGATGCTATCTCCCTATAATGGAGCTAGAAGGACACAACCACACACACACAAACACAATACCATGCACAAGTCTCAGCTCATGCTTCAGAAGACACACAAAACGATCAAATTTTATTGCTACGCTCGAAAGCAGCACATGCTCAAGCATGCAGTAACTAACCAGTGCCATGTGGGACAATGATATACCAGATAATCACCGGCTGATACAAACTGTAGAAGTGAAAGAATACGAGTCAAACAGCAAACAAAAAGTAAATATAAATATAATGGAACCCCAGTTACTGTGGTCACCCCTGAATAAGGTCACACACTATAATGTGGGCACTGTATGTAATCCCAAATTGATACCTAAAATAATGTTTTTCTTGCAATATATGCTCTCTGTTGCTGACTGTCACACATTCTCAGAATAACGTTTCGATTCATATCATCACAAAATGTTTCCCAGTTTCTGTTAGTTTTGCAGAAGAGTTCAGATAAACAAATCATGTGCAGTATACGATATAACCATCAGCTATTATATGTAACAACCCCAACATCAGAACACAATGCTACAATAGAGAGATTCAGTTTATTACCAGTACAAGTAACGTGCACACTTATCATATAAAGATTACATGAGCGCTACAAACAGTGGGCTGGGCTGCCACACCCACCAGATGTAGCTTGATGTCTGCTCTACATGCTCGACTTTTTGGAACGCCGACATGAGCTGTCCTTTGTCACACACACACACAACACACACACACACACACACACACTCACACGCTAACTCACTTGATGAGTTCGGTTGATTTCTCTCTCAAGTAGTGAATGGTCTGTGGTCTGACTAGTGAGTTACCATACAGCTCTAGATACAGCTCCACCTTCTCTGAGGACACCAGCTAGCTACACCATGATGAGGGACACAGTATCATTACCTCTCAGACCATGAGATGGGTCAGTAAGGAGACCCAGGAAGAGAATGTGTCTAGCCATCACCTCCAGTGAGCTCTCAATGATATAAAACTACAGATACTAGTGGTTAGTATAACACAGTCTGTAAGCTCACGTGCAGTTTAGTAGAATCAGCAGCTGAGGCAACGGACTGGAGTACGTGTCTGATATCCCCGCACCCAACCACTACTAACCACCAATAGGATCCTGTGGCGGGATAACACTCAGCAAGTCTAACGGTGGACTGAGCCCCCACCAACTGACAGAGCCATAGCCTTCTGCTGTTCCCGCCATCACAACCACGATTTTAACCCTCTACTTACATAGTCATATATAATTTGCAGCACATGGGCGGGGCTCATTAACTGCTAAGAAGTGGCAATACAGCGATATGCAGTTTTTTGTCTTTTTAGGGAGAGATTTAGAGACAAGGCTATAGCCATTTACCACTGACAGTGTTCAGTGTTCTCCAAAATTAACTTTGGCTTGAGTAAAAAAATTAACAAGAAATGATTATGGATATCATATCATTGGCGCTCGGCAATGATAGGGATGACAGTGAATTATTGTAATATGTTGTGAGACTAGAGTTTATGACGCTGTATGAGATACATATGTATTATGAATAGTGTCACTTAGTTCCTTCTCTCCTACGGAGTTAGATTGTAACACAGTGACAAGAGTGGTCCAATTGGCTGGGCTCTGTAGAGTAGACTGCTGCTGCCAGTATGTCAACACATCACTAAAGCACTCAAGGCAGTCTCCTCTACGATGCTTATCAATACCATCTAGAATACTGGAACTGATCCCCAGGGACAGACCGACCATCCTCCACTTGGCAGGTATCTTGCTGGCTACTGCTTCTAGGAATTGGAACTGTGATATTGCACATGTGTCAGTGCCTATATATGGACAAAATAGGTGAGAGATGTGATTTTTTGTGCTAAACAGGAAGAAATTAAAACCCACAATTAAACACATGCATTATGATATAACTATTATAAGTTTACAATACACTAAAATACACAAGCACTTGTACATGTGTAATACCGGTTGACCTGATCCTCAAAAATAATTATTAAAAAAATTAATTTATATTACCAAATTTTAAATAACTTACACAGTCCTCTTACCTGATATTGTGTTACATGTAGGATTAAGGATTTTGGCAACACCAAGTGAAGGTTCATTCAAGACTGCATTCCTGTCTAGATTTGCTATAACCTGCATGTAACTTATAGATTAAAATATTTATGTAACTTCAAAATTTGTCTCACCAAAGGGTTTCTGTCTGAAAACATGCTCAATTCATCAATGCATTTCCTCAGACAACAGTGGCTCTGTAGCTCTAACTGAGGTAACTGACATCTAGTCTTGACCTCATCAAGAAGACTCTGAGAGACAAGCTCATCAGCTTTACTGCTGTCCATCAGCTCACACACAGAGGAGGGACTCAACTGATAGTATGGCTCAAATCTTTCTACTATTTCTTCAGTAGGAAGATCACTACTAATGCCAGCACTGTTGAGAATGTACGGAGTGTGAAGAAGCATTGATCTGGCTACATTCTTAATCGGGAGCAGATCATTGTCAGAAGGACACACTTTATCAACTGGCAACAGAGAGCAAGAGATCAGATACTCAGCTGTCTCCACGTTTGAGCAGAATTCCTGCTGCAGGTCCAGTATTAGTCTAATTACTGCACTGCGATGCTTACTACACTGCACTGGTCTACTGTTTGACCTATACGACATCAGTACAACTACACAGTTGTGGTCAATTAACTCTACTACAGTTCTGATTCCTTCTGCGTTATCCCAAAATATGCCATTTACCCAGACAGTGCATCTTCTTTGATTGAGAGGAGGTAGTATTGATCCACAAGCCAGAGGGAAAGTATAAGCTAGACGAAGAAGAAGAACATGAAGAAATCGACTAGTGAAGAAATGATATTCTGGATCTGCACAACACAAACACCAGCCAAAACTAAATTTCTCTTCCTTAGGCAAAATGCATGGTCGATTTGGTTGATCTTGTTGACAAGTACCAAGCAAAGAAGGAAAGAATAGAAACCATTCATCTACATCACCAGGTGAGGATAGTTCAATGCTCTGAAGATTTGTTGTAATTCCAGACAAGTTAACACGATGACAAAGTTCAAGAGTTTGCAAAAAACCAACAAGCATCTCAAGATTGTACTGTGGAAAGACATTCTCAAGACTGGAAGATTGTATGACTCCAGTATTACTCACAATATTACAATGCTCTTTGAATTGTTTTGGTGCAAACAGAACTCCATCAATAGTTTTCAGTAAACTTACGGTGTCTACCACAATCCAGCTTTTCTTTATTTGATGCTGATTCTTGAGAAATATAATTATGCCTTTGTCATTAAGTGCAGTAAGAAGCTCATTAACCAATTGTGGTGGAATGAGAGATTCCTCATAACTTAATTCAGAGACTAGTTCTTGAAGTGTACAAACTGAAATTTCTTGAAGGAAAGCATATAGTAAGTGACAGTAGTAGCTCAATGATGGCGCTCTAGCAGTTATAACCTGCTGACTCTTATGAAGAAGAGAAATGAACTCTCTAGTACCTGCAGCATCAATCTTGCGACAATCCACAGTAACAAATCCCATGAACTCTTGTCTATTTACTCTTCTCTGGACCAAGTTAGTGATGAAAGCTGATTTGCTTTGTAATTGATCCTTGCTAAGCAGGTCAGCATGACTACCAATAACTATTAAACATGATTTACTAATAGTTTTGCTGAGAGCACTATCAATAAAGTTGAGCCAATAGTGGAGTTGTTGTTTTATTTCATCATCTGAGTTGCTGAGGTCTATTACATTGATGAATGTGGCAGGTGACTGCTGCATCACAGTCTCCATGATAGCAGAGTGACTGGAATGGTATTCTGCTTGTCCTGCTAAATCAAAGAGTATCATTTTGCCAACTTCCCTACTCTCTACATGAGATGGTATTATACCAGCTGTATGGCCCTCTACTTGTTGAACATTGCCAAATCTAAACCGATTCAAATAATTATTAGATCTTTCAGTGACGACTTTAGCCAGAGTGGTCTTGCCAGCACCACTGTTACCAGTAAGAACTGTTTTACCAAAAGTATGAATTGGAAAGAGTTTAGTTGATTCTATTAGAGGTTGAAATAATTCTAACAACTGATAGCTATTTTTTCCTTTCAAGGCCAGGTCTATACAAGTCTTTCCAGAGCTGTCCTTAGCCATTATGTCAATGCGTCCATCATGTAACAAACATCTAACAATATCAGTGTGGCCATGAAAACTAGCTATATGTAATGGTGTTGCTTTATATCGGTCAACAGACACAGGATCACAACCTTGCTCTGTGATTAGATGTTGAATAATATTCATGTGACCACCTTGAGAAGAAAAATGTAGAGGAGTCCATCCATAATTATTTATTTTTACATGTTGGGTCACAGTGTTGTTCAGTGATTAAGTATTTGGTAACACTCAAGTGACCATTAATGCAAGCAATGTGCAATGGAAGAGCACCAATATTGTCCGGAGTTTTTGGATCAGAACCTTGCTCAGTGATTAGATATTGGATAATGTTCACGTGACCACCTTGAGAAGCATAATGTAGAGGAGTGCGTCCATATTGACCTCGACATGTTGGGTCACAGTGTTGTTCAGTGATTAAGTATTTCGTAGCACTCAAGTTACCCCAAACACAAGCAATGTGCAATGGAAGGGCAAAATCATAGTCTGGAGTTTTTGGATCACAACCTTGCTCTGTGATTAGATATTGGATAATGTCCATGTGATCACCTTGAAAAGCATAATGTAGAGGAGTCCGTCCATATTGACCTCGACATTTTGGGTTGCAGTGTTGTTCAGTGATTAAGTATTTCGTAGCACTCAAGTTACCCCAAAAACAAGCAATGTGCAATGGAAGGGCACCATTATTGTCTGGAGTTTTTGGATCACAACCTTGCTCAGTGATTAGATATTGGATAATGTTCACGTGACCACCTTGAGAAGCATAATGTAGAGGAGTGCGTCCATATTGACCTCGACATGTTGGACCACACTGTTCCTTAGTGATTAAGTATTTAGTAACACTGAAGTGACCATTACGACAAGCAATGTGCAATGGAAGAGCACCATTATTGTCAGGAGTTTTTGGATCACAACCTTGCTCTGTGATTAGATATTGGATAATGTTTATGTGACCACGTTCAGAAGCATAATGTAGAAGAGTACGTTTATATAGACCCCGACATTTTGGGTTGCAGTGTTGTTCGGTGATTAGGTATTTGGTAACACTCAAGTGACCATTACGGCAAGCAATGTGCAATGGTAGAGCACCAATAATGTCTGGAGTTTTTGGATCACCACCTTGCTCTGTGATTAGATATTGGAGAATGTTTATGTGACCACCCATAGAAGCATAATGTAGAGGAGTTCGTCCATATTTATTTTGACATGTTGGGTCACAGTGTTGTTCAGTGATTAAGTATTTGGTAACACTCAAGTGACCGTTAAGACAAGCGATGTGTAATGGAAAGATAATATCATAATTGTTAGGAGTTTTGGGATCATATTTTAAAGTGGTGATTAAGTAGGCTATCATTGTCACATTATTCCTAGCAGCAGCATAGTGCAATGGAGTGCTACCATAACAGTCCTTGTAGCTGCACTTCTTAACTATCTTGATAATGTCCAACCAGCCATGATAAGCTGCCAGGTGTAGCAGTGATACATTAGTCGACAGTTTACCAAATATCTTGAACTTAGTTGTGAGAGCTGCTGGGTCCTTCAATCTAGGTAACAGCTGGATTGCTCTGTCATGATTGCCCTCTTCGAATGCTGTCACACAATCCCTTTCATTCTGGAACTCAGCCATTATTTACAAAGAACAAGTAGATTAAAAAGAGCCCTGCAAGAGAATGTAAGCAAATCAGATGATTTGGATCATGTAAATACTTAGATAATATTATTAGGGAGACACGGTAGTGTCTCCCTATGTAGGGTTGAACGAGAAAACAAGATGGCGGCTACATACAATGTATTAGCGTTCAAACGCTGATATTTCGCCTGGTGATGAATTTTATACGTCCAAAGACACTTAGATCTGCTCTCTGGCGTTGCCCCATCTTACAGTAGCAAGGAGATTGCTCGAAATTGTTGCTAAAGTGACGAACCAGGAAACGGTGAAAATCGACTTTCGTCATCTTCGTCTTCTTCTTCTTCTTCTTCTTCTTCTTCTTCTTCTTCTTCTTCTTCTTCTTTCTTTCTTCAACTCGCCTAGCGCCTTTACGCGAGCAGTGCCGAGACCAAAACACCCACGAACATTCGTGAAATTCTCCTGGCAGGTGCCTTTTGAACATTGTTTTTAGCGAAACGGCGATCTAAATTCCGCGAGTTCTCGATCGTGATCCATTGTCAGCTAAGTGTTAGACGCCATTATTGTGATTGCGCAACACGGTGACCAAGCAGTGGCTAGCGCACGTGACCAAGCACTAGCTTGAGTATCGCCATGCCGTATGGATCATGGAGAACACATATTTGTCTGGAGTCTTCGAATAAGGGCAAGCTTGTGTAGAATCGCCATTCTGCGCTTGCCAGATAACTATAACCGGCGTACAAGTCTACAATAAGTGTGGGCGGGGCTCGTATGCACTGCATGCATGAATGCGTAGGCGAGCTGATATGTACCACCAAGGGCGTATAGAGAGAAGAGGGCATGCAACACATAGAAACATCGAAATCTTTATTGTTACTAACATTAGATTTTACGCCCACGCGGATGTGACATAATGAGTTTTCGTCAAAATTTGCAAATCTGGCTAGAAATGCTCCAAAAGTGTTAAAAATGAACTCTAAGTGTTCTAAATATCATTTTGAGACAGTTTCTATAACAAATAGAGGGTGAAGGATTTCAAGGTGCTTAACCCTTTAATTACGAAATTATCCAGCTGAAATTTTAACCTCGTAAATGCTGACCACTTCTCTCGAGAATATCTCGTGTGTCTTTTGTGCTACTGGTCTCAAATTTGCGTCCTTTTACCCCAGTGAGTAGCCGCAATTGCCCACACTCAAGTCGGTCGATATGCCCCTCCCACTTCGAAAGTGAAGCCGATAAAGTGCAACGACCTCGTCAGATTTTGCTCAAAGTTAGTACTTTGGGGCTGGCTACTGAAAAGTACACACAAATAGCAGTGGTTTTGGTGAGTGCAAAATGTAGCCCAGATGATCATAGAGAATGCACAAAAATGTTTTTGCGAGCACCCCGAAGCCATAAAATGTCCAAATTTTCTTGGCAGCCATTTTGTTTTTCCTAAAATGTTGTGAAATTTACACTGAAGCCATAGAAAATGCCGTCGCCATAACGTTTAGCGCAGGGGGCGCGCCGAAAACCGGTCAATTTTTTGCGGTTATTTGTATTCTTCAATTTGGCTTAATTTTGGGATATTTTAACACTTTTTGATAAAGTTATGGTGTCTGAAGTATGTATGTCGCCAAAAGGCGACAATAGGGGTTAAAGGGTTAAACGTGGACGCGTCATACAGCGTACTTGTCGAGGCGTCATGAGGCGTGCTCCATGAAAAACTAGCTGACAAATCTACAATCGACATGAAGTTGTGGATACTGGTTGCCAACCATGTCGCGTATCACTGATGGCGTTGGCTGAGACGCAGGTAAAACGAAACTGCTGTCTTGCTATCGTTGGCGCTGTCGCTTCCTGCTAATAGGCTGCAGAGTATTTGCTTTTGACCAGCAACAGGCGACGAGCTGTATCGGACAGAGGCGAAGTCACGGTCTTTCTCCGCTTTGACTGGCGTGGCTGTGATCCGCGCGCGCAACATTGGTATTGTGCAGTGTTCTTCAGCTTGGCTGCCATTACTTTTGTGTAGTGACGTCGATTTCCGTTTACCCTCCGTATACCATAACAATAATTGATAACGGAAAGTGCTATTCTTAGTAACAATAAAGATTTCGATGTTTTCACGGATAGTATTGCCCTCTTCTCTCTATACGCCCTTGGTACCACATAACAAATATTTTTAGCTACAAGTTCAAAATAAAGAAAAGCCATCAACAACAGGAAAACTAAACCAATGGTGGAAACCATGACAAAGACGACTCAGTACATGGATGATACTGAACTGCACTTCACTGAAAATGAAAAAGGACACAAACAAGAAAATAAAAAGATTTCTATCGAAATCAAAAGGATGTAGGGTTGTGAAATCTACCACTGGTCCACAATGCAATCTAACAAGGAACAAGCATGGAATGGTAACACGATTGACTTGCTAACAGACCATAGATCCCTACATCAGTGGCTGTACTGACATAAGATCAAGAATTATTTTGTCACAAGCTGAATCCAATTCAATTTAATGCATGTCTGGTGTCAGTCAACAGCAACTAGCTGAATTAGCTATAGCCAACCACAGCAGCCACTGATGTAGGGATCTATGGTCTGTTAGCAAGTCAATCGTGTTACCATTCCATGCTTGTTCCTTGTTAGATTGCATTGTGGACCAGTGGTAGATTTCACAACCCTACATCCTTTTGATTTCGATAGAAATCTTTTTATTTTCTTTTGTATAGTGGATTGTACATGCAAACAATCTGGCCATGCACAGCTAGGGTTAATCAGATACAGTACATGTACTGTATCTGATTAACTTTTTATTGAAGCTTACACTATACATTGCTTCCCATTCCAGGCAATTTGCATGCACAGCTGGTTTAAGAGCCTGGGCATCTCTAGCAATCATTAATGAAAATCAAAAATTTCATCAAACCGGTCAATGCTGAGTGTGCTCAAGAACACAAACCTCATTGACAACTGTGACAAACTATGGAATCTTGCCTGTATGATCATTACATCACATTGATAATGTCAGTTACAGTGTACAAAATTGAATCATGTATCACCTATGGTTTCATATCATCATGATACATGCATAATCATTCTCTAATTTCTGCTTTTATCACTACTCTCAAGGAACACTTACTATTCTGGTGGATGATACAACGATGACAACTTGGAATCAAGATGGACAGCAGCACAAGAACAGTCATGCAGCGTGCTTCAATGGTACACTGATGCAGAGCAACAGGTATGTTGTATTCAGTTGCTATTCAGCTATTGTCCATGCATGTTCACACATCACGACTACAAATCATTGTGTAAGTTAAAAGGAAGCTTACAGTGAAAGGTAGGGAAGCTTACAGTGGAAACCAAGGAACCTTATCGAATTTGTGTACACAGTTTACAGTAACTACAGATACTTCACACTCTTGTAACCATACAATAATAAAAGCACCAAAGGTGCAGATGCCTCGGTGCAGTCGCATGTATGCTAGCATGCAATTAGCAGATGCATATGACAGCACGTATGCATGGAGTAGATAGCATCAAAACAGTACCATGGAAGCATGCAATGCAATCTGCAGTATATAGAAGTGACCAGCAGATCCATGGAACATGCAGGCAAGCAGCAGATCATAGCAACAGAGCTATGGAAGCACAGGCTATAGTGGCAGCTATCCAGCAGCAGTACAAGAAAAGATGTAATGAAGCCAAAAAAATTAATGGTCAAGTGTAGCCTAGGCATGACTGTAAATGTAAATGCTCTGCTCACTCCGGCTCACCTGTCAAGCAGCTAATGAATTCAAAGACGCTAATTTCGCTCTAGTTTCACTGACTGCCGCCTATGGAGTTGTGTGAGCTGTACTATCACAGATCAAGCTTTCAAGTTGCACTGCATGTAGCCATCTGTAGACCATTCTGTCTATGAAGTAGGCCCGAGCGCTCAAAACGGCTGTTTAGGTAAGGAAATCATGCCATAACTTCAAAACAAAGCATTTAAGGGACTACACGCCGAAGTAGAGAAACGGCTCAATTAGCGTGCTGTTTTTTTCTGGCTCACCATCTAGCTATAGAAATGTTTTACGACATAGTTTAACCAGGGTAGCTAGAGCTTGACATGTGTACTTCATTATCGTCACATTTACCTACACATCTTACAGACAATAACATTAAAAATGAGATTAAAAATTTTACATGTGTTGATACAATATGGTGGTTTGTTAGTGCCTGGTGAACACTAGAGTAGCCTTGTCCTCTGATAATGGTAGTCTAGTCTATAGGAGAGGGACAACATGTTCACACAAGCATACTCAGTGTTGCTATCACACACCGTAAAACCAGCATTGTCAGCCATTCCACTCACTCTCCTAACATACTCCATCTTGTGTTCTTTATTCAACTCCAGTAAATACCTGATCAATATTCTAGTCAGCTGATAGTCACTACTAGTCACTACCTTGCTGTCTCACACAGTAGAGTACAGTTATCAGTAAATGTAGCCTCAATACCACTATCACTGAGGGTGTGTACCATACTGTACAGAGAGACACACTACCATCATGATGATGTTGTTACACCAACTATGACTGACCTGTTAGAGAACACAGCATAGTGGAAGAGCCCTCTGTAGCGAGCCTTCCTCCCGATCTCTGATGCTGACTTGAGTGGTAGTAGAGTGACTTTACATGATCCTGTATGATGTACCAGACAGCAATGATGATGTCATAATGACATCATTGAGTACCATTGATAAGTGGTCCAGTAAACGATTCCTTCTAGAGAGAGAGAGAGATAGAGAGAGAGAGAGAGAGAGAGAGAGAGGGGGAGGGAGGGAGGGAGGGAGGAAGAGAGAGAGTGGGAGAGAGAGAGAGCTAGAGAGAGGGAGAGGTAGAAAGATGGATGGATGTACTAGCTCACCTCTTGATCTCCTTGTTCCTCAATGATAGTGGTGATAGTGTTAGTGTCATCAGTGTCTCTGTATTGTTGTCCTGTCAGTAGTTGGTGTGTGAGACACAGCATATTGTACTCTGCTATTTGTTGACAGGTCTATACCACTAGCAGTGGATCACATGATCTCATCGTGCAGCACTGTTACCTTGGCGTTCCTTCCATTAACTGTCTTCAGCATCTCCTTATTAGGGCACCATGATCCCATACTAATGAAGGGGCTCACCACTATATCTCCCCAGTAGCCTCGACGAGCGATGCGCTCTCCTCCCTACAACACTACTCACTCACTGACTCCACCCACCCACACACACTCACTCACCTGAGACACAATCACTCCACTAGCTAATGTCCTATTAGAAGACTCGTAAGGGGCGTTGTCTCTCAGCTGGAACGCCACGCCCCTCTCTCTCCAATGACAATACTCTCTCTCGAGCCTACAGCACTAGTCTGAGAGACCATAACGCACGGCTACATTATAGTGGCTCACTAGTTCCAATAGTCTCATGTTATAATCCCAGTCAAACACTCCTCTACGTGAGTCATAACGTACTCCAAGATGATGACGCAATCGTCCCTCCCTACTCAAACCATAATGATGAGTGTGTGTGTGTGTGTGTGTGTGTGTGTGTGTGTGTGTGCGTGTGTGTGTGTGCATAGTGTGTGTGTGTGTGTGCTACACTAACCAATGTTGTTGTATATCAAAGGTGCTCTCATTATTGTCTCTCCAGAACTTGAATATACCCTCCAGTAGATCTCTCTCACTGAACTGCATGTACATAGTACCATCATATCATACAACTAGCTACACACACACTAACCTTTAGTAGAGACACATCTAACATTGGTAGAAGAGAACAGCAGTGATCAAGATCAGTGATCATCCTGAACACACGTGTGATCACACACTCACAATCACTCACACACACACACACACACACACTTACACACACACTTACACACACACTTGCACACACACACACACACACACACACACACACACACACACACACACACACACACACACGCTAACTCACTTGATGAGTTCTGTTGATTTCTCTCTCAAGTAGTGAATGGTTTGTGGTCTGACTAGTGAGTTACCATACAGCTCTAGATACAGCTCCACCTTCTCTGAGGACACCAGCTAGCTACACCATGATGAGGGACACAGTATCATTACCTCTCAGACCATGAGATGGGTCAGTAAGGAGACCCAGGAAGAGAATGTGTCTAGCCATCACCTCCAGTGAGCTCTCAATGATATAAAACTACAGATACTGGTGGTTAGTATAACACAGTCTGTAAGCTCACGTGCAGTTTAGTAGAATCAGCAGCTGAGGCAACGGACTGGAGTACGTGTCTGATGTCCCCGCACCCAACCAGTAGAATATTGATGGTGTCTAGACACAAGCAGCTGCTCACTACTGCGTATGGGATACACTACTAACCACCAATAGGATCCTGTGGCGGGTTAACACTCAGCAAGTCTAACGGTGGACTGAGCCCCCACCAACTGACAGAGCCATAGCCTTCTGCTGTTCCCGCCATCACATCCACGAATTTAACCCTCTACTTACAATTTGCAGCACTTGGGCAGGGCTCATTAGCTGGATAGGGCTCGTACTATCTTAGATATTTAGAGACGATAGACAAGGCTAGAGCATGCTATAGCTATTAACCACAGACAGTGTTCAGTGTTCTCAAAAGTTAACTTTGGGTTGAGTAAAAATTAATAACAAGAAAGGATATCATTATCATTGGCACTTGGCAATAATAATTATGTAGGGATGACAGTGAATTATTGTAATATGTTGTGAGACTAGAGTTTATGATGTTGTATGAGATACATATGTATTATGAATAGTGTCACTCAGTTCCTTCTCTCCTACATAGTTAGATCGTAACACAGCAACAAGAGTGGTCCAATTGGGTGGGTTCTGTGGAGTAGACTGCTGCTGCCAGCATGTGAACACATCACTAAAGCACTCAAGGCAGTCTCCTCTACGATGCTTCTCAATACCATCTAGAATACTGGAACTGATCCCCAGGGACAGACCCACTTTCCTCCACTTGGCAGGTATCTTGCTGGCTACTGCTTCCAGGAATTGGAACTGTGATATTGCACATGTGTCAGTACCTATAATATATGCACAAAATAGGTGAGAAATGTGAATTTATGTGCTAAACAGGAAGAAATCAAAAACCACAGTTAAACACATGCATCATATGACATAACTATTATAAGTCTGAAATACCAAGCAGTTGTACATATGTATACCAAAAACTTGGTTGACCTGATCCTCAAAATTAATTATTTTTACAAAAATATTACCAAATTTTGATATAGCCTATACCCTATGGACACCGGGTAAGCATATTCATTAACTTACACAGTCCTCTTACCTGATATTGTGTTACATGTAGGATTAATGTTTTTGGCAACACCAAGTGAAGGTTTATTCAAGACTGCATTCCTGTCTAGATTTGCTATAACCTGCATATAACTTATAGATTAAAATTTTTATATAACTTAAAAATTTGTCTCACCAAAGGGTTCCTGCCTGAAAACATGCTCACTTCATCAATGCATTTCCTCAGACAAGAGTGGCTCTGTAGCTCTAACTGAGGTAACTGACATCTAGTCTTGACCTCATCAAGAAGACTCTGAGAGACAAGCTCATCAGCTTTGCTGCTGTCCATCAGCTCACACACAGAGGAGGGACTCAACTGATAGTAAGGCTCAAATGATAATATTTCTTCAGTAGGAAGATCACTACTAATGCCAGCACTGTTGAGAATGTATGGAGTGTAAAGAAGCATTGATTTGGCTACATTCTTAATCGGGAGCAGATCATTGTCAAACGCACTAACTTTATCAACTGGCAACAAAGAGCAAGAGATCAGATATTCAGCTGTCTCCACGTTTGAGCAGAATTCCTGCTGCAGGTCCAGTATTAGTCTAATTACTGCACTGCAATGCTTGCTACACTCCACTGGTCTACTGTTTGACCTATACAACATCAGTACAACTACACGATTGTGGTCAATTAACTCTACTACAGTTCTGATTCCTTCTTCATTGTCCCAAAATATGCCATTTGTCCAGACAGTGCATTGTCTTTGGTTGGGAGGAGATACTATTGATGGTTCACAAGCCAGAGGGAAAGTATAAGCTAAACGAAGAAGAAGAACATGAAGAAATCGACTAGTGAAGAAATGATATTCTGGATCTGCACAACACAAACACCAGCCAAAACTAAAGTTCTCTTCCTTAGGCAAAATGCATGGTCGATTTGGTTGATCTTGTTGACGAGTACCAAGCAAAGAAGGAAAGAATAGAAACCACTCATCTACATCACCAGGTGAAGATAGTTCAATGCTATGAAGATTTGTTGTAATTCCAGACAAGTTGACACGATGGCAGAGTTCAAGGGTTTGCAAAAAGCCAACGAGCATCTCAAGATTGTACTGCGAAAAGACATTCTTAAGACTGGAAGATTGCATGATTCCAGTAATACTCACAATATTACAATGCTCTCTAAATTGTTTTGGAGCAAACAGAACTCCATCAATAGTTTTCAGTAAACTTACAGTGTCTACCACAATCCAGCTTTTCTCTATTTGATGCTGATTCTTGAGAAATATAATTATGCCTTTGTCATTAAGTGCAGTAAGAAGCTCATTAACCAATGGTGATAGAATGGGAGAATCTTTACGACTTAATTCAGAGACTAGTTCTTGAAGTGTACAAACTGACATTTCTGGGTTTGACTGAAGAAAAGCATACAGCAAGTGACAGTAGTAGCTCAATGATGGTGCTCTAGCAGCTATAACCTGCTGACTCTTATGCAGAAGGGAAATAAACTCTCGAGTTCTTGCAGTATCAATCTTGCGACAATCCACACTAACAAATCCAATGAACTCTTGTCTCTTTACTCTTCTCTGAACTAAACTAGTAACAAGAGTCAATTTGCCTTGTAATTGATCCTTGCTAAGCAGGTCAGCATGACTACCAACAACTATTAAACATGATTTACTAATAGTTTTGCTGGTAGCACTATCAATAAAGTTGAGCCAATAGTGGAGTTGTTGTTTTATTTCATCATCTGAGTTGCTGAGGTCTATTACATTGATGAATGTGGCAGGTGACTGCTGCATCACAGTCTCCATGATAGCAGAGTGACTGGAATGGTATTCTGCTTGTCCTGCTAAATCAAAGAGTGTCATCTTGCCAACTTCTCTACTCTCTACATGAGATGGTACTATACCAGCTGTATGGCCCTCTACTTGTTGAACATTGCCAAATCTAAATCGATTGAAATAAGTAGTAGATCGTTCAGAGATGACTTTAGACAGAGTAGTCTTGCCAGCACCACTGTTACCAGTAAGAACTGTTTTACCATAAGTATGAATTGGAAAGAGTTTTGTTGATGCCAAGAATGGCTGAAACAATTTTAAGATATAATAGCGATTTTTTAATTGGCCAGCCTGATCGACACAGGTATTCCCCGACTTGTCTTTAGCCATTATGTCAATGCGTCCATCATGTAACAACCATTGAACAATATCAATGTGACCGTTATAGCTAGCTATATGCAATAATGTACTATTTGATTGATCAACAATTACTGGATCACAGCTTTCCTCTGTGATGAGATATTTGATAATTTTCATGTGACCACCTTGAGAAGCATAATGTAGAGGAGTTCGTCCATATTGATCTCGACATGTTGGATCACAGTGTTGTTCAGTGATAAAGTATTTCGTAGCACTCAAGTGACCACCAAGGCAAGCAATGTGTATTGGAAGATCACCATTATTGTCTAGTGTGTTTGGATCACAACCTTGCTCTGTGATTAGATGTTTGATAGTGTTCATGTGACCACCATCAGAAGCACAATGTAGAGGAGTTCGTCCATATTGACCTCGACATGTTGGGTCACAGTGTTGTTCAGTGATTAAGTATTTCGTAGCACTCAAGTGACCTTTAAGACAGGCAATGTGTATTGTAAGATCACCATTATTGTCTAGTGTGTTTGGGTCACAACCTTGCTCTGTGATTAGATATTGGATAATGTCCATGTGACCACCACCAGAAGCATAATGTAGAGGAGTTCGTCCATATTGACCTCGACATGTTGGGTCACATTGTTGTTCAGTGATTAAGTATTTCGTAGCACTCAGGTGACCATTAAAGCAAGCAATGTGTATTGGATGATCATCATTATTGTCTAGTGTGTTTGGATCACAACCTTGCTCTGTGATTAGATATTCGATAATGTCCATGTGACCACCGTCACAAGCATAATGTAGAAGAGTACGGCCATAATTATTTCGACATGTTGGGTCACAGTGTTGTCCAGTGATTAAGTATTTGGTAACACTCAAGTGTCCGTTAAGACAAGCAATTTGTAGTGGTTGATCACCATTATTGTCTGAAATATTTGGGTCACAACCAAGTTCTGAGATTAGGTATTGTACAATGTCTAAATAACCACCTTGCGAGGCATAATGTAGAGGTGTGCTTAAATTTTGACCATAGCATGCTGGGTCACAACTTTGTTTGTAGATAAAATACTTAATAACATTCAAGTGTCCATTTTGACAAGCAATGTGCAATGGAAGATCACCATTTTTGTCCGAAATTGGTGCATCACAGCCAAGTTCAATTGTTAAATATTGGATAATATTCATGTGACCACCTTGAGAAGCATAATGAAGAAGGGAAAATCCATATTTACCTTGCCATAACGGGTTATAGTTTTGTTCAGTAATCAAATACTTGGTAACATTCAAGTGTCCATTAAGACAAGCAACGTGTAATGGTAAGTCACCATAATTGTCTGAAATTGTTGGGTCACAACCAACTTCTTTGATCAAGTATTGGACGATGTGCATGTGACCATTGCGAGAGGCACAATGTAAAAGTGTGCTTAGATGTTGATCACGACATGCTGGGTCACAATTATGTTGAACGATCAAATATTTTGTGACATTTAAGTGACCATTAAGACAAGCAACGTGCAATGGAAGGCTACCAGTGCTTGCTGGAGTATGTGGGTCATATTTTAGCTCTGCAATAAGATATGCTATCACTGGTACACTATCTCTGGTAGCAGCATAGTGTAATGGAGTGTAACCATTACTGTCATGCTCACTGAAGGTTTTTAAAGTCTTGATAATGTCCAACCAGCCATGATAAGCTGCCAGGTGTAGTAGTGATACATTAGTCGACAGTTCTCCGAATATCTTGAACTCAGTGGTGAGAGCTGCTGGGTCTTGTAACTGTGGTAGTAGCTTGATTGCTCTGTCATGATTGCCTTGCTTGAATGCTATTACACAGCATTGCTCTTCATCCTGGGATTCAGCCATATCACACATGAAGCATAAGAGCAAGTAGAAGTCCAGGTATTTGATAATCAAGACTGCAACTCAGCATTTTATGAATTCATTTGTGCAAATTTTCGGTCTAAGAATTTACTACACTCTATCACAATATCTGTGAGTTATTTTAACTACTAGTGATGCACCATAAATGTACATCTGTCATGATACAATTATCATTGCCGATCAATGATATGTGTATCATTGTATATACTGACGAAGATATCGCATCCAGCAATCTCTTGCAAGCACACTTCAGTAACAGCTTCATCTGACTATACAACAGTCACTCACTCACTCACCCACTCACTCACTCACTCACTCACCCACTCACCCACCCACCCACTCGCTCACCCACTCACACACTCACTAACTCACCAAAGTGAGTATGTGATACTCGCGAATAGCCAAAGTAGGGTATAATAACAGTGCTAATACACTTATCAATATAGTGAGTTAGTCTAAATGATGTGATATTTCTCACTAGGCTCTTCATGGATAATGTCAGCTAGCTCAAGTAATGTGTTGTTTTAATACCGACCATATTAGGGAGGCACGGTAGTGCCTCCCTATGTAGGGATGGGATTGTCTTTGTTCACTCAATCCCAGGTCCGGATGTATTACGTCACGGGCAGGAAGCACGTGACATGCCCGCGCACGTGTACTATAAAAGAATATTACTATAAAGCCTCGTTCCAAGGCAAAGCAAGCATCAGGTCTCGGTGGCTCAGTGGGTAGGTGGTGTGCATGGCAGTGTGGTGTGCTGGGTTCAATCCCTCAATACGTCTACTTTTGGTCTTTTTTTTTCCACTAATAAAAACTGTTATTCAGAGGCTAGCTCCATGGTTTGCTTTTAGCCACGGGTTGTTAGCCTCCCGACGATCCTTAGTTAGGAAGACACTCCCGACGATCCTTAGTTAGGAAGACCCTCCCGACGATCCTTAGTTAGGAAGACCCTCCCGACGATCCTTAGTTAGGAAGACCCTCCCGACGATCCTTAGTTAGTTAGGAAGACCCTCCCGACTTTGCGCAGTTAGGCGAAGTTTTTTAAGGTCTTGGGTTTAGTATTTAGTTTTGTTTAGCACGTGAATACCATAGCAACGAGTGTGACGTAATACATCCGGACCTGGGATTGAGTGAACAAAGCCAATCCCATGTAGGGATGGCCAAGAAAACAAAATGGCGGCTACATACAATGTATTAGCGTTCAAACGCTGATATTACACCTGGTGATGAATTTTATTCGTCCAAAAACACTTAGATCTGCTTTCTAGCGTTGCCCCATCTTACAGCAGCAAGGAGATTGCTCGAAATTGTCAATAAAGTGACGAACCTGGAAACGGTGAAAATCTTCTTCTTCTTTCTTTCTTCAACTCGCCTAGCGCCTTTACGCGAGCAGTGCCGAGACCAAAACACCCACGAACAGTCGTGAAATTCTTCTGGCAGGTGCCTTTTGAACTTAGTTTTTAGCGAAACGTCGATATAAATTTGACGAGTTCACGATCACGAACAGTTGTCAGCTAAGTGTTAGACGCCATTATTGTGATTACGCAATACGCACGTGACCAACCACACGAATTCTAGAAGTAGAGTATCGCCGTATGGAGAGCGCACATTGGCGTCTGGAGTCTTCGAAGAACAACTCACCGAGTAAGTTCGTGTAGTATCACCGTTCTGTTGCTCGCCAGATAGTATCACAGCCTTACAGAATTTCGTAAACTAGAGTGGGCGGGGCTCGAATGCTTTGCAGAATGGATGAGCTAGATTCAGTATTTAGGAATAATACATTTTGAGCTACAAGTTAAAAAGGTCACATAAAAAAATATCAACAACAGCAAACCAAACTAATGGTGTAAACAGAGAAATACATGATCTTGCCGAATTCAAACTGCAACAAAAATTTGAAACTCAAAAAAGGACACAAACAAGAAAATAAAAAGATTTCTAACGAAATCAAAAGGATGTAGGGATGAATGAAATCTGCTGCTGGTCCACAATGTAAACCAACAAGGAACTAGCATGGAATGGTAACACGATTGACTTGCTAACAGACCATAGATCCTACATCAGTGGCTGCTGTGGCAGACTATAGCTAGCCGTTGACTGACACCGAAGTGCATTGAATTGAATTAAACTTGACTGTGAAAAAAATATTGATCTTATGTACAGCCACTGATGTAGGGATCTACAGTCTGTTAGCAAGTCAATCGTGTTACCATTCCATGCTAGTTCCTTGTTGGTTTACATCGTGGACCAGCAGCAGATTTCATTCATCCCTACATCCTTTTGATTTCGTTAGAAATCTTTTTATTTTCTATGTACTAATACTCTACTCGCGAATAGCCAGTAATTCGCGAAATTCGCGAAATTTCCTGCTATACGGTACAATCCCTATAACATCACTAATATTTCTCTATCGTGCAGTCACGATGGTCTCATTAAAGTAAAGTAAAAAAGTTTTAATATAAAAAGTGTAGGGATGACTCTTGCAAAAGTAAAGGAACAAGATGGGATAATGCTTGCAAAAGTAAAAGAACAAGATGGGATGATGCTAAAGGAACAAGATGGGCAAAAGTAAAGGAACAAGATGGAATAATGCTTGCAAATGTAAAAGTCCCAAGTATCCCTACATCAGCGGCTTGCTGCGATGACGTGCAACTGACAAAATTGATGCGGAATCCTCTTCCTACACCTTTTACAACCGTCAATTACTTCATCGGACTGCGTCCTCCAAATACAGCTACCTGCAGCTTATTTACAACTGTCAACTACTTCATCGGACTGCGTCCTCCAAACACAGATACCTCTAGTTATTTACAACCGTCAACTACTTCGTCCTCCTAAAAACAGATACCTCTATATTTATTTACAACCGTCAATTACTTCATCGGACTGCGTCCTCCTTCAAGCCGCTGATGTAGGGATACTTGGGACTTTTACATTTGCAAGCATTATTCCATCTTGTTCCTTTACTTTTGCCCATCTTGTTCCTTTACTTTTGCAAGCATCATCCCATCTTGTTCTTTTACTTTTGCAAGCATTATCCCATCTTGTTCCTTTACTTTTGCAAGAGTCATCCCTACACTTTTTAGTTTTTTTTTATTAAAACTTTTTTACTTTACTTGTTCCTGTTACTTTTTTGATCACTATCAGTTTAAAATTATCAGCTGTATTCTATGCTAGCTGTTATTTCATTTTTACAACTCTGTGAGCATGCAGCAGTTACTAGCTAGTAGATGAGAAGGTGCATAGCCTCTAGACAGAGAGTCAAGGAACATGGAATGTTATTATCGGCAATCACGAAAAGGTTTAAATTAGTTAGAGAGGTTGAGTTGACAACATGATATTTCCTAGCACTGTAATGGATGAAGAAGAGACTAACGCTGACAACTCAGTGGAACACTATGGTGATCATGGCTGGAAGACTACTGAGTCCGCCGGGATAGAGGATTCGAGTAGACACGCCTAGTAGAGCCTTGTTGATGTCGATATCACGATCACAGAGGCTTCTAGCCATTTACAATGACCAACGTCCAGTTGTTAACAGCACAGGGGTCCTATAGGTACAGCTCACGCCATGTAGCTAGTGCAAGAAACCTAGCCTAGATCGGGTAGCATCACCGTCGTCCGGTTCGCGCCTGCCGTGGGTCATGATGACGACAGCATAGACAGATCAGTGTTACCCAGGGTATGGTATACTGCTTGTTCATACCTCTAGGCTCTAGCTTGCGCGCTGAAGCGCCCATGAGCAGAGAGAAAGCGAGAACCGAGCCGAACCTAGTCTCGTTCCCGGACCACACCTCTTCCCAGTCAGGTCGCCAAGCGCAGAATTTATAATCACGATGACGTCAACATAAACAACAAAATGGCGCGTTTTGGCTGTGTCTGGTTGCCTGTAAAGAACGGTTTGCTGTACACTGTACGTGTGATTAGATCTCTGGAATCATTGTCATAAAGCTCTAAGAGGAAGTTTTGCTTATTTTCTTCAAGTTATTTTGACTTCATTCGGCTTTTGCTCTGCGTTTTCGTCGCGGGTATGACAGGAGTTCAACATGGCGTCTTAAGGGAGTCGAACAGAAGATACTCTCATACTCCGGGGATGTAGCGAAACAACTCGAATCTTGGGTATGTTGTGCATTGATTATTGTATGAAGTATTTTACCTGTTTTGAGAGCGTATTTGTTCTGATAAAATTTTTCCCCACGGTCACAAGCATGACAACTGTGAATTATTTTTAAGTAACATAGAAATGGAGGATAAATGGCACTGTCATACTATTTATGATGTTGAAAATGATAGATACAATAAGTAATACTGTTAATAAAGGCACTGTCATACTGTTTACATGTACATTCATGAGTCAAATTCATCATCTGTCTCGCTACTACTGTCTAGATCTGACCAATCCGAATCCAACTCCTGGGTGTCTTCAATATCCATACTTTCTCTATCATTAGTGATCTCTACTTGTGCTTGTAGATTTAGACAGTTTAAACAAGAACAGCCTTCAGAGCAGCTTTGGCCTTTTCTTTTACACATGCACCTTCGTGTCATGCAACCAGTCTTACACTTGCAGCCTTTAGTTAATAGCAATACTCTTTCTTTGACAGCCTCTTCATGTTCATTGCTGTCCCAATCAACTGCAAGGACACTATCTGTGATACTCCAGCCATAGTTAGTTAGCTCAGCTAATGACATGGTGTTTTTGTCAGCCTGTCAGCCTGTCTCTGCGTTACGTACACTTCACATGTAGCACATTGTCTTTGCTGTGGTTGGATTGCTTGGTACACAAAGTGGTAATGACGGCTACAAAGGGGAGTTGGGAAAGGTATGTTTTGCGATTCAGCAAATTGTACTTCTTTGTGTAACTTATCCAAGTGTTGGTTGACATCAAGCACATGTAGTTTGCTGTGGCATGTGTCTGTACAGCCAAGTACACAGCATTTTACCGTTTCTCTTTTTTTCTCCCATCTAGGGACGTGACTGGGATCAACGGAAATCCTACGGATATCATCATGACATGCGCGGCATATTATGTCGCTTGGTACAATACCAAGATTTAGAGCCTCTTCACGGGCTCTTTCGTTTTGCCATGTGTGAACTTGGCTTGTGAGTGGATGTTGCTGGCTACAAAGTGTACATACACGTACTTGATTCGACTCTCCAACGACCGGCTGACTACCACCAGCATCATAGGACAACCGTCTTCTGATTCTTGTGGCCATCTATTATCTACCTGCTTTCATAAAACATAAGAATAGCTGTTTATACAGTACTATTGTTATAATTATTTTCATAGCAAACCTTAGCTGCACGCATGAGATCACAGCTGGTGTGGTCTTGTCGTGGTTGAATACCGCGTTAGCGCAAGCGTACTTTAAGCGCTCATATTTATGTAAGTGCATGCTGAAACAACTTCAATTTTGGATATTATTTAGATCAATGTGTGTGCTATTGTTTGGTTGCATCAGAATAGTGCTGGGTTGCTGATAAAATTTTTCCCCACGCAATCTTTTGAAGATAGGAAGAATTTTTCAACGTTTGGTTCACGTTTGTTATTTTATCAAACGAACAGCTGGCCGTGTTTATCAATAGACCAGACATTGAACATGCTTTATTGCAAAACTAGCAGTAAATAAAGCAATAGAACGATAGATACGAGCTGTTTAGTTTTCTCATGAATAATTCAACGCTTGTCTAAGAACGCCTCACCCTGATTATAAATTTGTATTAGTTTCATTGGACTTCCGGTACTTTGGCGACCCGACTGTTCCGCTTTGCTTCTGAGAGGGTCTGGCAGCTTGCTCGACTTTTCTCGGTCTTGATGACGTCATTGTCACGCGTTCAATAGCTACACGGACGCAATATGCGGACAAATTGTCTGTATACTAATGTATGTGGTCACATGAACTACAGAACTCGACAATAGTTATAGATCGGGTCATGAAGACACGACAGGTACTATGCTGTGTTCCTTGGTGGCGCTCGAAGATGGCAGCGCTCACAAATGTAATGGCAACAACAATAAATCGCAAATTATTTTTCCACACCTGTTGGTAGCGAAATCGCTCGTTTGAGCCAGCTAAGAAGTGGCTGGCTGCCTCGTAGTGCTTATTAGTCAACGAAGATTACCCTAGATGCTCTCTGTCATCGTTGAATCTGAACACACTGCACTACCGCCATGTTGATCATGTGCTCAACGGCGCGTTTGTCATGTGAATTTTGAAAATAAGGCGATCTGATTGGTCATTTCCATTTTCTGAGAATGAAACGTCATCAAGACCGAGAAAAGTCGAGCAAGCTGCCAGACCCTCTCAGAAGCAAAGCGGAAGAGGTGTGGTCTGGGAACGCGAACCGAGCTCACTTTCAAAACTGATGTGGGCGGAGTCAATGATCTGCAGCGACAAGAGGGTTAATTAATGGAGTCGCTCCAACAGCCCAAAACGGTCCAAATACCATGTTTTTCAAGGATTACTCGCTTCTGGTAGTGTTTGATGCCTATCTAAGCACTAAGTGCACTACCCCAGATATATACACGTGCGATGGTGCAGGTTTGATAGTGATTCGTTTACTCAGGACAGCGCTAGGCTTGTCAAAAGAAGAAGAAGAAGAAGAAGAAGAAAGATGAACAATTCGCGTGGGCGGCGATTTTGTTTTACCTCTTTAGAAACGTCTGCCCGCTTCGTCAAAGGTATTTCCATGCTCAGAACAATCGCCTGATCAATCCTAGATGTCTGGAATTTCGATAAACGCTAAAACAGCGAAGATCTGCAACTTGCTCCCTGAGAGTCGCCATCTTGATTTTCGTCGTCGAGCAAGCAATCCCGGCAACTTTCATGGACTTCCTATAAGCGCTTACACTTCAGATTCCCTCAAAGATAGTTAAAATGCAGTAGAAATGTATAACAAAAGAGATATGTGCGAAAACTAATTTTCACACATGAGTAGCCGCCATCTTAATTCGTGGTCATCCCTACATATCATTGCCTATCGGCAACGATAATAATGGCCACCAATCGACCGTATGATCTCGATGAAGCGATGCATCGTCGTATCATGATAGCTCTAGAGTTCTGTCAACCAGACCACTTGCTGAGGAAATCAATATGGGAGTCACACATACCAGAACAACTCATGAAAGCTGATGATATTGACATCATTGCTACATCACCATTGCTACAAATGATACATCAATCTCAAACTGATCACTAGTAACAACAACTAGTAACCTTTCGTATCTCAAACTAGGATATCTTTATTACATCAGTAGGCCAAAGTAGGGCATGCTGGCATCATAGTAAAAAGCTACTTCTTTTTTGCTGTCATTGACAAATATTGGAGTATGTGTATTGGAGTGTTTTGACTGAATACTATACACCAATGATATGTAGGGATGACAGCGAATCCCTACACTTTTTAGTTTTTTTTAACTTTTTAACTTTCTTTTATTATCAGTATTTATAAAAATCATGTAGTAACAAAGCAAGCACATAGCACATATATTAGTAGTTCACTCTATAGACCACTCCCCCTCACCACACCCTGTCTACGCTGAGGTGAGAGAGAGCTGGTGAGTGTAGTCATATTCGATAGTCGGCATAACTGCTTGAACAAACTTGAGAAACACCAGTAGATAACTGAGGAGGAGTCAAGAATACTAACAATGGTCACTATCTAGTGCTATCTTTATATTTGAGGATACGAATGTACTTCTAGTTCTCTACCGTCCTCCTCCATCATAGTCATCACCTTCTTCATCAGTTCAGCATGTCTGGACAACAAGAATACAGTGAGCATGCTATTTTTCGTGTTTAATGTCTCACCTGCAAGGATGTACAGAGGCACGAGGTGGAGGGGGCAGGTGAGGATGCTGATCCACAGTGACTGTCTTATTGAGATGATCCTGACTAATGTCCTCATACATCTCCTCTTCAGCTAGTGGCTTACCAGTCTAGAGACAACACATGCAGAGGTAATAAAATAACATACAACAAGAAGATTGATACAGGAAGGAAAACATAACAACTAAACAAAACAAAGTGTATTTGTGAGTTGTAACATTTCAACGAGGTAGTCTGGTAAACATTAGGCAAACTTCAAATCACGGTTTTCAAAAATCTCCATAGACGCCTCCTAGTTCCAGCCAATACAAAACTGATGTATGCATACTTTCTACTATCACTAGTCTATCTTTAGAAACACGCCCATCATGTGTGGATTTGAATTAAATGCGAGGGAGTGTCACATTCCTGCCTTGATACCGTCATAGATATTAGAGACCTTTAGATTCACGTTACGTGTAGCGTGTAACCTGTAACTTGCGTTTGGCGTTACAGGTAAAATTCCGTAGGTGATTTAGATTTTACAGACGCCTCAAAATACTTCTGGTTAGACGGCTACGCAGGAAGACGAAGAGCGATCAGAATTCAGGTTTTGCACCAAGACATGGCTTTTATACGCTAAAATCAACTGCCAGAAGAAGTCTGTTGCCCCAGATGAGCTTCCAGCAGTGCAAGTGGCAAGTGAATCTACGATTGCTCGTGTTCAGACGAGTGCTACAGATGACAGACAGCGCTGTAATATCTTTAGACCCAAGCTAGTGACTACCAAAATTATTATTGAGCAGAGCAATGAACTACAGACTGAGAATGACATCGAACTTAAAAGGACAATGACTACAATATAACAAGAAATTGAAAAGATTTCTATCGAAATCAAAAGGATGTAGTGATGAAGAAATCTACCACTGGTTCACAATGTAAACCAACAAGAAACAAGCATAGAATGGTAACACGATTGACTTGCTAACAGACCATAGATCCCTACATCAGTGGCTGCTGTGGCCAGACTATAGCTAGTTAAGCTATTTACTGTTGACTGACACTTTGAATAGAATTCAGCTTGTGACAAAATATTGATCTTATGTACAGCCACTGATGTAGGGATCTATGGTCTGTTAGCAAGTCAATCGTGTTACCATTCTATGCTTGTTTCTTGTTGGTTTACATTGTGAACCAGTGGTAGATTTCTTCATCACTACATCCTTTTGATTTCGATAGAAATCTTTTCAATTTCTTGTTGGTGTCCTTTTTTCTTTTTAGTGAAGTGCAGTTCAATATCATGCATGTATGGAGAAGTCTTTGTTTCCACCATTAGTTTAGTATTCCTGTTGTTGATGGCTTTTCTTAAACTTATAGCTAAAATTGTTAAGCTGTACGTACAGGTCTGCCTAGTCGCCTTAGACTCGCCTACGCATGCATTCAGTGCAAACGAGCCCCGCCCACACTTGTTTGTAGACCTATAGTACGGCGGTTATAATTATCTGGCAAGTGCAGAATGGCGATCCTACACGAGCTTACCGTTCTTCGAAGACTCCAGACAAATGCCGGGTGTGTGTTCTCCGTGATAGTGATCCACACGGCGCAGCGATACTTTTAGCTGCTTGGTCACGTGCGCTACCCATTGCTTGGTCACGTGCGTATTGCGCAATCACAATAATGGCGTCTAACACTTAGCTGACAATGGATCACGATCGAGAAATCGCGGAACTTTGATCGCCGTTACGCTAAAAACAAAGCTCAAAAGGCACATGCCAGGAGAATTTCACGACTGTTCGTGGATGTTTTGGTCTCGGCACTGCTCGCATAAAGGCGCTAGGCGAGTGGAAGAAAGAAAGAAAGAAGAAAGAAAGAAGAAAACGAAGATGACGAAACTCGATTTTCACCGTTTCCAGGTTCGTCACTTTAGTAACAATTTCGAGCAATCTCCTTGCTACTGTAAGATGGGGCAGCGCCAGAGAGCAGATATAAGTGTCTAAAGACGTATAAAATTCAACACCAGGCGAAATATCAGCGTTTGAACGCTAATACATTGTATGTAGCCGCCATCTTGTTTTCTCGTTCATCCCTACATAGGGAGACACTACCGTGTCTCCCTAATACAAGTCATGTCGATTGAGAACAATATGATCATGTAGAGATTAGAAGACGATAGTCTGTCTAGGTATGTCCAGATATCACATATTTCTCCCTTCTAGACAAAACCAATCTGGTGGTCGACGAGAACGATTTGAACGGCGAGGAATAATTGGTGACTGTCTCTCGTCAGGGACTGCAGGATTAGAATCAAGGGCTGCAGGTGCAGGAGGTGATGGGGAAACTGGAGGTGGTGACGCTGGAGCTGGAGAAACTGGAGTAGGAGATATTGCAGGTGAATCAGCTTCAGCTTTGACAGAGGGTACAACCAGATCATCAACAATTGGAGTATGGAAAGGCTGCAAGTGATCTTGGTGTCTGCGAACAGAACGACCATCCTCCAGAAACACTCTGTAAGATAGTGGGCCTCTGCACTGGACAACACGACCTTTTAACCACTTCTCACCACGACCAAAGTTCTTAGCAAGTACTTCGTCACCCTTGTCAAAACGACGAGATCTGACTTTCTGATCATGAGAGAGTTTCTGTCTTTCCTGATGGAGGCGCACTTTTGATGACACATCTGGTTTCACCAGGTCAAGAAGAGAGCGAGGTCGGCGTGACAGTAGAAGTTCAGAGGGAGCAACACCAGTCGCAGGATGAGGAGTGAGGCGATAGGTGAATAGAAACTTGTCCATTCTGATATCCAGTGGCTCATTGGACTTCCTCATCGCTTGTTTAAAAGTCTGAACAGCTCGTTCGACGAGACCATTAGTAGAAGGATGGTATGGTGCTGATGTGGTGTGACGAATTCCATTTTTTTTTGTGAACACGCTGAACTCGTCACTGGTGAAAGCTGCTCCATTATCTGAGACTAATAATTCAGGTAACCCATGGGTAGCAAACAGTGGACGCAGTTTGTTGATAGCTGCTTGAGAACTGGTAGTAGGCACAATAAACACTTCTATCCACTTAGAATGGGCGTCAACTACCAACAGGAACTGCTTGTTAAGGAACGGTCCGGCGAAGTCAATGTGGAGCCTTGACCAAGGACGTTCAGGAAATTCCCATGGATGGAGAGGGGCTTTAGATGGTAGTCTTTGATGCTCTTGACAGCTCTGACAATGACGGACTTTCTTTTCTAGTACATCATCGATTCCTGGCCACCAGACGTAACTTCTGGCGATTCCCTTGATTCTTGTCATTCCAGGGTGTGATTCATGAAGAAGTTCAACTATCTTCTCTCTGCCAGGCGGTGGTATCACTACTCTGTGACCCCACAAAATGCAACCATCTTCAATGCTCAATTCTTCTTTTCTGTGAAAGAATGGTCGCAACTCATCACTGTCAGGTTTTGACGGCCAACCCTGCAAGACGTAGTTGAGAACCTTCGATAGGATCGGGTCTCGGGCAGTCCACTTCTTGATCTGGGCTGCAGTGACTAGAGATGTTTGGATACTCTCCAGTAGAAGAACGGTGTCTTGCGGTGGTGGTACGTTGGTAGGTAGGTCTGGAAGTGGTAGACGACTTAGTCCATCAGCATTACTGTTTTCTTTCCCAGGCCTGTGGGTAACAGAGAAAGAATAGGCACCAAGTGTGAGAGCCCAACGCTGAATGCGAGAGGAGGCCATGCTCGGAACTCCTCGGTTTTCCCCAAAAATGTACATCAATGGCTTGTGGTCAGAGTGAATCACAAACCGTCTTCCTAACAGGTATTGTCGGAATTTGGTAACACCGAATATGATCGCCAGAGCTTCTTTGTCCAACTGGGCATACTTTCTCTCTGCAGTAGACAGCGATCTTGATGCGAATGCAATGGGTTTCTCTGTTCCATCGTCCATCTTGTGAGACAAGACGGCACCAAGGCCATACGGCGATGCATCACAGCTCAGCAGTAGCTCTTTGTGAATACTGTAGTGAGAGAGAACTGAATCAGAAGTAAGAGCATTTTTGACAAATTCAAAGGCTTTTTGCTGCTCAGGGCCCCAATGCCAAGCTGTTACTTTATGCAACAATGCATACAAGGGTGCTAGTATGGTCGAGAGATTTGGCAGAAATCTGCTATAATAGTTTACCAGCCCCAAGAACGACTTGAGCTGTGTCACATCTTTTGGAGTAGGTGCTTCTTTGAGAGCCTTGATCTTCTCAGAAGATGGCTTCAGCCCTTCTCTTGACAACTTGTGACCAAGATAGTCGACCACAGGGGCTGCCCAATCAGCAAATGGAACTGGTTCGATGACACCAGCATCTTGAAGTCGTTTGAGTTCAGTATCCACCTTCTCTCGGAAAGCATACGGCACTGGTCTGGGACGAACATAGTGAGGTTGAGCATCCTTCTTGACGTGGATGTGAACCTTAACATCACGAATGGACCCTAACTCATTTTTGAAGACATCAGCATAGTCCTCTAGTATCTTAGACAACTTCTTGGTGGCAAAATCCTCCAGAGTCGAAATCTGGTGCCAGTCCAGGACTAGATGCTTTAACCAATCTCGCCCAAGGAGAGTAGGTCCACTTGTATCAACAACCTGCAAGGACAACTGACACTGCTGACTTTGATATTTTACTTGTACGTCAATTGCACCACGAATAGTGAGTACCTCACCAGAATATGTGCTGAGCTGAACATGTGAGGGTTCCAATACAGGTCGCTCCTCCTCTGACCAGGTAGACAGATAAGTCGAATGGCTGATAACTGACAAGGCTGCACCAGTATCCAGTTCCATAGGTAGGCTCCTGTCGTTAGCTGTGACAGTCACTCGAATAGGGTCGCTTCTCCCCACTGATAGCTGAAACATAGCATAGTCAGGAGGTAGTTCATTGGATTCTTCAGGAGTAGGATTTGAAACATGATGAGTAGGCTCCGGTTGAGACTTGCGTGGTTGCTGCTTCCTCTGTAGTCTCATTCTGCAGGCACGAGCTATATGTCCACGTTTTCCACAGTATCTGCAGTCGACGTTCTTGAAACGGCAATTGTCGGCACTGTGTTCACCCGCACAACGGTAGCACTGACCATCTGGAGGTTTGCTTCGAGTCGGCGTATCAACTTGCTTGGGCTTGCCGCCGCGGTACTTCCGGTAGGTAACTTGGTTGACGTCGGCCTTTCCAGAATCTGGAGTTAGTGCGCTCGCACTTTGGTCAGCTGATTCCATGGCTTGAACTAGCTGGAGAGCTTTGTCGAACGTCAAGTCTTCCTCCGCCAACAAGCGTCGCTGCATTCTTGAGTCACCTATTCCACAGACGAGTCTATCTCGTAACATCTGTGGAAGCCAGACTTCACCATCAAAGTCACAAAGTGATGCTAGCTTCTTGAGCTCGGCTATGTAGGTAGAGACACTCTCTCCTGGCTTACGGACTCGGCTGTTGAATTTAAATCTGTGTACTGAAATGGACTTCTTTGGGTCGTAGTGCTTATTCAGTTGTTGAACAAGCTCGTCAAGATCCACTTCGTGCGGTTGTAGAGGTGAGACGAGACTGCTGGCGAGTTTGTACAGCTCCGGTCCAGCCACGCTCAATAGTATCGCCTTCTGCTTCCTAGGGTCTTCGACATCATTCGCTATGAAGTAGAACTTCAGTCGAGAAACATAAGTCTTCCAGTCTTCTTTACTGGGGTCGAACTCTCCAATACTTCCGTGAAGAGCCATCCTCGTCGCCAAAAATGTAATATCTTTAGACCCAAGCTAGTGACTACCAAAATTATTATTGAGCAGAGCAATGAACTACAGACTGAGAATGACATCGAACTTAAAAGGACAATGACTACAATATAATACAAGTCATGTCGATTGAGAACAATATGATCATGTAGAGATTAGAAGACGATAGTCTGTCTAGGTATGTCCAGATATCACAAGCGCATATCTAGATTTTAAACAGTCCAACATGTAGAGCAGGCATCTGGGTACATGCTTAACTATAACAAACGCGGAGCTGACTTCATCTCGAGCAACAGGATCTACAGGGAAACGGCCTACCTGTAGACGGGGTGCTACACGTTCAGAACGGGGAAATTGACGCGTACTCGAACGTGTGGCGGTGCTCACGTGATCAGCTACACGCTACAAGTTACACGTATCACGGAAAACGTGTAAATCTAAATGTCTCTATTATTATTGCCTACGGACTGGGATTGGACACTAGCTCACGTGAGCGCATAGTAACAATACATTTTTGGTGCGTGCACTCCGCGTTGCGCTTGACCCAAATGCCGCAATACATTTAGCGAGCAGAAAGTCGTGAACTTTGTGTACCTCTACTGCAAATACGAACTGTTTTTAGTGTACGCTGTAGCTTTATAATTGTTATTCACGTTGATCAATGTGGTGTAGGCATGTTTTTCAGCGCTTAGGGCGATACTGCAGTGCAGAATTTGTACTTGCTAGTGACCTTTTTTGTGTACCTCTAGACGCAACATGACAAATATCCGAATAAATTCAATACCTTGGAGTTACTGTTCGATGATTCAAATATGGTTTAGGCTATAATCTGTATGCAGACAAAGCGTTATCTCGTCGCAAAACGCCTTTGATTCGGGCAGTTTTTGTATTAAGTAATACTGTAACCATGCTAAATCACGCTGTATCCAAGGGCAAAATTGACCTCCGGCGCAACGCGCTGTGTACACGGAAATGCCCAGTGTCCAATCCCAGTCCGTAGGCAATATAATATCTATGATACCGTGCTCACTCTTATTATGGAAGCCCACAACGGCTACAGTAGACTTACCTCACTATATCCAAACAACCAGAGTCGTGGTGTACGATAGAAGTTATCATAAGTGATGTTGAGATCATAGGTCCGTGTGTGTAGTACCTCACCATCACCAGCTCCACTGGACTTACTCTGAACAGCAGCTGGTGGAGGGACTACCAGAGCAGCCTACAGTATGATAACTATCATAATACCTGAACTAGAGCATACTTGTAGTCTGAACATTATTGCTTTACAATAAATGTAGCTTTAGACTTAAAAACTAGGTTTTAATGAAGCACCATGGTGCAGATGCCTCGGTGGAATTGCATGCATACTGCACACTGGACATGCTTTGACTGTCAACACACATGCAGCAACTACATACAGCTACTCCATCAGCAGATGATGATTGTAACAGATTTATAAAGTCACAGTACAATGGTCATACAAGCTGGCAAAAATAACAGAGGCCAATAGTATGCTACCACAGTGTAATAGTTAGCTGGGCGTGCACAAAGCAGCCATGCTTGTAGCAGCTAGCTTTTTCGGTTTTGCTGATTTTTGTTCGGACCCGCCACGCTATCCTGTAGTCCAGATCAAACCTACAATCTGCTAGCCAGTTAACCATGGACACATTCGACTTCGGAGAAGTCCAGATCGCCAGCAACGGTAAACAAAGTAAGCAAATCACGCCATAACTCACGAACAAAGCTTTAATTCAAAAATCTAATACCATCAAGTTCGAGCTATTAACGTGTTATGTCTATATTGCACTTACCATCAGCTGATTCTTCGCCGTCTTTCAGAACTAGAGCGGACAGACACACAGACAGACAGACACGCACGATTACTGTATGCCTCGTGGCTCCACCCACCGAGGCATAACAACCATTAAAAATGTTAACACCACACTCTCTCTCCCTTCCTCCCTCCTCTCTCTCCCTTCCTCCCTCCTTCTCTCTCCTTCCTTCCTCCCTCTCTCCTCATCTCATCACTCACGGGATCTTCCTCCTCTGCATACTCCTCGATATCCATGGGTGGTTCATCGTCTGAATCATCATCATCATCATCATTAGTAGCTCTACCAACTAGTGCCATGTCCTCTGATGTGGATGATGTGGCTGCCACTGCTGGGTTATCACCTTCTAGTGTCATATCACCCACTACCTCAGCAGCAATATCTGAAGGAAGAGAGTGTGGAGGTGACTATGGTGATAGTAGTGATGGTGAGTAGTGATGGTATTATTCTTAGGCGCGTTCACATGGACTATGCAAAGTGGATCGAATGCGCATTCAATCCAGTTATTCAGCGTTAACATGAATCTGATTGAGATCCGTGCGAATCGAATGTGCATTGTGTTCAATCTCTACTTCCGGAGGTAGATTGAAAGTGGATTGGAAGCGAATTGAGACTTTAGCACGTGGGTACATGCCAGACAAAAGGCACTTGGCAGACTAGTAAACCTTCGTAATGGACATTCGAAGCATCGTTGAAGGCTAGGAAGAGCGAAATTTGCATTCAATCCACTACATGTGAACGCTCGTGATGCGCATTGACTTTGGTTCCAATTCACATTGGCAGTTTTGGGGATACAATGCGCATCATTCCATGTGAACGTGCCTTAACTCACGGACGTTATGGTGTGTGTCAACCCATCCTTCATCATCATCTTTGTCTAGTTGGATCACCTTCTCATTCTCAGGTATCACAGCCATTTGATGACATCTTCGATAACATGGCACTACAGCAAGTAACACATGACATATGATTGATAATAAACAGTATTTCAAAAATTATCACAATTCATAATCAGGTGTATGTGTGAGCAGGAGCGCATAATGAGAGAGCGACGTAATAGAGTAGGAGCGTGAAGCGCCCACGCATTTGATTAAAAATTGGAACTCCAGACATGATGGGACGTGTTACTAAGAATAGAACAATCTCGTTATACACGTACACGCGTTCGTACACAAGATGGAAGCCGAAGTGAGTACTCCTCGAAGAACGCTAGTTCATAGACTAGTGCCGCTCGCGATCACTCCCAGGCGATCGCCTCGATTGTTGGCCAAGCGCCTAGCTAACCAGCACGATAAGCCTGACAATCAACTCTCGCCGCGGCAAGTTGTTCCTCTTCCTGGTGTAACTGGGAACGACCTCGCTCTGGAGCTGGCTTTCTTTGTTTGACTCTTGCCAGTGGCACCTGCAGACGCCATCAGAGAACACGTGGCTAGCTGCTTTACTACTCGGCGTACCCGCTCGATCGTACGTACGTACGCTTGTACAGTACAACGCAATGAGTGTTCTATTCTTAGTAACACGTCCCATCATGTCTGGAGTTCCAATTTTTAATCAAATGCGTGGGCGCTTCACGCTCCTACTCTATTACGTCGCTCTCTCATTATGCGCTCCTGGTGTGAGTTAGTAAACAATTATTGAAGCACTGTTTGATACAGACAAATTTGATGAACACAGCTTATAAAGCTAGACACATGTTATGTGACTCTACCATTGTATACTACAGTGAGATAAGCCACATTGTAGCTAGTTCACTTTCTGCAGACTAACCCACATAAGCTAATAGACAGATACTTCATAATCTGAATTTAATTGCTATTGAAATCAAACAGCTTTCTATAGTGAACAGTACCGGGTTGATCGAATTAACGAGGAACGGCTGTATCTTATTATAGATAAATACAGCTTGCTTAGCAGACCAATACTGAGCGTAGGACAACATCTTACTTTCATGTGCTAGATCTATGCTGTCACAGCTGCCTTGATACACATGGTCAAGGAATCAACACACTAATGCTAAGCTATGCAGTCTGCTTGGTTCACAATAGTACTACACTTACGCTATGTGGTTCCAAATCTCGGTAACATGTGTTATTTCCAACTCACCATTTTTAGTGACCAGAAACTGCTTATCCAGGGGAAGGTAAGCCTTGCGGCGTGATGCATCACCACTCTCCCTGCAGCGAGGCAGTACACACAACAATCAAGGTTTGATTACTTCTTGGGAAATGCACATAACAATAATAACGAGAACTTTGATTACAAATGAATCAAATTTGATTACAAATGAATCAAATTAAGTTTCGAATGTTAACAGTAGAAACATACCATAGGGATGGTTACTATGGTTACCATAGGGCTGGTTACTATGGTTACCATAGGGATGGTTACTATGGTTATCATAGGGATGGTTACTATGGTTACCATAGGGATGGTTACTATGGTTATCATAGGGATGGTTACTATGGTTACCATAGGGATGGTACTATGGTTACCATAGGGATGGTTACTTTCATGGGTAAATATATTTCGCACATGGAACAAAGCACTAAAATAAAGTTCACCATGTTATCTCCCTATAATGGAGCTAGAATGACAACCACACACACAAACACAATACCATGCACAAGTCTCAGCTCATGCTTCAGAAGACACACAAAACGATCAAATTTTATTGCTACAGCACACCATACTCAAGCATGCAGTAACTAACCAGTGCCATGTGGGACAATGATAGACCAGATAATCACCGGCTGTTACAAACTGTAGAAGTGAAAGAATACGAGTCAAACAGCAAACAAAAAGTAAATATAATTATAGTGGAACCCCAGTTACTGTGGTCACCCCTGAATAAGGTCACACACTATAATGTGGGCACTGTATGTAATCCCAAATTGATACCTAAGACTGACCTAAGATAATGTTTTTTTCTTGCAATATAGTGCAAAGATGCTCTCTGTTGCTGACTGTCACACAGTCTCAGAATAACGTTTTGATTCACATCATCACAAAAATTATGTTTCCCAATTTCTGTTCGTTTTGCAGAAGAGACAAATCATGTGCAGTATACGGTATAACCATCAGCTATTATATGTAACAACCCCAATATCAGGACACAAGGTGTCTGCATTAGAGGGGAACCATTACATGTATTGGGTTGATCACACAGTAAAGGTGCTTGAGTGCATGTTCATGAAATAACCTTACTGTGGATGGTTAGTAATGATATCACACAGTGTAAACAAACAACTTGACTACATGACAGTACACGAGCGTCTTTATAAAAGACATCAGACCATGTGATTGGTACTGTAGTATGACATGTATAGTTGTATACACTACTGCTAGTCTAGCTGCCCCTATTAGCAGCAAAGCATATCACCACATCTGCATCACTGAACAGAACTAAAACACCTAGATCTAGGACTTTATCATTTCACTTATACACAAGCACTCACTCATTCACTCACTCACTCATTCACTCACTCACACTCACTCGCTCACTCATACACTCACTCACTCGCTCACACACTCACTCACTCACACACACACTCACTCACTCACTCACTCACTCACACACTCACTCACTCACTCACTCACTCACACACTCACTCGATCACTCACACAGTAACAATATACTGGTGACATAGTCAGTTGTACAGTGTTTGTATGTACGTACCTCATCAGGAGTGATCATACCACTCTCCTTGAACTTTGAATTCTGTATGAAAGAACATTGTGACAATAATACACATGCACCACTGATACCCGACACACCCCAACCACACACACTAGTATATACTGTGATCACACTGATGACGTTTGTATATACACATACAGTGTAGTTTTGTCTAACCTTGAGCACTGGCGTTAGTTCGCCCGCCACGGCAATCGCCGTGCTCTTGACCTTGTTCACGATGTTTGTTAGACCGCCTGACGCCATGACTGCTCCACTTGGTGCCCTCCTGGACGCACAGATCTCTGCTCAAAGTGAGGCGAGTTGCAGCAAAGACGTCCTAGCTCCGCCCACTGCACCAACACCTTCAATATCACGTGCGCGTTTACTATGAATTAGATTATAGCTGCTACTGCTAAAATTTAGACGATATGTGCTAGCTGTCATAAAATTAACAAATTTTGACCATTAGGAGCAGTTGCTGAGTCTCTCCCCTTCATCATAATAATCAAGCACTGGCTGCTCTACACCAACACTCTCATATATAGCTATAGACCTACTCACCACAACACAGTACTATTCCTGAATTCTCAATAATAATAAATTAAACACAGTACAGCGTCACATTCATTAATGCATGAAGTGTATCACACACACAACAACAAAATTAATATTGATAAAAACAAACAATGTATTTTACAGTCATTTGTAAACGCTACAATGAAGAGCATGGAAGAAACCATGGCAACCATACGTAACAACCTAATAGAAGACAATATGTATGCATGGTGCAAGCCACTTTGAGAGAATACACACACGTGGTACAAAAAGAAAGCAACGGTTATTGGCTGTTATTTTCTGTTCTGAAGATGTAGCAGCTGACATGCAGTGATCAACAGCAGCTACTTGGCGTTGAAGCTCCTGTTGAGCGCCATGAAGTATACTTGGCTGTTTGAGGACGAACGAATTGAGGCAAAGAACACCTAGTGAGCAGTGAAGGAAGAGAGAGAAAGAAAGAGAGAAGATAAAACATACTTAGTTGAAAACGGGGGGGTTCAATGCAGTGTTTCAACTCAGACACAGCTAAACTACCACACCTACAGCATTGAGTGCAGTTGCTATGTCATACCTTATCATTCCTCTCACAAAGGAACCGCAACTTTTGTGTCCGTTTGTGCATGAACACTCCGTCCAATTGACCGTTAACTACTGCTCTTATCTCAATAGCTTTAGAGCCCCATCCCATCACATGTGAGTCACCGATGAGAGCTGGAGAGAGAGAGAGAGAGAGAGAGAGAGAGAGAGAGAGAGAGAGAGAGAGAGAGCGTAGTGAATAAATTAGAAAGAGAGAACGGAAAGGAAGAGAGGGGAGAGGAGTAGGAGTTAGAGAACAAATGAGTGAGAAGTGAGCGTGTGAGAGAGAAAGAGTGAGAGAAAAGGACCCTACACTTACCAACTGAGGTAGGTGGTTCACCCCACTGTAGACGGACATCTTTAACCATCTTACCATGAGCGTCAACATAGACTCCTTCATCTGATATAAGAATGTAAATCAACAACTCATCATGTACATATCTAGCTCACTGTCATGGCATAGCAGGAGTTCAGAGGACTTAGTGGGAAGAGGAATGATGGCGAATGGTAGAATAGGACCTCG